>OZ020543.1:3520766-4078932 GCA_963971435.1 Lasius platythorax
CATTTTAATATTCTTAAAGTGTTCTTTAACGCGTGTCGTTAAATGTCTCTTCGTCTGTCCAATGTATGAGGAATCACAATCTTTACAGTTAATTTGGTAAACTATCTCGGTCCTGTTATCGGTGGGCAATCTGTCTTTCCCAAGTTTAATTATATTATTTAATTTATTTGGTATGTTATGTACAACGTTAAACCCCATGTTTTCAAAAATTCTATCAATATTGCCTAAACTTTCTACGTATGGTAATGAGATGAAGGACTTTTTGAGCTTGGGTGACAAATTCGGATTACCTATTGACCAATCTAATAAAAATGACAGGATTAACATCGTACTTGAGACGATAAAGAACTTAGAAATCAATCACTCGAAGATCCCGACTGAAATAATTGAAACAACTAGAATTTCAGTCGCGGATTCTCTCAAAAGATTCTTATGTAAAAATAAACACATGAGCTTTTTAGATAGTTACATTCTACAAGAATTCTCCCTTTGTAAAAAATTTTTACGTGATAACGATGATATTTTTGTCACTAGAGCTGATAAGGGTCAGGTTACTGTAATAATGGATAGAAATGATTATCTGGAAAAAATGGAAAATTTGCTGAGTGATGAATCTACTTATAAAAAATTAAACAAAAATCCTATTAGACAACTAACTAACAAAACAAATTCGCTTATTAAATCTTGGCTCAATAACGACTTGATTAATGACTCTACATATAAACAGTTAAATACCACTAATGGCAATTTACCACGTTGTTATGGATTGCCGAAGGTCCATAAAAATGGTTTTCCTTTGCGCATCATTGTGTCGTCACTAGGCAGTCCTGTATACAATGTCGCTAAATATGTTCATAGTATCTTACATCAGTCCATTCCACAACCTAAATCTCATGTCAAAGATGGCTGGTCATTCACTTCTAATTTAAAAGACAAAATTATTAATGACGATGAAATTTTAATTTCACTCGATGTCACTGCATTATTTACCAATGTCCCTAAAGAATTAGTGTTGAGCGCTATTGATAAACGGTGGAATGACATCTCCCCTAACACTGATTTTAGTCTGCCTCAATTTTTATATGCAGTTGAATTTATCTTGGATTCGACCAGTTTTTCGTTTAATGGACAGTTCTATGAGCAGATTTTCGGCAGCCCAATGGGTTCTCCTCTTTCACCTATCTTGGCTGATATTGTGATGGATGACTTGGAGACTCATTGCTTATCTCAATTAAGTTTTAATGTTCGGACGTATTATAGATATGTTGACGATATTTTTGCCATCATCCCGATTACAAAAATTCATGAAATTACTGAGACATTTAATAACTATCACCAGCGTTTAAGTTTCACTTATGAGATTGAAGTAAATGGATGTATAAATTTTTTAAACACAACGATTATACGTTCTAATGGGAAACTGTTAACTAATTGGTATAGAAAAAACACTTGCTCTAATAGATATATTAATTTTTATTCCAATCACCCATTTAAATACAAAATGAACACTATTTTTAATCTCGTTGACTCTGCGGTTTTATTATCTGATGATCAATTTCATGATAACAATATAAAAATAGTGAAACAAATATTGTTTAATAATAGTTTCCCAGAACATATTATCGATCGGTTTGTTAATAAGAGACTCCATTGTTTAAAGAATCGTTCCGTCAATACCCTGAGCATAGACAATGATAGGATCACCACTACCTCCTTCATCTCATTACCATACGTAGAAAGTTTAGGCAATATTGATAGAATTTTTGAAAACATGGGGTTTAACGTTGTACATAACATACCAAATAAACTAAATAATATAATTAAACTTGGGAAGGACAGATTGCCCACCGATAACAGGACCGAGATAGTTTACCAAATTAACTGTAAAGATTGTGATTCCTCATACATTGGACAGACGAAGAGACATTTAACGACACGCGTTAAAGAACACTTTAAGAATATTAAAATGCATTCTAGCAATCTTTCTGTCATTAGTAAACATAAAATCGAATTTAACCACGATTTCGACTGGGCTAATCCCAAGATTTTACATAATGAAAAACATGTTAGAAAAAGAGAGATTGCTGAAATGTTCTACATCAAGAAAAACAACAACACTTTAAATTTACAAAAGGACACAGACAATTTAAATAACATATACGACTTAATAATAAAGGTTGTTTAGTCTTCTCAGTTCGTCTAATGTATCTGACGTGTTTGTCTATCTGACACAATGAATTTTCTATCCTTTGACATCTATAAAGTATAATTATATTTCGCAAGTACATATCTATTTTTCAATATTGTATCTTAATCATTCGTTACTACTATTGTAATATTAATTGTTCTTCGTTCTTTTTCTTATGATTTATAGATCACTTGATAAGAACCTAAAACTAAGGTCGAAACGTTGTGATGTGCACTTATTAATAAATAGAATTTGCCAGTACGGTCGAGTGAAGGGTGTTCATTTATTTTTTTAATTTTATCACTGGTGGTCAAAATTTCTACATTATAAATATATTGGTTTCAAAGATGAATGCCCTGTTATCTTGGGAAAAAAATTTATCAATCTTAGATCCATATCAGGATATCCATGTAATTCCCAAGATATGGAAATATATATAGCAAGCAAAGGAATACATTTAGAAGTAATATCTGTAAAAGAAATAGCTAAAAAAGCTTTCAAAATATTTTTCAACAATGATTATTATATAATGCCTCTTTTACATTTATAAGTAAGCGATAGTTTGTTTTATCATGCTTACTTTGTAAATATATAAATCACAAGGAATTAATATTTAATTCAGTTTCATTTAATTCATTATTTCAGATGTACTATGTTATATTTTATGATAATTGGTGCTCAAAAGTGCCACAACTTTGGGTGGATTTACAAAATAAAACTTTTTACTGGTCACCTAAAGACATTAATCTCACAACAGCCACAATAAAAAAATCCCATCCCAATAATAAGTGGGAGAAAAAAATTTACCGGCGCATTATAGGACCATACAGTAATTATTATATTACTATTTACTTTTTACTATAATGATCGCGTGCCTATATGTGCAAGTATACATATATTATTTTTTATAGCAACTTATGAACTAGCACGTAAAATGGAAAAAACAGCGGCAGACATTTCAACGTCTGAAGATGGAAGATTTGAAAAACTTCAATCAAATTCTACAGAAATTTAAAAAAAAAGATTAATAAAAAAACCACGGTTTTATGATGAATTGGATAATAATAGTAATGTTATTTATTTTTTTAAAGTTATAAATCTTGTATTGCTAATATTATTACAGATAATATACATATAAAATATTACACATGAATAATTTAAATTATATGTATTAAACAGCTCATCTAACAAAAAAACCTCGCGTACCAATGCCTAATGCTTTTTATGTTCGAGCATCCAACAAAATAAGAACTAATGATACTGAAAAACTGGACAGTATGTACTACTTTAGTATATTATGTCTTTTATTGCTATATAATTAAAAATTCTTATTAAAGATTTAAATTATATTAAACAGCTCCTCTAACAAAAAAACCTCGCGTGCCAATATCTAATGTCTCCTACGTTCAAACATCCAGTAATATTAGGACTACTACTGATACCGAAGAACTGGACAGTATGTAATATTTTAGTGTATTATGTGTCTTATTGCTAATTAAATATTATTTAAGATTTAAATATATTTAAAGATTTTAATTTATCATCCAGCTCATCTAACAAAAGAATCTCATACATCAATGCCTGTTGCATCTTCCATTAAAATATATAGCAAAACGAATACTATCAAGGATATTGACAATTTAACAGTATGTATATTTTAGTGCAGTTAAGTTTTCTCTTAATAAGGTCCGTTTCTATCAACGTCGGTTAACTTTAATCTCTGGTTAAATTATATCTTTGTCTCTTTTTAAGAACGTATTTGAAAAGAAACAAAGATATAGTTTAACCGGAGATTAAGGTTAACTAAGGTTGGCGAAAATGGTCCTAAAGCAAACAATAGTAATATCACGAATGTTAAAATTTCCCACTCATTAATTCTTATTATGTAACTATTACGTGCAAGACATGTTATATCATAGTTATATTGTTGTGTCAGAAATGATAATTGATATTATATTAAGAGGTTTATTATATTACAACCCAACTGGCTTAAATGATCTTTATTAAATTGATTAGACACACAGACTACGTTTCGACCTTTAGTTTAGGTCCTTTTCAAGTCTTAATTATAACATAGTATAAATTCACTAAACGTTCAGTTTGTGCTATGTCATCATTCCTGATAAAACGTTTAGTTGACACTTTTTTAACTTGTTAATATGTGAATTTATACTATGTTATAATTAAAACTTGAAAAAGACCTAAATCAAAGGTCGAAACGTAGTCTGTGTGTCTAATCAATTTAATAAAGATCATTTAAGCCAGTTGGGTCGTAATATAAACCTCTTGATTTTTACATCACTGGCGACAAAAATATTTTTAATAATTTGATATTATATGTTACTATTGCTTGATATTTATGTCTTTCATTGTTCATAAAATATATTATTAAAGATTAATAATATAAATGTATCATATAAATATAACAAAAAAATCTTACCATACTTCAACATCTATTGCATCCTATGTTTCATCCAGTAATTTGAGCACTATAAGTAATACTGCCGAATTGAACAGTACGTATACTTTCCTCTTCTCTTATCAATTTTTCCTTTTCATATCAATTCTTTTAAGTTATTTTATGTTTAAAATATATTTTAATTTTTTTACATTTCAATATCTGCAAAAACATAAATAATTTATATAAAATATTCTTAAAAAAAATTTAAATCTCATATATATTTTGTAGATCATATGACAAAAAATACTCACGTATTAAATTCCACTAATATACAAGCATTCACTAGTAAGAATATTGATGATGACGATGCTAATAATGATGATAATGATGATGGAGAATTTGGCAGTATGTATACTTTAATTGCCAACGATCATACCACGTTGTCAAAATAGCAGTTCTCGTCTGTATACTTTTAATCTTCTTTTTATTATAATATAGATAAATTTATTATAATATTTAAATATAGAGTAATATTATCTGCAATAAAAAAAAATATATATACAGGGTGAGTTACAGAACTTGAAATTTGAATAATTAAGTATTTTCCGAGTTATGAGGCTTGAAATTTACAGTAATTTGACATAAAAAATAATTATCTTGTAATATATTTAGTTATCGGTAATCTTACCTAATATTTTTATGCGCAGAATAATAAGACCAATTAGTGTGAAGAAAACATAGTTAATTAAAAAAAAAATATGTTGCAAATTACATACTTTTTTTAAAGGCAATTATGTTTTTTTTTCACACCAATTAATTGGTCTCATTATTTTGTACATAAAAGTATTAAGGTAAGATTTACCGAAAATTAAATATTTCACAAGATTATTCATATTTTTTATGTCAAACTATTGTAAACTTCAAGCCTCATAACTCGGAAAATACTTAATGAAAAATAACTTAATTATAATGTTTTGGAAAGCTCTTGAGATAGGTGTTACAAGAATATGTAATAAAAAATAGGAGGTTCCATTTAAGATATTGAAAGTGATTTTCACGTGACCTTGCCAACACTCTTCATTTGACTGACAATAAAATGGAAAACCCTGTATATGAATTAATCAAAATAATATACTATAATAATAATAAAAAATATATTAAGTTTTAGATGGATTTCATGTATATATCCCAAACGATAAAAATTTAGAAGTATACGAGGGTAGTTCGAAAAGTTCTCGGTCTGACAAAGAAAACACATGATTTTCGGCAAAATTCTTTTTTATTTTTCAACATAGTCCCCTTTTAACTCAATACATTTAGACCAACGATATTCTAATTTCTTTATACCCTCAGTACAATACGATTTGCCTAACTCTTCAAAATAAGCATTTGTCTCAACGATGACCTTCGCATTTGATGTGAATTTTTTTCCAGCGAGCCATTTCTTCATGTTCGGGAACAAAAAAAGTCACTGGGGGCTAAATCCGGTGAGTACGGTGCGTGTGGTAGCAATTCGAAACGCAATTCATGAAGTTTTGCAACTGCAATTGAAGACGTGTGAGCGGGTGCATTGTCATGATGGAAAAGCACTTTTTTCTTTGCCAAATGAGGACGTTTGGTCTTAATAGCATCGTTCAGTTGTTCCAGCAGTGTTGCATAATACTTTCCATTGATGGTTTTGCCTTTTTCTAAATAGTCTACGAGCACCACACCTTGCGTATCCCAAAAAACAGTCGCCATTACCTTTCCGGCTGACGGAACTGTTTTTGCCTTCTTTGGAGCACTTCCACCTGCTTCCACCTATTGTTTGGATTGTTGTTTCGTCTCCGGCGTGTAATGATGAATCCATGTTTCATCGACCGTAATAAATCGTCTCAAAAACTCAGTTGAATTGCGTTTAAACATGTCCAAACACTCTTGAGAAATGTTCATTCGAATGCGTTTCTGATCTACCGTCAGCAAACGCGGCACCCATCGCGCTGAGAGCTTTCTCATATGCAAATGTTCGTGTAAGATGTTGTGAACACGATCTAGTGAAATGTTTGCAATGTTAGAAAGCTCACGCACTTTCACTCGTCGATCATTTAACACGCTATCGTGGATTTTTTCGATGATTTCCTCAGTCATGGCGGTTTTTGGGCGGCCTGAACGTTCATCGTCAAAGATGGATGAACGACCACGTTTAAATTCAGCAGCCCATTTCTTCACTGTTGAAAATGATGGAGAAGAGTCTCCCAAAGTAGAATCCAGCTTGTTTTTTATTTCTGTTGATGTTAGTCCTTTTAAAACAAAATATTTTATGACTGCGCGACATTCGATTTTATCCATTTTTCGAGAAGTATCAAACCTTGCCCGTTTTACTCAAGCACAACAAACAAACTGTCGAACGAATCTGTTTGAAACTTTGTGGTATGTCTTCTGTAGAATCAAACTTGTTAGAAATTATACCAATTAAAGTGTTGTGGCACTATTTCTGTGTCAGGCCGAGAACTTTTCGAACTACCCTCGTATAATGAACAGGATGAAGAAATATATAATGAAGATGATAATGAATTATCTGATAATAATGAAGATGATAATGAATTATCTGATAATAATGATGATAATGAATTATCTGATACTAATAAAGATGATAATGAATTGTTTAAAAATAATAATGAATTAATTGATGAACAACAATCAACAAAAAATAACAGTTGCCATACGTGTTGTAGTATGTATTTTATTACATATAACATATATGATAGTTATATGTTATATATCTATGTTTGCTGAGATAAGATTAACATTTTCTGTGTTATAGATGCATGCCGTACAACACAAAAAACTTTAATGAGAAAATTGGATACAATTATCAATTTACTCACCAATGCAGAAACGCAATCTCAAGTTGTAGATGAAACGCATCTATTGCCAAATTTTCCATTGTCGACACTTGAGGATTTTCAGAAATTTGAAGCAGATCTAAAAATTGACAAGGAAATTAGAAAACAATTTGTAAGTATTTTGTACATTTTTTTACCTTTTATACAGGGTGTCTGAGACCATCCGTCCACCTCTTTTATTTCGAAAACTAAGCATTTTAGAGAAATATGTTTCAAATGAAAGTTTTAGGACTTGAAATAATGTATTTGATGGTGACCTTGACTTTGACCTAGAGGTCAAATTTAGAAGTCATTTTAAGGTCAACTTAATTTTTTAAAATAGAACCCCTATTTTTTATTACATATTCTTGTAGCTTATATATACATATTTCATTTGAAACATTTTTCTCTAAAATAGAGAGATATTAGGGAATACCAATAGATATTTCATATTTCTTGCTTCTATTGATAAATATTTTCTATTTTCTGTTCTTATTGCTTGTACTTTTGTATTGTGCAGTAAACCCCTAATGCTTAATATATATACGTATATTCTTATTCCTAATATTTTCTCTATTGTATGTATAAGGCTTTTCGTCTTACATCTTAAATTCTTATTGTAGTTCTTATTGTAGATACCGCTTTAAAGCAAAAGGAAGAAAAGAAGATAAAAAAATTAGTAAATAGAAGTTAGATATGACGGATATAAAGTAGAAAAAAATATGAAAAGAAGTGAACTGTAAGAAGAATAATCGAAATATAATTAATTAATTTCTTTTACCTCTTACGTCTTAAATTCTTATTGTAGACACCGCTTAACATAATGATCTTCACACATTTATTAGAGTCACTTCGACTTCTGCTTACTTCTGCTTCTTTTTTTTCTTCTTCTTCTTACAATGGCACGTGCATGAAGTAAGAGAGATCTCTTACTTCGTGGGTACGTGGCACATTGACACATTGTGGCACGGAATAGCTATAATTACTTGACTAAACTTCGATTAACTTAAACCGGTATTCATGGCCCTTAAGGCCAATGTCCACGATGCTAGAAATCGGTCCGAGTTCTCGGAGCAAGAAGTTTGGAGTCAATTAAGTTGCAGAAAGTTGGTAGAAATGAGCCTTATAATCTCTTTTGGCACGTTTGCGCATGAATTGGAAATTACCGTCCAATTGCCACACGTCCAATTGCCATGTGATATAATTTATATAATTTATTTGATATAATTATAATTAAATGTACATATATTTTTTTGTTACAGAAAAATAAAATCGCGAAAATTGGAGGCAAAACATATGCCAACAAAGTGCGCACCATTTTAAAATACACCCTGACAGATGCTTTATGTCGTCAATTGTCCTGGACAAGACAAAAAGCAACAACAGCAATACAAGAAACAGGATTTGCAACGATAATTATCGGTAATTTTGTACTTTTATTTTTATTTTTCAATCTGTTTGATTACACAGGTCTACAAATTAAAGGGTATTTAATATCACATGAAATTTTATATTGATTTCCGAAGGAATTTGGTGCGCTGAATCCAAATCTGGCCTCAGAATGGCGCCATCACGTCAGGATTTTGAGATATTCTAACCTAAAAGTGCAAAAATGGCTGTTTTAGGGCATTATTGGAGTTCACTCCTGGTTGCAGAGAATTTTACCGACAAAAACTAAACAAAGTACCGTAAAGTACAAGTCTTGCCCTTTAATTTCCATTTTGAAACATACAAATAGGATTTTTTTTTACCGAGATACAGCAGATTTAAGTTTTTACTGCATACAGAAAATCAAATAAAGCGATGATGTTGGTTCATTTGAAATACCTTAACCCTTTTGGTTTTGAGCAATTCTGAAAAAAAGAGTTTGTAGTTCAAAGGGTCCCGAAGGTCGCTGCTTACGAATCTGGACTCAGATTTCCAATATTCAAGATGGCGGATCCAATATGGCGGACGTAGATCCCAAAAATTTTAAATTGGAAAATAAAAAAATACCTTGGTACTCTGCGTTAACTTTCAAATCTAAAAGGTTTCTTGCGATTTTTTGTTAGAATGCGTTGTTTCTGAGTAAAAAATTTCAGAAGGTTGCAATTTGTGTGCGCAATTGACCGGATGGATCACATTCCAGCAGTACTTTTCAGGATAGTTGGTGGGTCATTGCATATTCGGTTGACATTCTAAGGGATACCATTCCAACAGTCCTTCTCAGGATAGTTAGTGGGTCATTCCATTAGCGGTTGGCATTCTAAGAAATTTCTTTTCAACAGTCCTTTTCAGGATAGTTGTTGGGTCATTCCATTAGCGGTTGGCATTCTAAGAAATTTATTTTCAACAGTCCTTTTCAGGATAGTTGGTGAGTCATTTCATTCGTGGTTGGCAGCTCTAAGGGATCACTTTCCAACAGTCCTTTTCAGGATAGTTGGTGAGTTATTATATTTGCAGTCGGTAATTTTAAGAGGGCATTTCAATGATTAGAATTCAGATAGTTAAATATTTATTTCTTTCTTTCTTTAAGAATTTTCGAAGTTTGAGTGCGTATCTTGATATATTGATCTGATTAACAATAATGTCGAGAAGAAGTTGTGTTAATGATCCTAACGTGTTTTGCTATGTTTGCGGCAAGTACGCTATAGCAAAACAAAGACGCAACATCACAGATTTGTTCAAGGTAGCTTATCAAAAGTACTTCGATTTTCCTATCACAAATCAAGATAAACTATGGGTACCTCATAAGGTTTGTGTATCGTGTTATTCGATTTTATTACGTTGGAAAAAAGATAATGGTAACTCGCAAACGCTGCCGTTTAGTTTACCCATGGTTTGGCGTGAACCAGTGACTCACGAAGACTGCTATTTTTGTCTATGCAATGTGGAAGGATTTAATAGTACGAATAAAAATTCTATTTCTTACCCTGAAGTTACCTCGGTCACAAAACCAGTTGCCCAAAAACCTTCGGATAGGGTTCCGATCTCACGGGAAAATCTGGAGCTATCGGAAGACGAAAACGTAGGGAATGATGGTACTCAATCGGATGATAGTATTGATTTTGATAAGGCAGAAGCTCCTCAATTGTTCACGCAAGCTCAGCTAAACGATTTAGTAAGAGATTTGATGCTGCCTAAAAGTCGATCAGAATTGCTAGGGTCTAGGTTACAAGAGATGAATCTGTTGGCTCCGGGGACATCTTTTGCTTGGTACAGAGACAGAGAGAAAGATTACATTCCATTCTTTGCTGAAGATGATGAACTAGCTTATTGTACGGATATACATGGTTTGATGGCAAAATTGGGTTTATCATATGATCCTGATGAACTAGCTTATTGTACGGATATACATGGTTTGATGGCAAAATTGGGTTTATCATATGATCCTAGTCAATGGCGTCTTTTCATCGACTCCTCCAAGAGGAGCCTTAAGGCGGTTCTTTTACACAATGGCAATGAATACGCTTCCATCCCCATTGCCCACTCAGTATACCTAAAGGAATCCTACGAGAATATGAAAAAGGTTCTTGGAAAAATCAAATATGATGAACATAAATGGTTCATATGCGGTGACTTGAAGATAACAACTATACTTCTTGGGCAACAGTTAGGATACACAAAAAATCCGTGTTACATTTGTTTGTGAGATAGTAGGGCTAGGAAAGAACATTGGAATAAAAAAAGTTGGCCTCTGCGTAAGTCTCTCAAGCCAGGATCATTCAATGTTCTTCAGAAACCTCTGGTTGATCCTAAAAAAATACTTCTGCCTCCCTTACACATTAAATTAGGACTCATGAAGCAATTTGCTAAAGCACTTGACAAGGATGGAAAATGTTTTCAATCTCTCCTTAAGATATTTCCATCCTTATCTGATGCAAAAATAAAAGAAGGAGTCTTCAATGGACCGGATATAAGAAAAGTTATGAAGTTTACGGAATTTGAAAATACGATGACAAAATATGAAAAAGCGGCATGGGTGGACTTTAAAAATGTTGTCAAAGAATTTTTAGGGAATAAGAAGGACGAAAATTACGAGGCAGTTGTCGAGAAAATGCTCGAAAGTTTCGAAAAGCTAGGTTGTAACATGAGTTTGAAAGTCCACTTCCTTCATTCTCATTTAAAATCATTCCCTGAGAATCTTGGAGACATGAGTGAAGAGCAAGGAGAAAGATTCCATCAGGACATAAAAGAGATAGAACGTAGGTACCAAGGTCGGTGGAATGTCACTATGTTGGCCGACTACTGCTGGAATCTTAAGCGTGATGAAGTGGGAGTTAGCCATAAAAGAAAGTCTGACACTAGAAGCCTGGAACAAAAGAGAAAAAGGTTTCATAAATCAAAAGATTGAAACTAAAATTTCTCGACTATGTACTGATGCAGATAAAACTATGGAAATAAAAAAACAAAATTATAAATATGGCGAACGTCGATCCAAAAATATAATTGCGTACACAAATTGCAATCTTCTGAAATTTTTTACTCGGAAACAACGCAAATAACCGAAAAATCACAAGAGACCTTTTATATTTGAAATTTTACGCAGAGTGCGGCAATATTTTTTTAATTTTCTAATTTTTAATTTTCTGGATCTACGTCCGCCATATTAGATCCGCCATCTTGAATTTTGGAAATCTGAGTCCAGATTCGTGAGCAGCGACCCTCGGGACCCTTTGAACTACATTCTTTTTTCCAGAATTGCTCAAAACCAAAAGAGTTAAGGTATTACAAATGAACCAACATCATCGCTTTATTTGATTTTCTGTATGCAGTAAAAACTTAAATCTGCTGTATCTCGGTGAAAAAAAATCCTATTTGGATGTTTCAAAATGGAAATTAAAGGGCAAGACTTGTACTTTACGGTACTTTGTTTAGTTTTTGTCGGTAAAATTCTCTGCAACCAGGAGTGAACTCCAATAATGCCCTAAAACAGCCATTTTTGCACTTTTAGGTTAGAATATCTCAAAATCCTGACGTGATGGCGCCATTCTGAGGCCAGATTTGAATTCAGCGCACCGAATTCCTTCGGGTAAACCTCTTACTTTTTTTGTGATAAAAATCTTGTAAACCTGTGTTATTGATAATATATCATTTTCTATTTAAAAAATTGTGTACATATATATATATATATGTACACAATTTTTTAAATAGAAAATGATATATTATCAATAATCAAACAGATTGAAAAATAAAAATATAAAAGTACAAAATTACCGATAATTATCGTTGCAAATCCTGTTTCTCGTATATATATATATATATATATATATATATAAGTTATTCGTATTTAGAACGCGCTAACATTGTTGTAAGCGCGTTCTCTGAATACGGACCTATATATATATATATTTTTTTTTTATAGAAAATGATATCTGAGTGCCTTTATGTATATTGGGTAAGTTTTGAGCCTTGCGCACAATAGAAAAAATATTAGGAATAGATATTAAATATTAGGAATAGGAAATAATAAAATCGAAAAAACTTTGATATACAAATACAAATTCGGGTATAAAGGACTCTTACTAGCTTTTATTAGCTCTTACTAGTTCTTCATACCTGAATTTGTATTTGTATATTAAAGTTTTTTCGATTTTACTATTTCCTATTCCTAATATTTAATATCTATTCCTAATATTTTTCCTATTATGCGCAGGGTCTTGCTCACGAGGTAAAAATTACAAAAGTGAAAGATTCATTGACGATCTTAAGATCGGACTATGAATACCGGTCGTATGAGTACATTATTACACGGCACCCTTAGGCCCATTTCTACCAACATCGATTAATTTTAACCTTCGGTTAAATTATATCTTTGTCTCTTTTCAGATACATTTTTAAAAAGAAACAAAGATATAATTTAACCGATTTTTTTATAAGTTAACCGACGTTGGTAGAAATGGGTCTTAAGTGACAAATGTTATTAATTCCGATTAAGGCTGGATCCTCATACAGACACCGGCGCTTTGACACCGAACGCTTATTGGTGAAAAACGGGTGGTGGGAGTAAATAACTCTTGTTATTTATAAGCGTTCGGTATCAAAGCGCCGGTGTCTGTATGAGGATCCAGCCTAAGGGTGCCGTGTAAATGTATTCTATGCTCCCATTTGTCGAAATCTAGTAAATATCTGTTTACTTTTGTAATTTTCACTTCGTGAGCAACTTATACCCAAGATACGTAATAAATCTCTTGTTTGATATTAACATATATATTATTAATAATATGCTAAAATCAAACAGATATTAAATAACTAAATATATTATTTAATATATTTAATTATAATAATAAATAATGTATATACTATATATATATATAAATATATATATAATTATATGTATATATACATAATAATGTATATACATAATGTATACACATTTATAGTTGCTTAAATCTTGTATTTATAATTTGTATTTAATTTTATTTCAGGATATATCTCGGACACCGATAAATGCAGCATGTTCGAAGGCCAGAAGGTTATTCAGAAATGGTTGCGGCACGCGAGCGATAGAATTAATTATAACAAAAAAAAAATGTTAATGCATGTATATATTATATAATTTATATTATGTAAGAATAAAGCTTGAATAAAATATTAAAAATATAAAACAATTATTGTTATTTATTTATTAAAATTAAATATAATAAATAAACAATTAAATAAATACACACTGTATTACCGACCGAAATATCCCAAAAAACGTCCTAAAAATAAAAATAAGACGTTTTAAAGACGTTTTGAATTGGAATATAAGACGTCTTAAATTGAATTTTATATTTTAAGACGTCTTAGAAACGTCTTAAAATAATATCTTAAAGACGGTATAAATCGGGACATAAGACGTCTTAAATACGTCATAAATACGTCTTTCGGATAATCCTATAAGACGTCTTAGTAATTTGAAGACGTCTTTTAGACGCCTTAAAGACGTAATAATGTTGTCTGGGTAGTTTGGGATTAAAATAAAAATTTACAATAAAATAAAACTGATTGTGAGTATTTATTTATTATATATATAATGCATGAACATATTTATGATTGCGTCATATATCATGGACTTTAACAAAAAATTCTTGTTTTGCGATATACAGACTTTCTAAAATATATATAACGTCAGTCATAAAAAATGCATAACTCAAAAAATAAAAAAAATTACATGTCTCTTCACTAAAATACTTTTAACTTATATTCATTTTGTAGACAACGGTATACATTTAAGAATGTAAAAAGAGAAACAAGGAACATTAAATGAATATTGCTTATAATCTATAAGGTACACCAATCTGACCGTGAAACGATACTGTAAAAAGTGAGTGAACTTATCTAAAAGCCAGACCCTAATAGCGTATTCTACTGGGCACACTGGTGCAGCACTAGTGTGCCAAGTAGAAAACGCTATAAGATATGGAGTTTATATGTTAACATTTGGATCTTTTCATCACAGTCTTTCGTGTATAATACTAGGACTCCATGTATGCGTTTTAGCTGCGGCAACGCATACATGGAGTCCTAGCATTACATTTGAGCATCAATTGTGTATTATGTAATTAATTATTTAAGTATATTTATAATCTTATTAGTCAACAATATGCTTACTTTTGTTCAATTTTCATCATGCAATGTGTACATTGCATGATACATATTTGACGCTTTGACTAGCAAATATAGCATATAAACATCTACATTTACTTTAACAGTTACTATTAACAAAAGATACAAGAACACTTATAACACTAACAAACTGTCTTATATTATATTTTATGTCTTATATTTTATATTTAGTTAAATTCTAATTATCACATAATTCCGGAATACTGCCCAAGCAAAAAACATTAATTTTTAATATTAATTATTGCAAACAGTATATGTCGATGTTTAATAAACGTACACTAAACTTTTATTTGTTTATTAAATATTAATGTTTTCTGCTTAGGTGGTACACTGCGCACGTCAACGATTCGTTCCTCTAGCGAGTTTTTATAGGAAATTTATGTTATATATAGCCTGTATAAACTCGCTAGAAGAACGAATCGTTGAAGCGCGGTGTACAATCATTACGGAAATACAAAATCACAATTTATCAATCAGTTTCCCCATCATTTCTTTATAGATATCAATTGCTACCTTAGATTCAGCAATGACCTCTCTGTGGCGTCTTTCTCTTGCCTCTTCACGAACTTTTGCATCGGCAAGAAGAGCAGCGGACCAATCTTTTAGCTCTCGTTCAACTCTGGTCATCTTTCTTTTCTTTTTCAGAAGACCTTCACTTTGACTTGTTGATGACTCAGAATCTTCAAAAATTTCATCGAAATCATTTTGCTCTTTAGAATTTATGATTGTTCTGTGTCTTTTATTGAAATTAGAGGCAAGAGAAACAGGCTTGACACACGGCTTTTCGCCTAAAACTTCTTCTAAATCTTCGTAAAACTTACAAGTTTTGGGATCATTCCCCGATTTATTATTGTGATCCTTTGTTTCCATATATTTTCTCTTGATATCCTTCCATTTATTTTCACATTGGATATAAGTTTTTTGCTTCCATTCAGGATTGGTCTTAATTACATCCTTACTTATTAGAGACCACACATCCCGGCTCTTCATAGTTTTAAAATGATTTTGATGGTCTTGCCAAAGATGAATTAAGCATCTGACTTCATTGTCATCCTTTCAACATGCTGCAGCAAAAGCTGCAGAAGAAACTGTAGAAGAAGCTGCAGCAGCTACAGAAGAAGTTGCAGAAGGAACTGCAAAAGAGACTGCAAAAATTACATAAACATTAACATTTTTTAAATATGACAAAACATTTATTTTCTGCTTCGTGAAAAAACATTTAAAAAAAACAATAAAGCTTTTACCTATTGATTCAGGTTGTTCAGTCATGCAAATATTCCTTGAGTCACTGTTATGTATGGACGACTTCTCAGTCAATCGCAGGTTGAAGAATTTTATTGTTTCTTCACATACAGGCACGACGAAAATGTTGTTATCTGCAAAATAAAATAATAATTACATTCCTCTAACAACACAATAATTGAGCATTGTCTGAACACCTCGAAAAAATCTTTAACTTTTATGCAAAATTAGGATTTTGAAAATTAGAAGAATTGTAAGCGAAAGAGCTGTGTGTTACTATTGCTTTCAATATTAATAAAAGGCAATTATATTGTAATTATTTTAAATTTATAATGATGCAAAATATGAGAAAAGGATTAAAACTTTATAATTTTTGTTTATATAATTTGAATATCAATATAACAACTCACCTTGTACATCTTGAACAAGTAAATCTCCATCAGAATTAAATAACGGGACATCTCCTGTCATTACGATTTGATGCCGTCCTTTTATCAACGTAATGTTATTATTCATTATTGGATTTTTTGCTTTTAATCTTTACTAATGATAGGTTATGAACAGCCAACAACATGCGCCAAGCAAACACATGCCACCGATCCCACCGACTCCTCCCGCTTTTTTGTCGAGTGGGTTAGTGGCACTCGGTGTGTTCCCCTGTAGGTTTTCGAACGGCTTCACCCGAGTGCACACTGAGCATTTCCGAACGGTTGGTGTGTGTTAGTGTGCACACGAGAGGTGTTTCCGAACGCACCCAAGCTGAAACTGTCGACTACCAGCGCGAGTTCTGATTGGCTTCTGCTTTTCTGCTTTCTGCTTTTCTGCCAAGGTGTAAATTCTCCCTAAGACAAATCGCTCCTTCTCAAAGTACAGTCTTTGAGTAAATTTTATCGAAAAATCAAAATCATAAAAAAATTGAAATTAAAAAAATTAGAAAAAAATACTAATTATCGCCTGCCTACTTTTATTTTTGTTGGGATATCCTTTATTTTGGCTATAGAGTCTGTGTAATTTTTTTCATATTATTTAAAAAGGCCCCATGTTTTCGTGAATTTCATCAATTGAGCAGTCTTGGGGGGTCAATGGGGGATGGTAAAAATCTGAAAAAATTGGGAATGTTATTTGCGCCAGACAGAAGGCTTTCCATCGATAAGACCCAAATCGGAGGGGGTGAGGGTCAGACCTTGGTCGAATTGACCTGGAATACCCCATATATATATATATATATATATATATATATATATATATATATATATAATCAAATATTTACACTGTATGAATATGATAGTTTTTATATGACTTACTTAAAATAAGTTTTGAAATAAGTAAATCTTTAAATCGAATAGTATTTTTTTGTCCACGCCAAGAATATTGCAAAGCTAAATTGTCTGTCATTATCCTCTTTATTACTCGTCTTATGTGGTCCCCAGCATCTTTTCCGCCGTTTTATAACGATTTTCTATATAATTAAAAAATTTATTCAGGCTTTTCTAAATAAATTATTAAATGAGAAAAACGTAAAATATATTTTTTCAATAACATACAATAATGTATTAATTATACTGATTGACACTTAATTGGACATTACTGATATGTATGTCATTCACCGTCATTAATATGTTATCATATGTTTATACTTACTAATTGTTCTCGTTTTTCTGCATCATTCACAAGTGATTTTTCTAGTGTCTCTAATTCTTCTCTTGTTTGTAGTTGTAGAAATTCAATATTTTCTTGTCTTGCATTATTTTCTTCATTAATATTTTTTGATTGTAAGATGTGTATTACCATATCCAATTTTCTATTTATATTACCTAAAAGAATTGCCAAAACTGATTATATTATCTTCTATTGAAAATAAATGCAAATATTTATATTACTAAAATATTTTAATATAAAGCGTGTGTGTATGTGTGTGTGCTTGCGTGTGTGTGCTTGCGTGTGTGTGTGTGCGCACGCGCGCGCGTGTGTGTAATAACTTCATTTTATTATATCCTTTACATATATACCTATGCAAGGACAACAATTCATGCATCTTATATTGTTATTGACAGTTCTTGTGGTCTTTGATGTTTTCATAACTGTTCGTGATGTACCTTTATAAATAAATATAACATAATTATCAATAATCAGTAACATTTGAAAGAAATGTATATATACATTTATTTTGGAGAAGAATTTAATTATACAAATAATTGTGCGGATACTTCGTTTAAAATAATTTGGGCATTACTTGGGCCTGCTTCACAAACGTTGAGAATGTTATTTATGTTATTGTCATCATTATTCATGTCAAATAGTCAGATAGGCTGAATAGGATGGGGATAGCGCATACCAACGCCATTAATGTGCGCTATCCCCCTCCTATCCAGTCTATCCCCACCACATGCTGTAAGCATGCTGTTGCGTCTGCAATCTGGCAGCCTTGGTCAAATGTAATGTTTCTCATATCTAATAAGTCATCTAAAATTAGAAAAATATTGATATCTTATTATACTCTGTTATTTTGTTTTCTTTTGCTTAATGTAATAATAATAAGCATATTTTTTAGATTGTTATATTATTATTCAGATATAAGCATTTCATTATTAAAATTTAGCGTTAAAATGTAAATTTTACTCAATTAATACATTTTACATCTTGTATGTATTGTATAATTGCATTAAAATATTTTATATGTTGAAATAAATAAAAAGGATTACATTTGAAAGTTTATATGTTTTAATGTGTAAATTGGATCAGAATATATTTTTTAATTACTAATATTAACTTTTGTTTTAAAAGTCAAGAGTATTTATTTTGCAATATATTATATGTAATAATATTTTTCTATATCTGAATTACACAATATAACATTTCAGTGTTACCTTGATGGTCAGTAAGTGAAATAAATATCGCCGGCTGATTAGTGTGCACATCAGATGTAGGCAACACTACTGTTTGTTTTTCCAAATTGAAATCGTCATCTACAAAGATTTAAACATGATAGAACATGTACATACATAATACAGCATAATAATTTTTTTCAATATATTAAATTAATATTATTGCATGTGCATTTTACCTTTATCAATTGTGTTATTTTTGTTACAAGCTTTTTTTGTGACACTATTAATACATTCCGAAGTTTTGTTATCGATGACATGAGATGTTGATGTCAGTTGTTTTGTTATTATTTCATCTGTTAACGAATCTGCAAAATACGTTAGAATAAGAATATTTATGTAATAATAAAGAAGTAGTCTTAAATAATGATAATATTATTAAATTACAATTAAACTTCTTCATGTTGAAAATGATAAAAAAGGCAATATTAAAACAGAGAATATATTATTATATAGTTATTATATAGTTTCCCAGACAGCACCATGTCCAAAATCAGAACATAAGACGTCTTTAAGACGTCTATAAGACATCTTTAAGACGTCTTATGATATGATATCTAAAAGACATCTTAAAGACGTCTTAAAGACGTCTTATGTTTCGATTTTGGACATGGTGCTGTTACCTCTCTCACCAATTGTTGGGATATAATACATGCTCGACGCTCGGTTTCAAGCCAAATAATATTTGCTCTAGACTAAAGATCGACTTGCGAGCGATTATATCTCTTATTGTCTCGACCGCGTCGATGTCGAAAACAAAGAGTCAATCCGTAAACGTCGAAGTCCCGCCTAACACACGTCATGCGTTCGATTTCAGCGAATCAAAATCTGACGCGACAACCTTCCGAAATCATGCTCGTCAACTCTGCCTATATAAACCTCGATCGGCTTCACTAATTCCTCCTTTTTTCGAAAGTATTTCGAGCTTGATCAAATCAGCAAATCTTTGTAATTAAGTTTGAATAAAGTGTGATTTTGTTCATCAACCTTTTGCCTTAACTATCGAGCCTTCGTACAAGACTGTACCAGCCGCATTCGGTTATTTATGACGCATAATCCCGAACACCAATGCATACAGAATCTGATTTCGATAGTAATGGTTGTAATTTTGATATATTAGTGATATTTAGTCTTTTTTACTCGTTTATCATCTGTGAATTAAGCATACATAAAAATCATTGTGATACAAAAGATATTATAAGCAATATTTAAATAGTTACAAATTGTTTAAATACTACAAATTTAGAAAAAAAAATAATTGTACTTGATTAAATACTTTTCAATTAACTTGATAAAAATATTTAATTAATATCAAGATACAAAAGTATTACAAATATTTAAAAGTGTCATATAAAAATAAACTTTAATAAAGATATAAAATTAAATAATTACACATGTATTAATTATGAATATTATGTTTTACATTTATATATTATTTTTTATAATCTTATTTGTTAAATTGAAATGTTCATTATGAAAAAACTAACGTCGATATACACGCACAAACACACATACATATATTTCACATGGACTAGGTCGGCTAGTTCTAGCCAATAATTGGAGCGAAGCAATTCCATTGTCTACAAAGATTGTCTATTACGCCAATATAAATGTTAATAACTTATACTTAGAGTCACCTTTTTCCATGATAGAACAGTTTTTCACGGAAAATTCATCTTTTTCTCAATATTATCTAACGATTTTCAATAGATATAAGCAATATAGTAAATAATACACAGGAAAATTAGATTTAATAGATTTTATTAGAACAATTAACAATTAATTGTTAAACGGTGTTTAAGTTAAACCAGAAGTTAGTTTTTCCATTTCAGTTCGCTTTAGAGTCCATCTTAAATTTTTATTAATGCTCAACAAACGAGTAATTGGGAATGCAGGATCAATTAATAGACCTTGATATGATGTTACTCTAGAGAATGCCACATAAGATAGTCCAAGACTGAATTCAGTTGGGCCAATGTCAACAACTGCCTTGTCCAATGTAATGCTTTGACTTTTATGTATTGATATCGCGTATGCAACTGCAATAGGAAATTGTTTGCGTACGCAAGAAGTTCCATTCTTAGTAAAACAAGCTGAATAAGGAGTTACGGGAACTGCATCTCTAGATATAGTTGGACCTGTGTAACCGTCAAACTTGATGAGAACACAAATGGGTATTTCTATCAGATGGTTTCTTTCATCAGTAAGTTGATATATAATGTCGATAATAGTTCCTAGTGTTCCATTGCACAGCCCTTGAGCAGTCCACAAATTTTGATTAAGCATAACTCGTGAGCCAACAGCCAGTCGAAGTGTGCTTTGTAAGCCATGTGCGTCCTCGGTTGATGCTAGTTCTGACGTTTTATTGTTGTGATAAGCTCGGATTACTGTAATTGGTGAACCAAGTGAACGCAGCTTATGATCGTTATAAATGACGATTTCATCTTTACGGGCCTTTATTCGCAAGCAATCCTTAAAATCGTATCTAGCATTCACAACGCTGTTAACGAATCTCGAGCTTAGAAAATCGTAATCTTCAGGCGTAACACACCCATTAGTAAGACGGTCAAGCGTATCACGGAAAATGATTTGATCGTCTCCTATTTGACGCATTACTTGGTTTAACAAAAATACCTTCCTAAATTTTTTAAACAAGAGTTTTCCGCGAACCGAACACATGTTTGTAGGGTTAGGTTAGGTATTCCAAGCATAGACGTATCGCCAACAGGCGGTAGCTGCTGAAAGTCACCGAAGAAGTAGAACATAACTCCACCAAACTCAATATCTTGTTTCTCAGGATATGCTTGACGTAATCGCTGGTCAATCATAGATAGCATTTTTAAACCAACCATGGACATTTCGTCGCAAATAACAACACGGATAGAACTGAATTTGTTCTGGAATTTACGCTCAGCTTCTCCTGTTAGATAGCTTCTCCTATTTGACCGGATCTTGTCTGCGTTAAACTGAGTGCAGAGTGAATTGTGCACCCGTCAATATTATTAGCTGCGATCCCAGCCATTAACAAAACAAAGTTTGAGCCACAAACAGCTTCAATATCACATACCATTTGTCGTATGACACATGATTTTCCATTCCCCGCTACACCTTGAATAATCGTGAGCTTATGAGCTGTGTTGCCTTGAAGTTGGTCATGTAGAAAGTTCAGAATTTGCTGTTGGTGCTGATTGAAGTTGATACTCTCGATTTGTATTTCTCTTTTGTCCGAAGGAGTCTTTGTTTATTTTGATGAAGTCTAACTGGTTCAGTATATCAGGATATTTATCAAAAGAAAGATACCAGTCATTTTCACGATCTATATTACGATAACCAATATCGGTGTCAGAAATTGGCTGCAAAGGTTGGGCAGCTGCCAATTGCATCCATTCGTAAGGCTCATTTTCTGGCGTCTCAACAACGGCAGTGTCATCGTCATGATCTGAAGATTCATCAGCAAGCTCCCACAGATTAATACCTGACGAAATATATGTGTTTTTCCATGTATTCTCAGATTTAAGTGAATCAACGTCTCGCCAAGGCTTAAACAACATTACGCGTTGTTTGTAAAAAGTCTCGTCTTGTTCATCGGAGACACCGATAATCACTTTTGGTATAATTTGTAGCATGCGTTGCTTTCGACATTTAATCAAGCGTTTCCTCACTATGTGATAGTCGCATGCAAATTGGCGGAGAGTCATGTTTTCTAGTTGGGCAGAACGATTTTTGTAGAAATAAAAAATATCTTGAGGAACAAAATCATCATCATCATTACTTGGAATAAGAACGTAATCATTCGAACCAATGTATATCTTTGAAACCAGACGACTGCAGTGAAAAAGTGGTTCGCCGTTCAAAAAATGTATTACTTCACAAGCTGAAATATCACGTTGACCGACAATCCTAATAAGTAGACGTGAAAAAACTTGTTTCGCTGGAGTTTCTGCTGTTGATGAAGATAAAATATTGTTGAAAAATTGCTTGTAATTGCTAGACTGCGGTTCCGCTTTGGACGCATACTTTGACAAATAATTGATTATAGCGTATTCAGGTGCTATGATTTTACAATCAGTATTCGCGTGCCAGGACACAGCAACGAAGGTGTTGTGATCGTTAAGCAAAGAATCATTTCTTTTAGGAGTAAACGTCCATATTCCTTTGTCATTTTTCTCGAGCTTAGAATCTGAAAGCAGGTCTTTAGGAAAGTTAAATCGACATTTTTGGTGACCAACACGTCCACAAAGACAGTACGTGCCACATCTTGTATGGCGTTGTACGCGATTGAGTAATTGAGCATGTTGTTGGTGACTCATAAGATTGATTTCGCTAGCTTGTAAACGAGATGGATGATGCTCAGCAGGAGGTTCGTTAATGTTAGGATTGATTGCTGAAACCAAAGAATCGTAATACTGTCTGAAAATCGCAAGTTGTTCCGTCGATTGAGAATCAAATGTCCGAACATCAGGAGCTCCGTCGATCCAGAGAACAGCATGAATGTGAGGACTTCCACGGTGCTGATATTCGAAACGCCACCAAAAATCTTGAATGTTTAATTTTTTACCCAATATTTTCATACACTCGTCAACTCGTTTTGCGAAGTATTCATCAGCGACTCGAGGATTTTCGTTCAACTTTTTTTGCATAATTTTAGAGAGTTCTTTTTCTGAATGATCGCCGGGACTGACTCCTAAGTGGCGATACATACATGGCCACCAGAGGTCAACAGAACTCAAAGTAAGGAACAATGTTGGAACACCTAGCTGGCTAACCATGGCTTGCAATTCCAACTTGCGCTGATACCAGTAAGGAGCTCAACCTCGTATTTTCGATACCCAACACAGTAGTTTATTAACGATGTTATGATTACGATTGTACTCAGCAGCAAGTTGCTCCATATTTCCAGTGAAATCGTTCTTTTTCGCAAACACACCGCTTCGCATTATAGATTCATGCCTTTGCATAGTGTTTAAAGCATGGAACCTGAAGCGTGGATCTCTGGCGTAACGATGATCATGATATTCTATTAAGAATTTTGTCCATTCGCTGTATGACAATTTAGTTATTCGTCTGAAGTCGGTATAGTCAGCCATCCCGTCAGGGAAGAGATGAGGAAAAGCCATTGAGGACAAATAACCTTCGGTTCGGTACTCATTAATTGGAAAAGAGTTACCAGTTGGCCATTGAATCGCATGCTCGAGAACAGATTGCTGTCGCTGCTGTTGCTGCATGGGAACAGCAGTTTCAACAATGTCGTCGTCTTCAATATCCTCCTTTGATACACCACCTTCGTCTATGTAGTGTAAATCCTGAGAGATATTACCATCGATTGGTAAGCTTTCCAGAACCTCATCAGCGATTTGAATGTCACGATAGTAGGGATTATTAACCTGTAGCCAGCGTAACGCATTGAGAACCTCATTCCTTCGAACACGAAAATTGCTATGACCTGACACACCTTGACGTTGCATGATGATAATATTGAGATGTGATGGAGTTTTAGGCAGTCTTGTCGCAATCTCAGTAATATCCTGTTCGATGTTGACGATGTTCCCCTTGTAGCGATACTGACCGGGACGACCGTTGGCACGTACTTGATATATTGTCATTACAGGATGGACACGAGCAATCAACATTTGTTCGGTAACTGAGAGATCTTGAAGTTCCTGAGGTACAATGCCAGGCGCCATGCGATTCGCAGCAGTGAATTTGTAATTTTTTGCGCACGCCGAACAATTCGCAGCAGCGCAAGCAGTGAGTTTTAATCTTTTACAATTGTCGCAGCGCTTGTAAGTAATCGAGTCTAAATAATTATAAAAAGATTCTAGATAGTGGAGATCGCTGTTAGACGGTGATTGTACTCGAGCATTATCCCTACCGACAGCTTGTCGTCGATGGTAATAAACAGCGTTATTAGTTCGTCTACCCAGATTCGATCGACGTGGTCTCGGCATTATTTCTTCTCCTGTTTATAGTTTTTTGAAAGATGCAAAGCGAAAGAACTTACAATTTACTCCAAAATAATTATAAAGGTGAAGACAACAATTGAGAGCCGACGCACTGGTGTGTGGTAAGGTGCCAAAAATAATTCTTTATTCAGTATTAGACATTTCGGTTCTTATATGGGACCATCCTCAGTATCTATAAATATTGAATAATAACCGATAGATAAATATAGAAGATAGAAAGTGGTTTTACAAATAAAAATCACGCTTATCTTTTCAAATTATGCAAATAAAAATAACTCACTGTTAAGAGATACAAAGGATCGTTGCACACAAAAAAAATATAGAAACGTTAGGTTGATTAAATGTGCACTGAGTTGATGTAACGATGTAAGATTAAACACACAATAGAACTTCGATAACGAAAGAAGGCGGTTAAAGCGCGATGATACTCGGACGAATGTCGATCGAAGACAAGACAGCTAACTTCGATTTATACACCGTATAAATCAAGTCAACTGACGGGCGAAGATAAGGGGCGCGCGCGGTAGGACGGGCGAAGCACGACAAAACGCGTAAACATGCCGCACGGGTATATCGAAGATGCGGTGATTTCGGCGAACAGTATTTATAGATAGAAAGATACAGACAGTATAATAGGAGAATATAACGGAGAATTTGAGAGAATAGAAATTTAATTAATAAGTCTTAACACTCACAATAAATTCGATGAGGCAGAAACAGCGCGCCGCGAGACGAACATGTCAGATACTGACATTAAAAGTCATATAATATGCCGAAAATAAGAATAATAAATTATAAACAAAAACCGAACCGGTACATTTTTTTTAATGTTATTGATAGCGAGTAAATAGATATAGTCAAGTTGTTCTGTGTCGCTCTGAAAATTTATATAAGATGATTTTATATTGAGATCTCTAGTCACGCACTGAAACTGCTCGGAAACGTCCTTGAGAGATATACAGAATATTTAAAAAAATGAACACCCTTTTGATGGTCAGTGTTATTAAAATTAAAAATGTCACCATCTGTTTTGGTGGTATTTGGGATGAGGAAGACAAAAAGCTATGTCCATAGAACAATCTAGAACTACATCCGAGTCTTATAATAGCTTAGATTTGCGTAAAAAAGCATTAGAAAAAATTTTGACATGGGTTTGCCCGTTTTCTAACAAATCGGAAAATTCTATTTCACGTGCTTCTTTGCCTACAAACTTTTTTCATTGCAAGTCTATGTAAAAGATTTCCATTGATAACTTTTTTTTGTGAATATTTTGAAAAATTTTTTTTTGATAAAAACCATCTTAATGCGTGTCTTCATATGTGTGCAAAATTCGGTGTCGTTAGATACTTCCGATACGGAGGAGTAGAGTGTAGACTGAAATGCAAAAGTCGGGGGCAAATGGAGCTTCGCTCGCTACGCTCGAATTTTTTCCTGAGGATAGTCACTTATTAGGTGATGCAGCGTATACTATACAAAAAAATGTCATGGTACTTTTCTATGATAATGGTCATTTAACCAGAAGACAGAAGGAATTTAATAAGTGTTTGTCATCTGCCCGAGTAATCGTAGAAAGAGCAATCGGATTACTGAAAGGACGATGGCGTTATTTATTGGATAAGTTGCCAATGACCAGGACAGATTTAGTTCCATATTATATAGTTAGTTGTTGTATATTACACAACATTTGTTTATTGAAAAATGATGCTATCGAAATTCCTATTGTTGTGCATGACATACTAAATGAAATTGAATCAATGGCTATCACAAATGAACTAAAACAAGAAGGAAATATAAAAAGAAATCGATTAATGGAAATAATTACAAATAATAATTTGGAAGAGAGGAATTAGTCAACTTTTGTATATACATGTAGTGTGTGTGTTTGTATACATATATATAAATTTTTGTAATAAAGTATATTAGTTTTTATAGCAGTCTTTAAATAAAATGTATGAAGAAATAAAATATATAAATGGACATCTTAATATTGTTGCGCCCCTGAATTTCATCCCCTGTGCCGTATCCGGGAAATCGTTGTCAAGGGGGTTGTTGATCAACAACGGCGGACATTTTGTGAGCGGTCGCCATTTTCAGTAGTCTTTTGACAGCTGTCGTGTCAAACGGACGTATTACTCAATCGCTCTTATTAATTGTATCATTTTATTGTTCTCTGTTCTGTGTTGAAATATTAAAGTTACGTGTTCCTTGTTAATATTGCTTTAATTATTTACGGCGCGAGTGCGGCGATCGGGTGACGGTGCGAACGCGTGTCGCGGTATTAATTTAAATCGTCCGCGGACGCAACATTTTGGGGGCTCGTCCGGGATTCGAGCGGCAGCAGCAACGAGCAAATAATGGCAACAGGAAGTGAGCAACAGGATATGACGACTGGACAGCAGGAAACGTTGACTGGGGCTTTGACGCGGAAAAGAATGCGAGTCGCCACTCCGCTTCACAACGCTGAGACTACTGCGCTTCAAACTGCGTTGCGAGAGATTCAACAGCTTCGCGAGGAGCGGATGCAGCAGCGAGCGGAATATGAGGCGCAGATACAGCAACGCGACGAAGTGCTTCGTAGGATGGAGGAGAGGATACATCTGCTGGATAACACCAATAACCAGCTAAGTCGCTCCAATTATTCAGATAATGATCGTAATGATCGTACTGCGATAAGAGCGGCTGATTTCGAAGGAGTTGACGCGCGCGTTTCTATAAATAAAGAATTAGGATACAAACTAAAACCGAATATTTTTGACGGGACTGTTCCGCTGAGGGAGTTCTTCTCGCAGTTTGAATTAATCGCGCGAGCAAATCAGTGGAGTGAAGCCACGAAAAACGTAGCACTTATATCGTGTTTAAGAGGAAAAGCGCATGCAATATTGGAATGTGTAAATGATTTGGAAAGTCTTAATTATGCTAAATTAAAATCTAAATTAGAGTTACGTTTTGGGGAGGGATATTTATCACAGTCATATTATTCGCAATTTACAAATAGAAAACAGAAATCGGGAGAAGATGAGGCGACTTTGGGTTCAGATATTGAACGCCTTTCTCAATTAGCTTACCCTGAATGTCCTCATCACATTCGCGATAAAATCGCTTGCGCGCAATTTGTTACTGCATTATCGGATCGGTTTGTGAGAAGGACTCTACAGCTGGAGGGTATCACTTCTTTGAAAATGGCCGTACAGAGAGCAATGGCAGTAAAAGTGATACAAGAAAGTAATTTTGAGAGACGGAAAGAATATGGTGATAGCAAAAATAATAGAAATAATAATAAGGAAAGAAAGTTTAATAATTTCAATGGAAATAACAGTAGTAATGATTATAAGAAAGAAGTAAAGAAAAATGATAAAAGTTATGGAAAGAAATTTCTAAATAATAATAATGATAATAAAAAGAAATTTGTGAAAGAATGTTGGCAATGCGGTACAGGCCATTTTCGAGCAGAGTGTCCGTCCTTGAAAGAGAAGCCTGAGGGAAACTAGGCTTGGTCGAGCTGGTTGGGGCAAGTTCGGCGAATAAGCAGAAAGCCCCGATAGAATTAAAGAATTATTTATGTAGTTGTAAGAAAATTAATAATAAAAAAAGAAAAGAATTATTTTGTTTTAAAGGATTTATTGATGAACAAATTTGTTCTATTAAAATAGATACGGGTTCGGATGTATCGATAATTAAAAGTGAATTGGTTAGAATGCCTAAGCGGCAGATTCCTCTTGATTATTCTTGTCGTTTAAAATATCCTACTGGAGAAAAAGTGCCAATCAAATTTAAGACAATTGTGATAATTAGCTTAGGGAAATGTTCCGTAGAACTTCCGGTGTTTGTTGCTGACATGGTGGAGGATTGTTTGTTAGGAACTGATTTCCTTTCAGCGGTAAATTTAGAAAACACTTTTGAGTCAATTTTTGGAAATTCAGGTTTTAAAGAAAGAGAAGAATTCGTGTGTTCGCGGGTGGAGAATTATGAAAATAAGGTTCCTCAATTTTTAAAAGAGCTTTTCGAAAAAGAATCGGAAGATTTTACAATGAATCAGAAAGATCTTTTTGCCCAATTTTTAATTAATTTCCAAGACGTATTTTCGGAAGAGATAGTGGCTGGAAATAGTAATGTGGTGGAGCATGTTATAAATGTGAATAATTCAAATCCTATTAAACAGACTCCCCGACGAATTCCCTTGCGAATGCGTGAAGAAGTGAATAAAATCATTGAGGATATGAAGCATCAAGGTGTAATAGAGGAGTCACAAAGTCCATGGGTCTCTCCCGCAGTTATGGTCAAGAAGAAGGATGGAACAATTAGATTCTGTGTTGATTACAGAAAATTAAATGCGGTGACTGTAAAGGATTCCTATCCATTGCCACGGATTGATGACATACTCGATCAGTTATGCGGTAATTCTAGGTTCTCTACCTTGGATTTGAAAAGCGGGTATTGGCAAGTGAAAATTCGTCCGGAGGATAAGGAAAAGACTGCGTTTTCAATTGGAAACGGCTTGTGGCAGTTCACTGTTATGCCTTTTGGACTTTGTAATGCTCCCGCCACTTTTGAACGATTGATGGAGAAGGTTTTACGACAACTGTTGTACAAGATTTGTTTAGTATATCTGGACGATGTGATTATTTTCGGAAAAAGTTTCGAAGAAATGTTGAGCCATCTTGAACAAGTATTTTTGCAGTTACGCTCTGCTAATTTAAAATTAAATCCGAAGAAATGTTCTTTTTTTAAAAGGAAAATAAAATATTTAGGACATGTGGTTTCCAAGACAGGAGTTACAACGGATCCTGAAAAGATTTCCACCGTTAAAGATTGGCCAGTTTCTCAAACTAAAAAGCAGGTTCGCAGTTTCTTGGGATTCTGTTCCTATTACAGAAAGTTCGTGAAAGGATTTTCTTTAGTAGCAAAGCCGTTGTTTTCATTAACTGAAAATTTGACGAAATTTGTATGGACCGAGCAGTGTGAAGCGGTCTTTAAGGAGTTGAAAAAACGTTTGGTGTCTTCTCCTATTTTATCATTTCCCAGGGATGAAGGTCAATTTATTCTCGACACTGACGCCTCCAATCATGGCATCGGTGCAGTGTTGTCTCAAGTTCAGGATGGAACGGAAAGAGTAATAGCGTATTTTAGTCGTGTGTTAAGTAAGTCGGAAAGGAATTATTGTGTCACACGACGGGAACTTCTGGCTATTGTAGACTCGTTAAAATCTTTTCACCATTATTTGTATGGAAGTGAATTTGTGGTTAGGACCGATCATATTTCATTACGGTGGTTGATGTTGTTTAAGAATTTGGAGGGTCAAATGGCGCGATGGTTAGAACGAATTCAGCAATATAATTTTGAGATCATGCATCGAAAGGGAAAATCTCATGGTAACGCCGATGGATTATCAAGGCGCCCTTGTGCAGAGATCAATTGCAATTATTGTAGCAAAGTGGATTTGAAAGAAGAAGAATTAGTAGGAAGAATGATTTTAAGGATGGATAATTCGGAAAGTTGGAGGAAAGATCAATTAGAAGATCCGACAATAATTAAGATCATTCATGGAAAGGAAAGAAATCAACGTCCTCCTTGGCAAGAAATTGTTTCGGAAGATCCATCTGCAAAGATTTATTGGTCGCATTGGGACTCCCTTGTGTTGAGAAACGGAGTTTTATACAGGAAGTGGGAATCTCCTAATTTACAATCTTGTACTTTTCAGACGATAGTCCCACGGAAAAGAATTCGAGAGATCCTTGAAGAAGCGCATGATTCTCCTTCAGGTGGTCATTTTGGGGTAAACAAGACCTTAGGAAAGATTCGGAAACGATTCTATTGGGCCACCTGTAAGCAGGACGTTGAAGATTGGTGTAGATCTTGTTCAATTTGTATAGCAAAAAAGGGGCCTTCCGATAAGGGAAGATCTGTGATGCAAATTTATAATGTCGGAGCTCCTTTTGAAAGAGTACAGATGGATATTTTAGGTCCATTCCCAACATCTTCTACAGGGAATAAATATTTGTTAGTTATTGTTGATTGTTTTACTAAGTGGGTAGAAGCATTTGCATTGAGGAATGTTAAGGCAAGCACTATCGCAGAGGTTTTTGTGAATCAGGTTATTTCGAGATACAGTGTACCCTCAGAGTTACACACGGATCAGGGAAAAAATTTTGATTCGCGAATATTTCGCGAATTGTCGCATTTGTTAGGAATTAAAAAGACCAGAACAACTCCATTTCACCCTCAATCTAATGGTTTGGTCGAACGCCAACATCGAACAATAATAAATTATTTATCCAAGTTTGTTGCAGAAAATCAACGAGATTGAGATCGCTGGATAGGAATGTGTTTGTTAGCTTATAGGTCTGCTAAGCATGAAACCACAGGGGTTTCTCCAGCTGAGTTATGTTTTGGTCGAGACTTAAAATTACCTTTAGATCTTCTTCGAGGTAGTCCTCCGGAAAATGTAAATTTTTCAGAAGGGAATTATGTTTCAAAATTAAAGGAAAAATTGAATGAAGTACACAGCGGGGTTAGGCAGCGGTTGAATATAAAATCTTCAAGAGCGAAGGCTTTTTATGATCAAAAAGCTCGTCAGGTTTACTATGAGCTAGGTCAAAAAGTGTGGTTGTACAATCCTCGAAGAATTATAGGGAGGACCCCCAAATTACAAAGCAATTGGGAAGGTCCATACGAAATAGTAAAAAGACTTAATGATGTAGTATATTGTATTCGAAAATCGAGAAAGCATAAGAATAAAATAATACATTTAGATAGGTTAGCTTCTCATCATGAGAGACAGATTTAAATGTTTTCTTTGAGATTTTGAATTTAGAAAGGAAGATTGATTCTTTGGAAGGGGATATCGAGATACATCCGAAGCCCAATTAAATATTGTTTATAACGTGATACTCGTTTTTTTTCTGTTTTGTGTTTTTAAGAAGTTTAATGAAGAAGATGCCGTGAGAACATCTTTTATTCCGGATTTAAAATCATCATTGAAGACTGTCTCGCCCACGGTTTTTGATCCGTGGTTTTCCCGTGGGACGAAGGGCAAATGCCGAGACAGGGACTTGGGGAGTCCTCGTATGAGAACGACAGGTCCACGGAAGACACCCCCCTCTTGTCCGAAAATTGCCTCCTTTGTTAGACGAGGAACCGGAGACAACAAGGCGCAGAAATAATTTACGCATCGACGTTTGATTGGATCCAAAATAGTCAGTTGCTCGGTAACTTGGGCAGGAGCACAGGGTAGAGCAAGGAGCTGCAATGAGGATCCTGGAATCAACGTTGGAAAACAGTTTGTTGTTTGGGTCTAAGATGAAGTTACGCTCGGTAACTTGGGCAGGAACCCGAGGTAGAGCAAGAAGTTTCGAGAAAGACCCTGGAATCAGATGAAGACGCATCAAGAAATAAGTCTTTCCATTTTTAATTGTCGGGACGACAATTCTTGAAGAAGGGGAGCAGTGTTGCGTCCCTGAATTTCATCCCCTGTGCCGTATCCGGGAAATCGTTGTCAAGGGGGTTGTTGATCAACAACGGCGGACATTTTGTGAGCGGTCGCCATTTTCAGTAGTCTTTTGACAGCTGTCGTGTCAAACGGACGTATTACTCAATCGCTCTTATTAATTGTATCATTTTATTGTTCTCTGTTCTGTGTTGAAATATTAAAGTTACGTGTTCCTTGTTAATATTGCTTTAATTATTTACGGCGCGAGTGCGGCGATCGGGTGACGGTGCGAACGCGTGTCGCGGTATTAATTTAAATCGTCCGCGGACGCAACAATATTTATTAGTTTTTATTGTATTTACGAAAATAGTAACAAATAAAAAATTTGAACATTTAATAAGCAATAGTATTCTAAAGGACCAACACATCCTGTAATAAAAAATAAATTACATTTTGACTTATAATAAATAGGAACGTTTTGACTTATAACAGATAAGAACTAGATCATTTAACTTATTGTTAAATAAATATATTTTTATAATAAAAAGTAATGATGAAAAGAACAATTAATTAACTTATATTTAGTAGTAATCTATCACAATACTATTAGTAATTATTAATTGAATTATTAATATCACAACATGAATAGATAATGTGTTTAAATAAAAGATAATATTTAAAGTTTAATTCCTATCTCATAAATATATGTATAATTGTAAAACTTAGTTCTTAATATACTTCTTTGTAATACTTTTATATTCTTTTTATGTATAGTTTTGTAGAAATTTACTTATAGTTTTAATTTGTACTTTGCATTACACTTAGGCATACCGCATTCCTAAGATCCTTAGCTGAATGTGTAATGTGTAACTTGTAATTTCAAAACAATGTTTTATGTTCTTGTAACACATAATAACTGTTTTGTATCTCAAATCTTAAATGTACTTATATATATGAAGACAGTCTTTGTATACACATATAAGACTTAAGATACAAAGCAGTTACTTAATATTGTCTTTAAATTACAAGTTAATCACTACGTTAAGACTTCATTAAATGCTTATATCACTTTTTTGTTTGAAAAATTTCTTTCAAATCTTTTAAAATTTTTAATCTTTCTGCTCTATAAGTTCTCGTTTCTTCTCGTTTTAAACGTTTTTCTTTCAGTGATGTCCTCAAATAATAAATTTTTTCTTCATGTAATGACATTTTCTTTTGGTCTACAAAAAATATTGTCAGTTATTAACTTAAATAAAACAGTAAAAAGATAATGATATATTCTTTTTTAGCTACTTACTGTTTGGTGGGTCACTGTCGCTGTCATCGAATAAGGATAATTATGTAGAATAGGGCCTTTTTCGAATTTTGATATTTTCTTACGACTCTCTTGGTAAAACTCTTTGTTGTGACTCCCACAATGATAATAAGTCAGGGGAGCCCGAAAAATATGTTAACGTACCTATTTTTTAACCTATTTTTTTCAACATAGCTTTCCGGATCTTCCGACGTTACAAATATATGGTGGCCCTTAAAAGGGCCTATAACCTAACCCAAACCTATTTTTTAATTAAAACTAGAATTTGGTTTGGGTTAGGTTATATCTTCCGGAAGTGGTGCCCCCCCGTAGGGGGGGCGGAACCCACTGCGTCCACGCATATACTTTACAACGCGAAGCGAGGTGCACCCTACAATTCTTGTGTGGATTGGAAAGTGTATGCGTGGATGCAGTGGGTTCCGCCCCCCCTACGGGGGGGCTCCACTTCAGGAAGATATAACCTAACCCAAACCTATTCCTGATTTAAAACTAAAATTTGGTTTGGGTTAGGTTATATCTTCCGGAAGTGGAGCCCCCCCGTAGGGAGGGCGTAACCCACTGCGTCCACGCATATACTTTACAACGCGAAGCGGGGTCCACCCTACTCCTCCCCGAGCTTACGGTCCGAAACAAGGTCTATAATTATTCTATTCCACATGCGTTTTTGACTTTCTACACGAAACGAGAAAAAAAATTTTTGGAAAAAAAGAGGTTAAAAAATAGGTAGGTTACATATTTTTCGGGCTCCCCCGACTTATTAGCACTGTCGGAGTCACAACAAAGATTTTTACCAAGAGAGTCGTAAAAAAATGTCAAAATTCGAAAAAGGCCCTATTCTACATAATTACCCGAATAAGTTTTCAGGTTCTCGAATGTTTGATCCCGCTACAGATATGGGTTTTACCCAAGGTTTGTTGAAAAAGATCTCGTCTAATGGCTAAAATGTACATATATTTTAAGAAAAAAAGTTATGACTTATATATATTTTTAATTATAAAAATTCTTATTATTAACTAAACTTAAAAATTTTTATATTTTATAATTCTGAATATTTTATTATAAGTTTACTACCTCCAAATATATCCACTCTTTCCTATTATTTCCACTTTGAGCGTTGTGGTCTATAATTTGACGGTATCGCCTTTTCAAAGTATCCATTTTATTGTAACATTGATTCGCAGTAAAATTGAGTTGTTTCTCCTTCATGCGTTGAGAAATTAGATTCCACATTTTCTTATGGGGTCCTTTACCCAACATATGCGAGTTTTCTTTATATAATAAAATTAACAAAAGTGTTGCGTTATGTGTCCACTTATCATTTGAATCTAAAAATAAAAAAGTAAATATTTAATAAATCAAGCTAAATTTATGTTATTGAAATTTAAACATACCTATATTTGACACATTTGTGTCATTCTCAATGTCTGAAACATTATTTGTTTCATCAATCTCAATATCTGAATCATCAGGTATCATGAGGTTTATATCTTTTGCATTTGTTTTCGAACAACTGGGTTCCTCAATTGTGCTCGAACTATGTTTCTTTGAAAATGTGGATGTTTGTGGAAATTTGACTGTTTGTAACAGAGCATTAGCAAATCTTAAATCTATATAAAAATAACATAATGTATATTAATATTTTTAAAAGTGTATAATATAATTACATTATATAATTAAGAAAAGAAATTATATTAAAGTGTTATTAAAATATAATTATGTTACATATAATAGTTAAATTGAAATAGTACCTTTATAAGCGCGATTATAATCTTCTTCATTAACTTCTATTTCATATTCTATGTTGGTTTCTGCATCAAGTAATTTCAATTTACGAGGGTTGTGTTTCTTTATGGATTGCACAGATTTCATTTTTTAATATTTGTTTGACAGTAATAACAAGAGAAGTATTCTGTAAATATTATACAATTATGCTTAAAAATAAAAAGCAATAATTTATGAAAAAGAGAGAAAGAGGAATATATTAAAAAAGGGTTAGAATAGATTTATTCTATTTTATGTATTCAATTACGATAATTACATTTAATTATTACATATAATAACTATACACTTTACATATAATAACTATATACTTTACTAACTACTTATTTATCTCTTTCATACCTTAAGTAGCAATTTTTACCTTTCACACAAGTAGCAATTTTTATGTTCTTCACAATCAATTGAAGCGGTCCCAGTGGGAGAAACGAAACGCAGCACTGGGAATTTTCAATGCTGCCAATTTTATTTTTTTCCCAATACCAAAAAATATATTTTCGAACGCACCCGTAGTGTATTGGCAATAACTAGAGTGTAACTAGAGTTAGGTTGGCAGGAATGGATGAGAATATGAGAAGATTTGAGAAGGTTGCGTAAAAGAGCAAGGAAGCAGAATAAAGAATTGTGTGTTCAATCACGAGTTCTAATTTATTATACACGTCCCCGAGGGAGATAATAATAAATACAACATTGACGACGAGGATATATACAAAACATCATGCACGAGGAAAAAGGATATAACGGAATTCAGCCTTTCAACACAGATAAAAGTCAAAGTGCCATTTATCCACGCTGGCTAAGAAGTTTCGAGTTAATGCTCGAAAGTCACGATATAGTGGATGCAAAGAGAAAAAAAAGCAATGTTACTACATTGTGGAGGTTATGATATACAAGATATATTCTACGCCATCCCAGATGCGGACACTGTGGCAGCAAATGAAGATCCATACAAGAAGACAAAGGAAGTATTGACAAATTATTTTAAGCCTAAGATAAATACTACAATTGAAAGACATAAATTTAGAAGTATGTCACAAAAAGAAAATGAATCGATTGGTCAATTTGTGACGAGGTTAAGACAGCAAGCAAAATACTGTTCATTTGTGTCCGTAGATAATGAATGTAGGGATTAGATAATTGAGCGATGTCAAATGTCAGAAGTAAGAAGACGAGCTCTGGAAAAAGGAGATGTAACACTGGAAAAAGTATTAGAAATAGCTCAGGCGTTAGAAGCAACGTCAATTCGGCTCAAAGGTATGGAAGAAACGGAAACAGTGGCAAAGATCTCACAAAAAGAAAGTAAGAGGAAGCCAGCAAAGAAGAACGATAAAAAAGACAATAACTGTTATCGATGCGAATATAAAGGACATCAACAATGGGAAGAAAGATGTCCAGCGAGAGGGAAGAAGTGTGATAACTGTAATGCGATAGGACATTTTGCAAAAATGTGTAAGACAAAGACAGCAGGAAATGAGAAAAAGAAAGGTGGAAGAAACTGGGAAAGAAGAAACAGTGAAAAAAAAGACAGAATTCAATTAACAGAAGAAACAAGAGGATTCGAAGGAATATGCATTTGGACTGACAGAAAGGGATGCAGTATGTGCAATTCGAGAGAAGATTGTGGTGGCGCAGGAGAGAAGATTGTGGTGAGAGGAGTACCTCTGGAAGTCGTCGTAGACTCAGGAGCATCATGCAACGTCATAGATGAAGATACATGGAAAATGTGCAAAATTAAGAACATTAAGTGCGATTCTAGAAAGACTAATAAGGAAATATTTGCATATGCGCAGAATAGTAAACTTGAATTGATAGGAGAATTTACAAGTAAGACTAAAGTAGGGAGAAAAGAAGTAATGGCAGATTTTATAGTGATCAAAGGAAAAGGAAAAGCATTAATAGGGTATGAAACGGCATGTAAATTGGAAATTTTAAAAATAGGAATAGAATGTCAGGTAGCACAAGTAGAGATTAAAGGAAGTAAAGAAAACTTATTTGAAGGAATAGGAAAGTTGAGAAATTATCAATTAAAGTTACCAATAGATAGAAATGTAGTCCCTATAGCACAGCTGGTTAGAATAATTCCATTTCAGCTTAGGGATAAAGTGAAAAAGCAGATAGATAACTTTTGAAACAAGATATTATAGAGCGCGTGACAAGTCCCACTCCATGGGTGTCGCCAATAGTGCCGATAGAAAAGAAAAACAATGATGTTAGAATATGTGTAGATATGAGACAGGCAAACAGAGCGATAGTTAGGGAGAGATTTTCATTACCGATCATAGAGGAGATACTGGATAAAGTAAAAGGAAGTCAATGGTTTAGTACACTAGACATTAAAGACGCATATCACCAGATAGAGTTAGAGGAAAAATCTCGTGAAATAACTACTTTTGTGACCGATGAAGGTTAGTTTAGATTTAAACGATTGATGTTCGGAATCAGTTGTGCACCCGAGATATTTCAAAGAATTTTAAAAGAAGTACTGACAGGAATTGAGGGGGTATTGAATTTTTTTGATGACATTTGTGTTCGGAAAAACAGAAGAAGAGCATAGGAAAAGACTTTATCAAGTATTTGAAGAAAAAGGGGTTTACTTTAAAAAATCGAAATGTAATTTTGGACTAAAAGAAATAAAATTTTAAGGATTTTGGATTTCAGAGTCAGGGTGCAGGCCAATAGAGTCAAAAGTAGTGGCAATTGAAAAGTTTAGGGCACCAAAGACACCGGAAAAGGTACGTAGCTTTCTCGGGTTAGTGAATTTTTGCGCTGCTTTTATTCCAAATTTAGCAACAATTAATGAACCGCTAAGAAAATTGACGCGAAAAGGAATAAAGTTTGAATGGGGAAAGGCTCAAGAGATAGCTTTTAAAGAGTTAAAGGAGAAATTAATGAATGTAAAATCATTAGGCATATTTGATGGAAAAGCACAAACAAGAGTAATAGCTGACGCGAGCCCTGTAGCAATTGGGATGGTTTTGACTCAAAAAGGAATAAACGGATGAAAAGTTATAAGATATGCGAGTAGAAGTTTGTCGGATTGTGAAAAACGATATTCGCAAACAGAAAAAGAAGCATTAGCGTTAGTAGTTGCGTGCGAGAAATTCCATAATTGGATATATGGAATTGAATTTGAATTAGTGACCGATTACAAAGCGTTAGAATGTATATTTAGTCCCAAGTCTAAGCCTTGTGCACGAATTGAGCGTTGGGTCTTACGATTACAACCATATAAGTATAAAGTCGTATATGAGAAAGGGTGTCACAGACCCGTTATCGAGATTAGTAGTAGAAAGAGAAGGGGTAATATCAGGAAATATGAGTTCAGAGGAATTTTACATTCAATGGTTAGCTAAGGAAGCAGTTCCACACGCTATGAACATAGAGAAGATTGAAAAAGAGTCAAAAGAAGACCCGATATTAGAACAAGTGAGAAAGGCATTAGTGACAAATGATTGGAAAATGTTAACTAGTTTTAGATTTAAATTATTACAGAATGAACTTTATATGTTCAAGAACATTGTCCTTAGGGGATCAAGGATTGTAATTCCAAAGAAATTACAGCAGCGAACATTAGAAATTGCACACGAAGGCCATCCGGGAATAGTAGCAATGAAAAATAGATTAAGAAGTAAAGTTTGGTAGGATGGAATAGACAAGGATGCGGAAAAATATGTTAGATCATGCGAGGGTTGTCAGTTAGTTCAAAAATCGACGATTTCAGCACCGCTGACAAGAAATGAGTTACCAGATAGGCCGTGGGAAGGATTAGCGATGGATTTTTGAGTCCACTTCCGTCAGGAGAAAGTATTCTAGTTGTAATCGATTATTACAGTAGATTTTATGAGGTAGAAATTTTGAAAAGTACTACAGTAGAAGTTATAATTTCGCGATTAAAGGAAATGTTTGCGAGACATGGAATGCCAAATGTGATTATGTGTGATAACGGTACACAATTTGCAAATAATAAATTGTATGAATGGGCAAATATAAATGGTTTCAAAATAGTACACTCTGCTCCGCTGTGGCCTCAAGCAAATGGGGAAGTAGAAAGACAGAATAGGAGTTTGTTAAAAAGACTTAAGATTGCGCATGCGGAAAAACGAGAGTGGAAGGAAGAATTGTTAGATCACTTACTTATGTATAGGTCAATTCCGCATTCAACCACAGGTGTGTTTCCAGCGGAAATGTTATTTGGTAGGAAAATAAAAACAAAAATGCCGGAAATAATAGGAGATAGGATATTGGATGAAGAAACAAGAGAAAGAGATGTCACGTGCCGCTTTCGCGAGACGGCTTGGAGTCGCTAGCCGAGGTCAGAGCTCGGAAAGGGCTATGAGTCAACCAGGCTTGATATTAGTTAAACGTTGTTTATTTAATTATTGAGTGTGCATGTACAGTATGAATTGCGTGATCGGCGTGTGTGTAAGCGTGCATGCGATCGACGAGTGTTTATGTACAATGCATGCGTGAACGGCGCGATAAATATGTAAGAAACGCGGGAGCGGTAGATGTATATGTTTGTGTGTGAGCGGTGAATGTGTATGTATGTACAATATAGACGTGTTCAGTGTGAAAGAGCGGCGTGAGCGGTATATATAGATATATATATGTGTGTGTGAGCGGTAAATGAGAACGTATCGTGTGTACGAAATGCGTGAGCGGCGTATGTATATCGTGTATGCAAGCGTGAATGTGTACAGCGTGTACGAGATGTGTGAGCGGTATATATGTATAGGTGTATGTGAGCGGTGAGTATGTACAATGACGGACCGGATCGTGTAATTAAAGATTTATTTCGTCCGATCGTACAATTAAGTCGGCGGATTTAAATCGCGATGTCTCGCTCTGGAATGCGAGTCGGCCGGCGGCACGTGTTTACTAGTTTTTGCCGGGTTTAAAGCCCACGGCGCGTGTCGTTCGACAGCGGTAGGCGCGTGCGGGGCGCGAGAGCGCGAGAAGTGCGTTGACGTAAGTCGCGGTGTTTCTTCGTGGGTTTTATTCGCGTAATAATTTTACAGGTAGAATGCCCTTAGGATGCGGCGACAGACGAGAGCACTCGTCAACGGCAGAGATCTCTTCTACCCGTAGAAGCGATCGCCGCAAAGGATGGCTAGGATAGGCGAATTATCGAAGTGCCGAGATCGCTTCGGCGGAGACTGAGTTCGCTCAATCTCCTGGTCTTCGGAGCTCGCGGGTCTAGAAGGAGCTCTTTCGGAGAGAGTCGCCGAGCTTCGGCGGAGACTGAGTTCAGTCAACCTCTGTTTCTTCTCTTTTGAGAGCGTGCTCAGGATCGGAGTCTTAGGCGCCGTACTGGCTCTTTAGACAATCGGAAACCGGAGTGATGATTGCTCTGTCGGGCCGCTCTCTTTCTACTCCAAAATTACCCGCTCGGGTAATTTCAGAAGTAATCGCGGGCCCGATTGTTTTAGTGTTGAGTGACAGCGCAGCTGTCAAACGCTCGGTCGGATTCGGGGCCGTTTGGGCGGCCTCGGCGGCGGGCGGATGGGATCGTCGCTCGGTGCTTTCCGACGAAACTCGGAGCGATTCGGTGTGCCGAGACGACGGCCCGGTATACGAATCCGGCGGCCGTTTAACGGCCCGAGACCGTTACGGATGTAAAGTATAAAAAAGGGCTCATAGCGTCGCTGCATCTTACCCGGCTGGTGTTCGCCGGGCGGCAGCCTTCCGGCGGATCGACGGCCGGGTAGAACAATCGTCAGGGGGGATCGTTACAGAGATGCTTGGAATAAATTAAAAGGAAAAGAATACTATGATGAAAAAAAAAGAGTAAAAGAAACGGAGATAGAACCAGGTGACGTAGTGTTATTCAAAAGTCCAAAGGAGAATAAATTAAGTCCGAAATACAAAGATACAAAGTTTTCGGTAACGGATAAAAAGAATAATTCAGTAACTGTAACATCTCCGTAAGGAGTATCATATAAACGCAATGCATCACTAGTTAAAAAGTTTTGCGATAAAGTGGATAAGGAAAATTCGGGCGAGATCAGAGAGGAAGAAAATAGTCAGAGGGAGAAAGGAAGGATTGTAAGGAAAGCCCGAGAATAATAGAAAATAAGAGACCAAAGAGAGAAATACGTGTACCAAAGCGTTTTGATAACTTTGTGATGTAAAGCTATAATTACTAAATATAAAATGTTAAATGAAAAGGAAAGGATGTAGTGTATTGGCAATAACTAGAGTGTAACTAGAGTTAGGTTGGCAGGAATGGATGAGAATATAATAAGAAGGCTTGAGAAGGTTGCGTAAAAGAGCAAGGAAGCAGAATAAAGAATTGTGTGTTCAATCACAAGTTCTAATTTATTATACACGTCCCCAAGGGAGATAATAATAAATACAACAACACATATATTGTATTATATAAAAGCGCAATATATTACATACGTAATTCATGAATTTCTAATTTACTCTGCATTCATCAACATTTCTATACATTCATATTCTCTTTCTTCTTATTATAAGAACATATTGTGTAAAATAAGACACACACGCGCGCGCGCGCGCGCACACACGCACACACGCACACGCACACACACGCACATGCACACACACGCGCACACACGCGCGCACACACACACACTTTACAAAATAGAATAACAAATAATAAAAAATAATTGTTATAAGTAATAATATACGTTTGAAGATTTTTTAAATTCAACATAACATAATGCTTGTCTAATTTAAATAAAAAGAAATCAAAGTTTAAAGATGTAAAAATTGCAATATAAATGCGGAATTTTGTAATGTCATTTTTATACCCTTTACTTTGATATGATCAACTGTAAATCTCTCTAATATTTTACTTTCATTTTTTATCAAATGTACATCTAATTTACTAGACTCTAGTGGATAAAAGGGTACATCAGAAACTGTTATTTTGTATCCTATGCAGAAGATGTCCGAATTAAATGTTGCGATATATTTTACATTATACATATATACTGCCGTCTTTTAAATAGCATATATTATTTGGTGTTGTTGTACATAAAGTAAACTTCTCAAAAACTAACTCTTCATAAGAATTATCATGACAAAACGGAATAGTCAATTTTGTCTTACTTTTATATTTTAATATTGGATACATTGTCTTTTCTAAAGTCTTAGTATTTGAAAGTGAGGCTTCCTTTGATATTCGTTTGAAAATTTGTGATAATGGTTTATCATGTTTACGTAGATATCTTTTTATATTCTTCATTTCATTCTCAAATGGGGAAAACAACTGAAATTATCCAGTGGCTCTCGAAATGTATCTACATCATCAGCAAGATGTATCAAATTGTGTATGTTATATACGCAATTTTTGGTACCATACAGACGTTTAACATTCTGTACGAACTACAGTAATAATTTTGAAGCATACTCTTTATTACGTACGCAGTTTAAAGGATCGCATAAAATTCTAATTGCGCAATGAAGAACAAAAAATGTAGAATATAATTATTCGGTAGAATATCATACAAAATGAAAGAAGCTAAATATAAAAGAAAAAAACGAAATTCCGTGGCTTTCCATCTGTGAAATTCATTAAAGTCTGATCTCGGTTTTCTCGATATTTCGAAGGGTACGTTTTGATTTAAACGTAATCGCTCGTTAAGTACTTCATAATTATGGTTGCTAATGCGACATTCTTTGACACCTTTTGTCCACAATAACATTAACTTTTTCGTTCCTCCAAGCAAGACTAAGTGCATGTAATCGAGTGGAAAAGCACTGACCATTCCAAATCCAAGTCTTTCAAACGGGGAAATTCTAGTATGATGATGAGGATTAAGTTTATTTTTAAAACTGTGGTCAGTTCTTCGTTCACAATTACAATCTATAAATACTACTTTATCCTCGTATTCCCCTCTTACTATACAACGTTCACATCTATATATATAAGTACCGTTTTCTGTCTGTCTGACCGAACTACTCCTTCATTTATGGACCGATTTTCTCGAAATTGGTACCAAAATTTCGCAAATTTTTCGGAGATGGCGACGTCGAGGTCCTTTTTAGCTTTGCATCCCCACCCACGCACCCACCCACGCAAACACGCATTTATTGACCGATTTTCTCGAAATTGGTATCAAAATTTTGCAAATTTTTCGAGGATGAAGACGATAGTGGTTTTTTTAAGTTTTACACCCCCACCCACGCACTCACGCATTTATGGACCGAAATTGGTACCTTTTTTTTGCAAATTTTTTGGGGATGGCTATTATGTGGTTTTTTTAAGTTTTACACCTCCACCCACCCACCCACGTACCTACCCACGCACCCACCCACGCACTCATACATTTATGGACCGTTTTGACGAAATTGGTACCAAAATTTTGCAAATTTTTCGGGGATGGCTATTATGTAATTTTTTCAGGTTTTACAACTTCAACCAACCACCCACGCACCCACCCACGCAATCACACATTTATTAACCTACTTCCACATTTATGGATCGATTCTTTCGAAATTGGTATCAAAATTTTGCAAATTTTTTGGAGATGGCGACGTCGTGGTCTTTTTTAGTTTTACACCCTTACCAACGCACCCACCCACGCAATCACACATTTATTGACCACGCAATCACACATTTATGCACAGATTTTCTCGAAATTGGTACCAAAATTTTTCAAATTTTTCGGAGATGGCGACGTCGTGGTCTTTTTATTTTTACACCCCTATCCACCCAACCACGCACCCACCCACGCAATCACACATTTGTAGACTGATTTTCTAGAAATTGGTATGAAACACGCATGCAAACACACATATACAATTTTTAAAAAATCACCTTTTAGTTCTAGCGTTCTTGGGTGAAAGCATTTATTTATTAATCGTTGATAAATTTAAAAAATCACCCTTTATGAGTAATAACATTTTATATTTCTTGACGACAGTCATTTTAGAAATGACTATATTAAGTTGCTGGTTTCACATATTAAATGTCATCATGAAGGAAATGAGTGAAATGTAAGAGCATGATAATAGACAGAATGAAATAGAAAAATTAAGAGAAATGGAGGAATATGGAAATGGTAATTAAAAATAACAATTAATTACTTAAAAGTAAACAAAATAATTAATTAGTTAATTCTTTTATTGCTATTTATATTTAAAAAATTTCAGTGCTGGAAGATATATTAAATATCATCATGAAGGAAATGAGTGAAATTGAAGAGAATGGTAATAGACTGAGTGAAATAGAAAAATTAAGAGAAATAGAAGAATATATAAATGGTAATAAAAAACAATAATTAATTACTTAAAAGTAAAAACAAATAATTAATTAGTTAATTTTTGTAAGGGTTTTTTTAAACGTATAACTTTTTTTGTTACTATTTATATTTAAAAAATTTCAGTGCTAGAAAATGGGTTGGATGATTTATTGGTAAATGCAATAATAGAATATGAAAAGACACAAGACTGTAAGAAGGAATAGTTTAAGGAGGAATGTCAAAAAGAAGAAAACAAGAGGGAAAATAAAAAAACATAAAGAGGATGATGATGATGATAGAAATTACAAGAAGATTAAGAAAAAGAAATTTTAAATTTAATAAATTTGTTAAGTTATATATAGATTTATAGATATTTATTTTATATATGTATAGATTTTTTAAAAATATAAGCATTGTAAATTAAACAAATTTTTTTATAAAAATATAAACATTAATTTGTAACGATGCACCCCCATCGTTATTATACCCGGCAGACGACCGCCGGAAGTCGGCCGCCCGACGTCCACCCGTCGGGCAAAGGCCGAGGCGCTAGGCGCCCTTGTTATCTTTTGTTATTATAACCGCCGAGACACACACACACGGCCGCTAAACGACCGTCGATATAACATCAATACGCGGGCCGACAGTCTCCGAAACACGGCGGAAAATACCGAACAGGTAAAAACTTCGGTATAAATATCGGCACCGAAACGATCTCGACACCAGATCCGTTCCCGATCCGGCCCAACGCTCACCGCAGCGAAAGGCCATATCCTAGACAGATCCATAATAGACCGTACTTAGCTAAATCAACGGGGTTGACGAGTTCGCAGCCTCCGCCGAGAGATCTCGACAAATACGCTAATTACCGGCCTGTCCCGCCCGAACATCCATCGACCGACAGCACGAGGGTGACGAGTTCGCCGCCTTCCCCGACGTATTCTCGGGCCCGGTCGTTTCCCTTTAAAATTTCCACCGTCCACGGTAAACGAGGTAGCGCGTTCGCTGCCCCCGCCGAGAGATCTCGACACCGTTCGGACGACAATAATTTAGTTGGAACAAAGCGAGGAGTTACTCGCCGCGACAACTATATCCGATCACCGCCCTGCGTAATCATAACGCGGCACGCCATTTTGTCGGCAGCCGGCACGCACCGCCTAAACCTTCGGCCATCAGGAGACGTGACGTCACCGATCCTGACAATAGGCCCGCGCCGAACCGCGAGGCCCCGCCTGCGGCCGCATCACCGGCAGATTCCGACCCGAGAGCCGGCGGCCTCTAACTACCGCCGAAAGAAATATTTATATACACGCGCCCGCGCTTCGGATTCACGCATTACAACCGCTCGCTCACAAATCCAGTCCGACGGAAATGTACGCAAATACAATGCTATAAATATATTTATTTCCTTTTATTCAATAACAAAAAGAACGCTGTTTTCGTTGCGCCTCCCCCTTCCGCGATCCCTGATCCCGGCACGCTATCCGCGTCGCGAAGGGCTCGTTACAAATTTAAAGAAATATAAACAATTAGTATTTGATGAGAGAAGAGAGAGAGAGAGAGAGAGAGAGAGAGAGAGAGAGAGAGAGAGAGAGAGAGAGAGAGAGAATGAGGTTAAGAGAGATACGGAAAGAGATTTATGTGTGTGTATTTGTGTTTGAAAGATAGAGGGAGAGAGAGAGAGAGAGGGAGAGGGCAGTGATGCCAGTTTCGAGACCTGCAGCCATACAGCGTGGAGGGGCTAGGAGCGCACCCAAGGAAGGAGCCGTGTACGTGTGCGCTCGGAGCGCACACGTACACGGCTTCCTTGGGTGCGCTCCTAGCCCCTCCACGCTGTATGGCTGCAGGTCTCGAAACTGGCATCACTAGGAGAGGGTGAGAGAGAAAGAGAAAATCTCTCTCTCCCGCCCCTCTCTCTTTCACACATACACACTCTCTCTCTCTTTCTCTTTTCTCTCTCTTTCTCTCTCTCTCCCCCTCTATCTTTCACACACAAATACACACACACAAATCTCTTTCCGTATCTATCTTAACCTTACTTTCTCTTTCTCTTTCTCTCTCTCTCTCTCTCTCTCTCTCTCTCTCTCCCCCTCCCCCTCTATCTTTCACACACAAATCTCTTTACGTATCTCTCTTAACCTTATTCTCTCTCTCTCTCTCTCTCTCTCTCTCTCTCTCTCTCTCTCTCTCTCTCTCTCTCTCTCTCCCCCCCTCCCTCTCTCTCTCTCTTTCTCTCTCTCTCTCTCTAATAATAAAAATAACAATACATGTTTTATTTTTTTTAATGTATAGATATATATTAACTCATTTATATAGTATATATTTATATAAACTTTTATTACATGTTTATGATAATTGTATTGTTACGTCCTCCTCTACGTCTCCCTCTGCGACCGCCGCGTTCGCGATATGATCGCCCGCGTCCAGCCCTTGCCCAACGGGCAGTTTTCTCTTTCACTGTAACAAAAATAACAGATTATTATATTTATATATTATTATTAATATAATAATAATTACTCTTATTAAATAAAATAATAATAATTTATTATTTTATTTAATAAGAGTAACTATTTATTTTTATACTTACATTGCAGATTATTATTTTTGGGGGGGGGGGTGGCTGCTGCTGCAGCGGCTGTTCCTGCTGCGGCTGCTGGTGTAGCGGCTGCTCCTGCTGCGGCTGCTGCGGCTGCTGCTGCTGCGGCTGCTGCTGCAACGGTTGCTCCTGCTGCACTTGCTGCGGCTGCTGCTGCTGCTGTTGCAACGGCAGCTACTTATTCGCAGCTAAAGCCGCATTTAATTGCTTATTGATTTTTATCAACTTAACCTTGAGGACGTCATTTTGTGCCTCAAGGCTAATTTGGTCAATATCAACCTAAAAGAAAAAATTTTATTAATCTTCTCTCTCTTTTCTCTCCCACCGCTTCTATCTTTCACACACAAATACAAACACACAAATCTCTTTTCGTATCTTTCTTAACCTTATTCTCTCTCTCTCTCTCTCTCTCTCTTCTCTCTCTCTCTCTCTCTCTCTCTCTCTCTCTCTCTCTCTCTCTCACTCACGCACTCACTCACTTACTCACTCACTCTCTCTCTCTCTTTCTCTTTTCTCTCTCTCTCCCCCTCTATCTTTCACACACAAATACACACACACAAATCTCTCTCTGTATTTCTCTCAATCTTATTCTCTCTCAATCTTATTCTCTCTCAACCTTATTCTCTCTCTCTCTCTCTCTCTTCTCTCTCTCTCTCCCCCTCTATCTTTCACACACAAATACACACACACAAATCTCTTTCCGTATCTCTTTTAACCTTATTCTCTCTCTCTCTCTTTCTCTCTCTCTCTCTCTCTCTCTCTCTCTCTCTCTCTGTCTTTCTTTCTTTTTTCTCTCTCTCTTTCTCTCTCTCCCCCTATATCTTTCACACACAAATACACACACAAATCTTTTTCCGCATCTTTCTTAACCTTATTTTCTCTCACTCTCTTTCTCTCACACTCTCACTCTCACTCTCTCTCTCTCTCTCTCTCTCTCTCTCTCTCTCTCTCTCTCTCTCTCTCTCTCTCTCTCTCTCTCTCTCTGTCTGTCTGTCTGTCTCTCTCTTTCACTCTCTCTCTCTCTTTCTTTTTCTCTCTTTTAATCTCATTCTCTATCTTTCACTCTGTCACTCCTCTCGCTTTTTTTTCTCTAAAATTAAAATTTACTTACTTTTGAGTTGCACGCATTTTCGTTCCTCTTTTTGGTTTCTTCTGACATTTTTATCTGCACGATTATACGTCGTAAATAGATGCGCAGGACATGAGATCCAAAAAACAATTGAAGATGTGTTACGCGTATAATATGAATATTGTAGATAAAAATGTTACCATGGTAACGGAATAAATATGTTTAAATATTTGTAATAATTGTGTTGCTGTGCGCTGATACAGAGCTGCTGTGCGCCTGTAAAAAAAGGCTGCTGTGCGCCTGTAAAAAACGGCTGCTATCTGTTGATACAGAGCTGTTGTGCGGCTGTAAAAAAAAGGCTGCTGTGCGCCTATAAAAAATTAATATAAAATAGAATAAGCACGAGAAAGAAAAGATCTATTAATAAAATCGATCAATTAATGAATAATTAGTTTGCGGTCAGACAGACAGACAAACGGTATCTATATATATATATATATATATATATATATAGATATAATTATTTTTTGATGTAAAATTATGCAATAATTGAGAACATTTATATTCAACTTAGGATTGATCAATCAGTTATTTATTTATTATATAAACATTCAGACATGTAATAAAAAATTATTATATAATAAAAATTCTGACGTACTTCGAGCAATATTATTGCTTTATAACATAAAATAATTTCTTTCTTAAATATACGGTACGACGGAGATAATTATGCCTCTAAAGAGAAAATACAGAAATTTGAATAAAGTGAGTCGCGAAGGTAGGCGCTCAAAACAAAGGCGAAAAATTGAGAGTTCGGAGGAAAGGCCTCAACGAATTGAAGCTGATGTTCAGAGACATGCTCAGCAGAGGGCCAATGAAAATGACGACGCAAGGATTAAACGACTCGAAGCTGGTGCCCAGAGATATGCTCAAGGAAGGCATCATGCTAGACAATTAAATAATCAAATTGCGTTAATTGTCAAGGATCATGAAATAAATGTGTCAGTTCATACACTTGGCCAAATGAATGTAGAATGCCAATTTTGCAAATCGTTAAACTTTGCATTCCAGATAGCGCAGAGAATTCAAGAAGAATTTTTTTTGAATTCCCAATTTTCAAAAAGAATTCTTTTTCCATCCCATTATTGTTCTAAAAGCATTCTTAAGAGTTCCAAAAGAATTCACTTTTATGTCACCAATTCTGAGCTCTTTTTAGGATACAAAAGGAAATCTTTTTATACTCTATAAGAATTCGAAGTAGTATTCTAATGAAGCTCCATAAGAGGTCGCTTTATTTTCTTTCTGGATTTAAAAACTGTTCTTGGATAGGTTATAAAGGATTCTTTTTTAATGCCCAGTAAAATATATTTTGCGCTAAAAATATGTTTTAAGAAATATGTACTTTATATAATAAATTAATTGTTATTATAACAAAAATATACTACATTTTTGTATTGTCATATTTTTGCTGCAGTATATTAATATATTAAGTATAACTAATTAGTATATTAATATACTGCAGCAAAAATATGACAATACGAAAAATGTAGTATATTTTTGTTATAATAACAATTAATTTATCATATAAAGTACATATTTCTTAAAACATATTTTTAACGCAAAATATATTTTAATTTACATTTCTTAATTTCAAAGAATAAATCACTAAATCACATTGTTTCCATTAATCACATCGTTTTAATCACAGATTGAATAATATAAAATAATGAATATATATTTTTATCTAAACGACGTACACAAATTAGAATAATAAAATACATATGATAATGTTCAAAATTATACTCTGGAAAAATAATTAATTTAAAAAGCATTCATCTTTTAGTTATAAAAAGCATTAAGTTATAAAAAACTATATGTTAAATGAAACATAATGTATGAATCTAAATAAACTATGAAAAAAAAAAACAATTTATATATCATTATTAAAAAACTAGGGAAATCAATTTTTACTTTTTTAATCGGTCACTAGCGTGCTGCAGCCACTTCTTTATTATTGTTTCAATGTCGTTTTTAGGAACGTTTTTTATTTTCGAAATGGTTTCTGTAAGAAAAAATTTTCTAATTAGTTATATAAATATTATCACTGTGTAAAAGTTGAGAAATATATCCAGACAAATTTGCATAGCGCATAAACATACATAAAAAAATTGATTAATCCATAAGCATATGCATAAAGAAATAAACCAATCCATTTCTTTATGCATATACTTATGTATACATCTATGCAAGTTTATCTGGATATATCTTAAATATTGCCTATTAACTTACCGACAATAAGTTGGGAAATTAGGGTCTCTCGAAATTTCCGCGTGTTCTTTTGACCAGACCAAGAATACTTCAAAGCTACCTCATTTGATATAAAATAGCCTAATGCGGCTCTTGTAAATTTGCCTGGATCAGATCCTCCAATCATTTTTATTTCACGAATCTGTAAAAACAAGCAAATACAATTATTATTATTATTACACTTTGAACATTGTACATACAGGAAAGTATGACAAATGATTTCCTTACGTATAATTTTTGTAGTTCCAAGGATGTAACAAGGTTTTCTTGAAATTGTTCGAACTCTTGGACAGTTCTTAAAGGAAAGTTTGGCAAAAGACTATCTTCTTCATCTACCTGCATGTCTGTGTGACGATCTTTCAGCAAATTGATAATATGGTTCAACTTTGTATTGAGGCTCTTGTAGTATGTTAGAAATCGCTTTTCGGTCATCGGTTCTGAAACTATTATTATTAATTTTAATACATATATATATTATTTACATGTGTGTGTGTGTGTGTGTGTGTGTGTGTGTGTGTGTGTGTGTGTGTGTGTGTGTGTGTGTGTGTGTGTGTGTGTGTGTGGGTGGGTGGGTGGGTGGGTGGGTGGGTGTGGGTGTAGGTGTGTGTGTGTGTGTGTGTGTGTGTGGGGGGGGGGGTGGGGGGGTGGGTGGGTGTGGGTGTGGGTGTAAGTGTGTGTGTGTGTGTGTGTGTGTGTGCGCGTGCGTGCAGGGTGATAGGTAATTACCATTTGTCATTCTATACGAAAACAACAATATGTAAGGTATTAAAGAATTTTTTATATACACTGTATTTGAACAAACATGAAGAAGTTTAAAAAAGAAATTACTTATGATCTGTTTACTATTTCATCGTTCAAACAATATTTGCTGATAATCGAACTATCGCAAGGAAAGTAAAGCGATTGAAGATAACTTTAATTATGAGACATATTAAGCATATTTTTTTGTTCGTGCGAGTAGTCTCATAGAATACAATGATATGCAATAGCAAAGTCTAACATTTTATTGTTATATATAAATAGAGCAATTTTCCACTTTCTATTTGCCCAATATCATAAAGTTATAAAAAGTAATAACTTACAACGTGTACGATTGCGTTTTTGCACTTGGTGATTTTGTTCCGGGCGATCTTCCGCATTTCTGACAAGAACAAGATTCACGTCTGTTACATATGTGATTAAATAGCGCGCGATTATGTAAGCGCGCGCACGAGTGGCGAGTAGCGCCGAGCGATCGAACCGAGGGCTAGCGAGGCGAGAGCGCGAGAGAACTCGCTCTCTCGACTATCAGATACGGAGCGATATACAAGCGTCGGGGAGCCGAACTCCGCAAGTGATTTGTAGGCGAATTATATAGTCATAAGTAAAGGATTTTATATACACGTTTTTGGAGGAGCACTTATTGCATTTACACCACTACCTACCCTTTCTATCGATCCATGCAAGGACATAACAAATTGGCGACGAGGATGGGATCCTGTGATATACGATCGATACATGTTGGAAGCTCTGGTTTCGTTTGCGTTTAGTCTGAGCGCAAAAAGGTCTAATAGAAAGTAGAAGCACGTGAGTACGTTATTACAAAGAAGTTTCGAGAGAAGTGACTAAGAATATCGCAGCACGATGACGGAGACGGTAGTACACGGAAATTTTGCAATAGAAGTTTTTGACCCGAACGTGACGAATTGGAATCGGTGGCTCAGACGTTTCGAAGGAGCTGCTACAGTTTTTAAAGTTCCGGAGGCTCAAAAGGTCGCGTATTTATTACATTTTATCAGCTCCGGTTCTTTTGATTTTATTTGCGATAAATTGGCTCCGTTGGATCCCTATACACAGTCTTACGCTGTTTTAACGGCCAGATTAGCGGAGTTTTACGCACCCGTACCCCTCGAGATCGCGGAAAACTATCGTTTCCATCTGAGGAAGCAAGGAGAAGGCGAATCTGTGCAGCAATTTGTAGCCGCATTACATAAATTAAGTATAAATTGTAATTTCGGACAGTATTTGCAGACTGCTTTAAGGAACCAGTTAGTTTTCGGATTATTAAGTAAGCGAGCTCAATCACGGTTGCTCGAAACGAAGGATTTAAATTTCGAGAAGGCGGTGGAAATGGCGATGGCAATGGAATTGTCAGAGAAGGACGTGGATCAAATTCTGGCGGGGCCAGCAAATGTAATTTCTTTAAATCAAAAGGATAAATCTGCTCATAAAAAGAATGATCGAGTTACAGCAAGAAAGAAGATTCAAGGAAAGTCAAATGCGTTTATAAATAGAAGGCGTAACGGCGGCAACTCAGGGACACATAACGGTTCCGATATAAATATTATCTGTTTTAGATGCGGCGGTAAACACTTAGCGACTGTTTGTACGTTAGACAGGAATATTGTTTGTCGAAGTTGCGGTACGAAAGGTCATTTGCAGAAGGTGTGCAAAAGAAAAAGCAAAGTAGCAGCAAATGAATTGGGGGAGATTTTATCGGCGCAAACGGAGCATAATGAGTTTCGTGAAAAATACTATACAACGGTAATTTTGGGCGAAAAAGAAGCACGTTTCGAAATTGATAGCGGAGCGGCCGTAACTATTGTAAGTAGATCGTTTGCAAAGGTTGTATGTTCTGGTTTGCGCGTCGAAAAATCGAACCTACAATTGATTACTTTCTGTAAAACGACAATTCCAATTGTCGGTTTTGTTAGAGTTCAAGTGCGATATGGCAGTATTGTAAAAATGTTAAATATGCACATTGCGAATACAGATAGAGAACCGTTATTAGGCCGTGAGTGGATTAGGCAATTAAAAATTCAATTAGCGGATACTTTGAATACGTTAAATACAAATATGCTTAAGAAAGTCGAGATTTTATTACAACAGTATAGACAAGGTTTAGATCCAAATTCATCAAAAATAAATAAAATACAAGCTCGTCTTTCAATTGAAGAAAATGCACGTCCGATTTTTTTACGATCTAGGAAAGTACCTTTCAAACTAATACCGTTGGTGGAAAATGAAATCGAAAAATTAGTAAAGAAGGGGGTTTTAAAAAAAGTAAATGCCTCAGCATGGGCCACTCCAGTGGTGCCGGTTTTAAAAAAAGACGGAACAGTTCGTTTATGCGGCGATTTTAGCGTCACGTTAAATAAGCATCTACTCATAGATGAGCATCCATTGCCAACCATAGATGAATTATTTTATGCAGTAGCTGGTGGAAATAAATTTACAAAAATTGACTTAAAACAAGCATATTTGCAAATGGAGGTTCACCCTGAGGATCAAGAGATGCTTACGTTAAATACGCACCGGGGATTATATAAATGTACACGTTTATTATACGGAATTGCATCGGCGCCCGCGATTTGGCAGAGAGAGATAGGAAATGTTTTGAAAGATATTCCCGGAGTAGCAGTTTTTCTGGATGACATTAAAATTTCGGGTCCTACAGACCAAACACATTTAGAAAGGCTCAAACAAGTATTAGACAGATTAAGCGAATACAATATACAAATTAATACAGATAAATGCGAATTTTTTAGGGAAGGAATACATTATTGTGGTCATTACATTGATAAAACGGGTATTCATAAGGAAAAGACGAAAATGGAAGCGATAGAAAACATGCGTCGTCCTAATAATATTACAGAACTGCGGGCGTTTTTAGGTTTAGTAAACTATTACGGCCGTTTCATACGTAATGCGAGTACAATTTTAAATCCATTATATAAATTACTTGAAGGCAATCAGAAAAAATCAAGTCCGCTTAATTGGAATAAGGCATGCGAAGTCGCGTTCCATAGAATAAAAAAGGAATTCATGAGCGACAAGGTTTTAGCGCATTACAATCCGAAACTACCTTTAATAGTTGCGTGCGATGCGAGTGCGTACGGGGTGGGAGCGGTTCTCTCACAAAAACAGTCTGACGGGACAGAGCGCGTAATACAATATGCCTCTCAAACTCTTTCAAGTACACAACGAAAATATTCTCAAATCGATAAAGAGGCCTATGCAATTATTTTTGCAATTAAAAAGTTTTACCAATATCTTTTCAGAAATCATTTTGTATTATACACTGATCACCGGCCGTTAACGCAAATTTTCATGCCGGGGAAAGGATTACCGGCGCATTCTGCGTTAAGAATGCAGCATTATGCGATTTTCTTGCAGGGGTTCTCGTATGATGTTAAGTACAGAAATACAAAGCAACATGGTAATGCAGATGGGTTGTCACGATTACCGATTGCATATGAAGATGAATACGAAAACGACGTGGTTGATAATTTTGAGATAAATGTAATAGAGTTGGTACCAATTACGCGTCCTGAACTGTCAGCGGAAACGGAAAAAGATAGCGAATTACGAGCATTATATTTAGCGTTACAAAAAGGTAGTAGTATTAAGCCGCGCGAACGATTCAATATTCCGATGGAAGAATTTTGTTTGCAAAATGGTATTATTATGAGAGATTGTCGAGTAATTATTCCACAGAAGTTTAGAGATAGAATTCTACAGGAATTACACAGCAAACATTCAGGCATTGTTAAAATGAAGGCGTTAGCGAGGCAATATGTTTGGTGGCCACGTATGGACCATGACCTCGAGAATTTAGCAAAAGATTGTGCAAATTGTAATTTGGTACGCAATAACCCGCAAAAAACCAAAACATACGAATGGGAACCAGCCTTGTTTCCTTTTCAACGTGTACATATCGATTTCGCTGGGCCTTTTATGGGTCATTATTTCTTTATTTTAGTAGACGCTTTCACGAAATGGCCTGAAGTTTACATTACAAAAGATTTAACAAGTAATACCACTATACAAAAATGCAGGCAAATATTCATTACATTTGGAATCCCGGAAATAATCGTTTCGGATAACGGACGACATTTTATATCAAATGAATTTGCACACTTCTTACATTGCAATGGTATTATTCACAAAACCACAGCACCTTTTCACCCGGCGACAAATGGGCAAGCGGAACGTTTCGTCCAAACATTAAAATTAGCATTAAAAAAGAAATTTCAAAATAATAGAGTACAGATAATCGAATTACAAAAAGCAGTGCAACAAATATTATTGAACTATCGGACAACACCGCACTCCGTTTCAGGAATGTCGCCGGCAGAAAAGATGTTTAATAGGAAATTACGTACACGTTTAACATTATTGCTACCAAGTACAAATGAAATTAATACGAATAATAATAAGGAAATATGCAATGCGCGCGAGTTTCAAGTAGGAGAGAGAGTCGAATGCCGAAATTATTATGGACCAAATAAATGGACTTTCGGAAGAATCGAAAAACGTATAGGATCGTTACATTATATAATCCGTTTGGATAACGACATCTGTTGGAAGCGCCACATCGATCAAATACAAAGAGTGGGAAACGTTTCACAGGACCGCCAAATTTTGGAAAAATTATGGGATTACAATCCGCCCGAAGAAACGGAAATACTCACGAATCGAAAAGATCAGGTCGAAACAAGTCGACCGCGAGACCCAGAAGTTTTAAGGAATGCGGAGGAAAATGTAACCGAGGAAAACACACGTACCACCAGAGGAAACCGAAACGAGAAGGAGGTTCTTGAACAAGGGACACCGAGAAAATCTAAACGAATTTGTGGCCCGCCTAAGCGTTACGGCGACCAACCTCTGAAATAGTTTTTTTTCGCTGATCATAATTTTTTTTTCTTTTGTTTTCCTCTTCTATATATATATGTAGGCAATTTTTTTTTGTTTTTCCGTGAGGGGGAGGAAAGTGTTACATATGTGATTAAATAGCGCGCGATTATGTAAGCGCGCGCACGAGTGGCGAGTAGCGCCGAGCGATCGAACCGAGGGCTAGCGAGGCGAGAGCGCGAGAGAACTCGCTCTCTCGACTATCAGATACGGAGCGATATACAAGCGTCGGGGAACCGAACTCCGCAAGTGATTTGTAGGCAAATTATATAGTCATAAGTAAAGGATTTTATATACACGTTTTTGGAGGAGCACTTATTGCATTTACACCACTACCTACCCTTTCTATCGATCCATGCAAGGACATAACAATGTCTGTTTCCAAATCAGCATTCGCAGCTGCAAGAACATTTCAATTTTGTAGATCAAAACTTGATATTTTATATGTATTTCAATAGCATAGTATCATGAAATTACATTTTCGGCTATTTCATTCTTAAAGTCAAGAAGACTTCGGAATATCAATCGATATAATAAGAATCCAGAGATTTCTAAAAATCAATCGCACTACCGAAACTAGTGTAATTTTTGTGATTTCAATTTTATAGTTTCTATGTAGTCTAAAATTTGTTACGAATTTAAGAATCTTACTTTAAAAGAAGTTACATTTAGACATTTCGTACTGGGCTGACTGCACGGTTAATATGTATTCGATTTTAAGAAGCAAATTGCTTACGGGATAAAAAATAAAAACGCAAACAAGTAACAGCCATAGTGAATTAAAATGTATATCATGGTTTTCTAAGCAGACTTACATGTCGTAGCTTCAATTCTGCGTTGTTTTGAAAATCTAAATAAATTTTCGGTTGTCCTATTAATGTCTCGAATTTTTTCTACGCATGCTTTTTTCCCTAAATGTGTCGATGCTGAAAAAAATTATATAATACAACTGTATGTCGATATTATTCCAGATCAGAAAAATATATATAAATAAAATGTGACTCACTTTGTTTTTGTAAAGTGGCAATAGTTCCTCCAGTACTTTTTGTTCTGTTTGACTTAGAAAGAGAGCTTTTTCGCACACATCATCAGTATCTTCATTTGTAGATGCATTAATACAATGCTCTTCTATTTGATTAGCTATTTGAAGAGACTCTGCCAAATAATGTAATTTTTTATTAATAATTTGTATAGTTAGCTAATATTTTATAAATATTTAATATTGAAAAAGACGAACCGAAAGGTCCTAAACGTTTACGGCATTTGTACGTAAGCTAGTCATCATCTGGTTGTAAATAATGCATTTTGTGCTTATTAAACTTTAAGTTTTTTGGGAGCCACAAAATATCGTTTGACTCTACATTTATCCAATTTGCTGGTACGAGATTACAAAAGTCGTCAAAAAATACTACGTAGTACTGCATCTGCAAATTTGTGAATCAACATCACCTCATATATTAATCTTGTAAAAGAGGCATAGCGTAAGTGATATTTTCGTATGTCACCAGAAATCCTTTGCGGCTTATGCATTGTGCGGGCCACATATGTACAGGCGACAGATTTTCGACTTTGTATATATTCATGTTACTTGAAGAACACGGATAATTTGAAATATCGTTTTTCTGTAGATATTGACGACCAAGAACAACAATCACATTTTCTATTAATCCAATATGCTTGATAATCACGATAGTTGCATCAGTCATGAAGCAACAGTTGTCCGGCCTCTTATTCGATAACTCAAATGTGCGGAATTGTAGAATTTTGTGCTCGCTGTGGCAACCCAAAGGAAGTTCTGACACAATTGGATACTTGAGTAGAGGATTCAAAATGTTCGGATTCTTCTTCTTTTGGAGATGCTGATCGCGATTGTGTTTTTCGCTTAGTCGTCGATGAATTTGTTGCAAGGGATTTGCATGTTTTCGTAGCATTCGCTTCAATATTTGCATATGATTTTCAAAATCAAAAGAACTATATGAATCTAATGGACCATACATCTTTACATCTTCATTTAGATGAATAAGATAATGAAAGTTACTTGTAACATACTGCTCTCCATACAATTTTTTAAATTCCTGTACGAAATAAATCAGCAATTCTTTAGCATAAGCGTTGTTTCTATTACAGTCTCGAGGGTTGCACAATATTCGTATAGCACAATTTAGACTGTTAAAGTGAATTAAATATTCTTCAGGAAGAAAATGTTGCAAAATAATCGGTCCAAGGTACAACAGGAAAAAACGAAATTCAGTGCCTTTCCAACGACATAACTCCTGCAAGCCTCGAGGTTTTCTGTTAAAGTCTTTTGGCACCCATTGTGCGGCGACAACTATTGAATCTGATAATTTTTGTACAGCCTGAGAACTAAACTTCGGACGCCGACGATTATCTAACCAGCTCATTAATAGGGATTTCATGACACCCAACAATACCACGTGCAGGAAGTCCAACAAAAATTGTTTTACCATATCGATAAGTAACGATTCAAACGGCGAAACTGCAATATGGTGTTCTTCATTCATTCTACTTCTGAAAGTATCGTCTGTTCGTAGTGGTGCTAATTCAGAAAGAAAAACCATTCGATTTCGAAATTCTCCTTCTTCACTACATTTGTCGCAACTGAAGTATCCATTAAACTGCTTGGTACATTTAACATAAGACCGTGCAGGTCTTGCGTAATTTGCCTGTCGCAAATTACGCATCGTAAAGTAACAAAGAATCTTTTACCATCTATGACAATTCCTTCATTTTGTAACTGTTTATATTCATTTATAAACGGTGTTAGATAATTGTGAACTGAAGATGGTTTTTATTACCATGATAAATCCCAATAACGAATGGCGTATTCAAAGAACTGTGAACAAATTTTCCTAATATAGGCCATAAACATGTTGCAGAAGATTTTGCTATGGGTAAACCATCGATATTTATATCAAACATCAATTCCATTTCATTGATATAAGTCGAATCACATAGCTGGTTTTCGATGGCTGTTTTCAATCCATAATGAAGATATTCTCCAGGCGGACAAGGACTAAGTTTTAAATTAGAAGTTCGAGGCGTTTGTAATAGAGATCGAGAGTCTTCAGGCAAATTATTGAATCCTGCCTTTTTAAGCAGTTTTAAAAGGCGATTTAAATGTACGTGTTTAATTTGAGAATTAATCGCAAACGATTGTAATTCTTCAATAAAATTAAAAACATTGTTTTCATCAGGATTATCTTCTTCGAATTCCTCTTCTGAATCGGTGTCATACCTACCATGTAATATCCTTGATGTATAATATTATCTTCGTCATTCATCTCAATGTTCTCAATATCAATCTCATTTTCTACAATATCATGTATGTCTCCAGATTCAATGTTGATTTTGGGTTGAAAATTATATTTTTCTTCACATAACCTTTGCCTGATATAAAAAATATCATCTTCAGATTGCAGCTCATTTGCTAATTGTAAAGATGAATTGTGAAGAACATGTATATCTGCTTTCGATTGCGCAGCAAGTCGACGAAAAACCTGCCTTTTCGAAAGGTTGGAGTATTTTTTCCGATTTGGCATTTTCCTGTCACTATAATTATTTTATATATTTTGAAATTGCAGTTAAAAATTACACAAAAATAGTTACTTATATTTTATTAATATAACATATCCCCTCCCCCCCAATAGCATAACACGTACTACAACCTAAACATTTCCAGGACATTCTGAAACATTTCTCGGAATGTCCTGAATACATTCAAGACGATTCTAGTTGTGTTGTGCTATTTGCTTATATACGTCCATAAGTATTTGTTCACCCAGGAAATTTTAGACCAATGAAGGATATGGGGAAAAACACATCTTTATTAGATAATATTTAAAATATAATTTAACACAATTAAAAATAAAATAATTATAAAATGATTAAAAATACATTTTAATAATACATTTGTGATAAATCAAGAAAGAAAAAGAGTGGGCAAATACTATATGGATGGTAGTGAATATTACGAAAAGCAATTATAAATAATAAGCAGTTATAAAATGTTATGTCCAAGATAATTATAATTATCACTATTTACGATGATAAGAGGAAAGCAGGAGAGAAAATAGGCCAGATAGCTTATACAAAAACTCAAACACAAAACTCAAAATTTTTTCTAATAATCAGATATTAGGATCCTTCTTGTACGGTGCGTTATTGGTAAAAATATAATTACTCTGTTTTTTCCTGAATGAACAACGTATTTAAACATGAGTGCCGTGTACGTCAAAAACATTAGCCGTTATAGTCAACCGACATAAACGTCTATTTCAAAACATATGGGATATATAAAACTTTGTTAAAAAAGCTAAGGCTTTGTGAAAAAAAATATGGAAATAATTAATTATAAAAACTAATTCGAAGAAAATTTTTGTTGTAAAAAAGAGTTTGAATCAACAATAGTCTAATTAGTTATAAGGTTTTCTTTATATATAAAAGGGAAAAAATCAAAGTTGAATTTATCACGATCACCAATTTAATTATATTAAAATAACTACATAACAATTTTTTATATGGAGATTCTTACCTTGAAAGTATGCTGTCAATTGTATAAAATGTAGAGCAAATCTATTCCTATTCTCTATATACGCAGAATCAAGTCCTATATCAAGAGTGCGGTACGGTATCAGCTGCAACATAAAGAGAATTTCATATAAAAACAAGAATTAAAAATATATATACATAAATTTTTTATATAGAGATTTTTACCTTGAAAGTATGCTGTCAATTGTATAAAAATGTAGAGCACGCATCTATTCCTATTCTCTACATACGCAGATTCAAGTCCTATATTAAAAGTGCGGTACGGTATCAGCTGTAACATAAAAAGAATTTTAAGAACAAGAATTAGAAATATAAATATATATATATAACCTTTCACTGTAGGGTGCCAGCTGCCAGCCAGTGCCTTACACAAGGTTATGTCCGTATGGCCGCTGATCCTTTGTAAAACACTATAGGAACACGTGGGTAGAAGTTGTAGAATTAAATACAGTTATTCACACTGATGGTATAAAATAGCAGGTTTATTAAAATATTTGATTCTACAACTTCTATCCACGTGTTCCTAGTGTTTTACAAAGGATCAGCGGACATAACCTTGTGTAAGGCACTGGCTGGCAGCTGGCATCCTACAGTAAAAGGTTATATGTATATATTTCTAATTCTTGTTCTTATATGAAATTCTCTTTATGTTGCAGCTGGGGAAACAATACGGGGATACATATTAGTCACGAAAAACCACTAGGCACTTACACGCACTAAACCGATAGACCGAGGACAACGACAACCTCTCCCACCGAGCGATCACGCACAAAAGGCGCAGTTATCGTTATCCGCCTCGTAAGCCTCGTTCTTCGCACGAGTAAAAAGCTGACGCAATGATGCTCATTCTACCAGCCAATCAGGCTGTCGCAATATCGGAACAATACTTCTTTCTAGAACTTTTTTTATAACTTTTTTATAAATTTTTATAACTTTCTTTTAGAACAACTTTAATTTAGTTCCATAAGAAGTCAAAAGATATACTTTTATGGAATCCTTTTTTAACTACCGAAAAGGACTTCTTTTGAATTTTTTTTGAACAGATTATGGTAATTCATAAAGAATTTAAGAAAGTGATTTCTTTTTGAGTTCATAACAATCAACTGTGCTATCTGGGATGTGAAAAATCTAAAGATGGAAAATTTACATATTGTTGCCAAAAGGGCAAGCTTCAATTAAAGCCAATAAATTGTCCTGATTTTCTTAAAAAATTATATATGGCAAATGATTTTGCATCAAAAAATTTCTTTGATAATATTCGTTCATATAATAGCGCTATAGCTATGGCTTCCATGGGTGTCCCGGGCAATAAAAATCCATTGGATGTTGTGAACAATGCTCCTTATTGCTTGAAGATTCATGGGCAATATCATCATTTGACCTCGACGGCAATGCGCCCAGCAGATGGGCAAGCTCCGTGCTTTGCGCAGCTTTACTTTTTAGATACAGAAAAAGCTATTAATCATAGAATGAATAATAAAGCCAATCAAGGCTGTGATCCAGCCCTAATAAAAGATTTGTCATGTTTTATGATCCAATGCAATGAATTTGCTAAGACTTTTAAAATGATGCGTCAAGTTGAACAATGTTGTGCCCGTAGCAGCTAGGGAAGGGACTTTTCGGGATTCGTTAGCCCAAAGGATTAGGATCCACGCACTAGTAAAGACACTCCGTACTTTACAGTCAAAAAGAGGTTTATTCGCTAACACTGCAATACACTTGTTACTTACTTGCGACTTCGCGGGTATAATGTACGAGCGCGATACGTATTATAATCTTGGTTCTGATTAACGGTCCCTGTCTTCGCGATCGCTTTCTATATATACTAATTTATCGGGCAGGAAGGAGTGTGATGACCCTGACCGGAGTCACGTCTCGTGCTCTGTTCCTGATAGCTGCTTCGTCAGCTTCTCGGAACTTCGCCGTGACTTACTTGTCTTTCGTCACGTCTTCTTCTATTCTTTATTCTATTTTATTTAATTACTTATTTCTTAATTTTCCTTACTTAATCTTTATCTCTTAATCTTTTCCTTATTCTCTTTTCTTACTGTTTTATTTCCTTTATTATTATTTTTCTTTAATATTTTATAGCTGTTCGGGTTACGACAACAAGATCTTAATCCGAGAGGCAATGAAGCCATAAATTTAATGTTGTCTTTTCAAAATGATCCTCAACACGATCAAAGAAGATACAATGCTCCACGAGCTAATGAAATAGCCGTGGTTTTTCAGAATGTTGATGGTGAGAGAGACCTCCATTTGAGAGAGACATTCGGATTTATAACAAAAATTCGAACGATGTTCAACAAATATCAATTCTGGACAAAAGGTGTGACCCTATGTGTTATCCTCTGTTATATTCATATGGTGACGATGGATGGCATTCAAAACTGGCACTTAAATCATATAATCCTAAATATCCAGGATTCAAAGTAACTCAAATGGATTATTATGCTCACCTGCTGGCACCAAGAGCTGAATTTAGTCAATTTAAAAAGGCAGGCAAGTTGAGATGTCAACTTTTATACTTGATGCTTATATGAAAACTGAAGCCAATAGGCTTAATTATATTAAATTAAATCAACCTCAATTAAGAGCAGAACTTTATTCGGGATTAATGGATCACCTAGATAATCGAGCACAAAATGAAGGAATTAAAACTGGTATACCTGTAATATTACCATCTTCATTTATGGGCAGTCCAAGACACATGCAAGAAAGGTACCAAGATGCCATGTCTTTGGTCAGAAAGTTTGGTAAACCAGACATTTTTTTTACGATGACTTGCAATCCTCAATGCCCCGAAATTAATAAAAATCTTGATGGATGTTCAATAGAATTTCGATTTGGTCGCTAAAACATTTAACTTAGATGTCAAAGAGGTTTTAAAGGATCTAATCCAAAATAATATTTTTGGAAATATTATAGCTTATGCAGGTATGATTGAGTTTCAAAAAAGAGGACTTCCACATTTGCATTTACTTGCAATGTTAAGTGATGAAGATAAGCCTCGACTTCAAGAAGTCATTGACATGATGGTATGGGCTGAAATCCCTGACGAAGAAAGATATCCAGAACTTAATGTAAAAGTTTTGAAGCACATGATTCATGGTTTTTGTGGAGATCCCTCCCAAAGATATCCTTGCACTGGGGACGATGGAAAATGTTCAAAAGGTTTTCTAAAAAAGTTTCGTGAAGAAACTAATGCTAATGTGAATGGATATCCCATGTATCAACGAAGGAATTTTGGGAAAAAATACATCGTCAGAGGCAAAGAAGTTGATAATCGATGAGTGGTACCATATTCACCATATTTAATTATAAAATATGATCGACATATAATTTGGAAATATGTATGTTTATCAGTGAAGAGCGTAAAATATTTATATAAATATATTCACAAAGGATTTGACTGTGCTGCAATTGAAGTGCAAGCACGAGATGGCACAAGGCTACGAGAGTAGTTCGAAAAGTTCTCGGCCTGACAAAGAAAACACATGATTTTCGGCAAAATTCTTTTTTATTTTTCAACATAGTCCCCTTTTAACTCAATACATTTAGACCAACGATATTCTAATTTCTTTATACCCTCAGTATAATACGATTTGCCTAACTCTTCAAAATAAGCATTCGTCTCAACGATGACCTCCGCATTTGACGTGAATTTTTTTCCAGCGAGCCATTTCTTCATGTTCGGGAACAAAAAAAGTCACTGGGGGCTAAATCCGGTGAGTACGGTGCGTGTGGTAGCAATTCGAAACGCAATTCATGAAGTTTTGCAACTGCAATTGAAGACGTGTGAGCGGGTGCATTGTTATGATGGAAAAGCACTTTTTTCTTTGCCAAATGAGGACGTTTGGTCTTAATAGCATCGTTTAGTTGTTCCAGCAGTGCTGCATAATACTCTCCATTGATGGTTTTGCCTTTTTCTAAATAGTCTACGAGCACCACACCTTGCGTATCCCAAAAAACAGTCGCCATCACCTTTCCGGCTGACGGAACTGTTTTTGCCTTTTTTGGAGCACTTCCACCTGCTTCCACCCATTGTTTGGATTGTTGTTTCGCCTCCGGCGTGTAATGATGAATCCATGTTTCATCGACCGTAATAAATCGTCTCAAAACCTCAGTTGAATTGCGTTTAAACATGTCCAAACACTCTTGAGAAATGTTCATTCGAATGCGTTTCTGATCTACCGTCAGCAAACGCGGCACCCATCGCGCTGAGAGCTTTCTCATATGCAAATGTTCGTGTAAGATGTTGTGAACACGATCTAGTGAAATGTTTGCAATGTTAGAAAGCTCACGCACTTTTACTCGTCGATTATTTAACACGCTATCGTGGATTTTTTCGATGATTTCCTCAGTCGTGGCGGTTTTTGGGCGGCCTGAACGTTCATCGTCAAAGATTGATGAACGACCACGTTTAAATTCAGCAGCCCATTTCTTCACTGTTGAAAATTATGGAGAAGAGTCTCCCAAAGTAGAATCTAGCTCGTTTTTTATTTCTGTTGGTGTTAGTCCTTTTAAAACAAAATATTTTATGACTGCGCGACATTCGATTTTATCCATTTTTCGAGAAGTATCAAACCTTGCCCGTTTTACTCAAGCACAACAAACAAACTGTCGAACGAATCTGTTTGAAACTTTGTGGTATGTCCTCTGTAGAATCAAACTTGTTAGAAATTATATCAATTAAAGTGTTGTGGCACTATTTCTGTGTCAGGCCGAGAACTTTTCGAACTACCCTCGTAATTAAAATAGATAAAGTTAATTCATTTCTGGATGCAAGGTATGTTAGTGCTCAGAAGCAATGTGGAGACTGAACGGATATGATCTGTTCATGAAGTCTCACACAGTAATAAGACTGGCAGTTCATTTGCCTAATCGCCAAATGGTTTATTTCCGGGCGGGAAATGAAGAGCAAGCTGCTCAAAGAGAGCTCACTCGAGATACTACGCTGACTTCATGGTTCAAATAAAATCAATCTGATGAAAATGCGGTGCATTTTCTTTACACAGATATTCCTTATTATTATATCTATGATAAAAAAGAAACTAAGTGGAAGCCACGCAAAAAAGGTGGTGACAAAATAATTTCAAGACTCTATACAGTAAGCATAAAAGATATTGAGAGATTTTATCTCCGTCTTCTTCTATTCCATGTCTGGAGCTAAACGTTTTGAAGATTTGAGAACTGTAAATGGAGTTCTTTATGAGACGTTTAAGGATGCAGCAATTGCAAGAAATTTGATAAAAGCAGATGATCTTTGGGAAATAACTCTGGAGGACGCAACAGAATCAAATATGCCTGCACAATTTCGAGAACTATTTGCCTACATTTGTATCTTTGGAACTCCAATTGATGTACCAACTATTTGGAATAAATACAAGAATTTCATGATTGAGGACTTTGTACATAACAATGTTGTTAATCCTGAAAATATGGCTTTAAACCATATACAAGAAATTCTGATAAATAATGGAAGTAGCTGTGAGAACTTCCAATTGCCAAATCCAACTCCAGTAAATATTTACGTAACAGAGTATAATGTGGATGAAGAAAGAATCCGTGGTGATTATTTATTATCGACACTAAATGCTGAGCAAAAGCACGTGTACGATATAGTCATGCGAGCGATTGAAAATGAAAATGAACCTCAGCGTTTATTTTTTATTGACGGGTTTGCAGGAAGTGGTAAAACCTACCTGTTTAACACATTTTTGAGTGTTATTCGAGGAAGAAACGAAATAGTTCTTCCATGTGCCTCAACTGGAATTGCAGCCACACTTTTAAAAAGAGGAAGAACTTATCACTCCCTGTTCAAGCTTTCAATCCCAATTGATGATGGAGCTAAATCAAATATCAAAGGAAATTCTCAAGTTGCACGAGAACTGATCACTGCCAAACTAATCATATGGAATGAGGTGAGCATGACTGTTGGACATGCTTTAACAGCAGTTGATAAGCTCTTCAGGGATTTGATGAAGAATACTCGACCATTTGGAGGAAAAGTAATTTTATTTGCAGGAGATTTCAGACAAAATCTTCCCGTAGTGCCACATGCACAGAAAGCAGCCATAATTGAGTCAACTGTAAAATATAACCATATATGGAGGAATGTAACTCAGATAAAACTAAAGCAAAATATGAGAACTGGGGATGAAAAGGAATTTGCAAATTGGCTAATGCAACTTGGAGATGGTAAATTGTACAATACAGATGGACTAGATCTCGATACAATTGAAATACCTCAAGATTTTATTTCAAAAAAATCAATTATTAGTGAGATTTTTGGTGATAGAATCACCAAGGAACAGATAAGAGAAAATCAAGATCGCGCGATCCTTTGTCCTAAGAATGAGGATACATTTAAAATTAATGACGAAATTCTTCGTCTAATGGAAGGAGAAGAAAAGGAATATCTCTCAATCGACTCTATTGTGAGTGATAATCCACAAGAGCAATTGAATTATCCGACTGAGTTTTTAAACTCTGTGACACCTTCTGGGATGCCAGTTCATCAACTTAAAATAAAAGTTAATGCAACAATTATCCTATTAAGGAATTTAAATACTAAGAAAGGACTCTGCAGTGGCACAAGATTTATTGTAACTGATTTGAAACCTAATCTTATTTATGCGGAGGTTCCAACTGGTCCTTCTCGAGGTCAGATTGTCTTCATTCCAAGGATCGATTTTTTACCAAATGATACGGAAATTCCATTCAAGCTTAAACGGAGACAGTTTCCTATTCGAGTATTATTTGCTATGACAATCAATAAATCTCAAGGACAAACTTTACGAAAAGTTGGGATTTATTTGCCACATCCTGTATTTGCTCATGGTCAACTCTATGTAGCATTCTCTAGAGCAACTAAAAGGGAAAATGTTAAAATTAAGATCGATGAAGTAAGCAATCAAGGGCATCTCATTAAAGTAAATCCCAAATCTTTTACGAAAAATGTCGTATACAGAAAGGTTTTATAAATTGAAGAATAAGAAAATTGCATGAGAGCTAATAATATAGCGGGTCAGCGGTGGGTATTTCAGCCGTAAAAAAAAATTTTGTAAGTAAATAATAGAAAATATAAGAAATATTATATGCCAAGTAAAATATTTATGAGAATGCTCTATTATATAAACTTCAGTTCGACATAATCTAAAAAATTCTATTAATTGCATATATATATTTTTTTTAAATTTTTCGTATCATATCTATATATTTAATCTATCTATATATATATACATATATTATATATATATATACAAGAAAGCTTTGAGGTCCGCGCTTCGCGCGGGCCGAGAAGCTAGCCCATTATAACCAGTAGAATATTTAATGCATTTAACAAATGAACGAGCAGGAGAGTCACAGATTACTGCTCTAATTCGAACAAAATAACGCTTACTATCCCATTCAAAACCTTCATCTCGCAAAATACAGTATTTATAAATGAATTCATTTAAAAATTCTTCAACAGAAGAAGGTTTTGATATGCCATGGTAAATTCCAATAATAAAAGGCTTGTCTACATTGATGAATCTATCTTGAATTGGCCGTAATTGCCTGTTTGTACTTTTAGAAATTGGTAGTCTATCAATGTTTATGTCAATTATTATAAAATTATTGATTAAATGAGACGTGTTTCGTCTCAAATGTTTGAATAGAACTTTTTGAAGACCTAAATAGATAAATTCTCCATCACCGCATGTTTTAGTGATACATTTTCTCGGTGTATTTAGAAACGCTCGAGCATCATTTGGAATCTCTTTATTATCATGGTATCTTTTATATAATTTTAATAATTTTGATAAAGCATCATTAGAAATATTATTTGTAATAGCCCAGAATTGTAGTTCGGATGCGAATGTTTCATTACGATCAATAAAATTTGTTGTGTTAATTGCCTTATAATTATTATCCACTGTATTTTCGATTAATTTAATTTCTTCTTGTACATCTACATTAGAATGATTTGAATCGCTGGAATATTGCAGGATATCACTAAAATCTGTGCATTGAGATTGAACACAAAAATTTTCCATTTTATAATTCTCAATAATTTGTTCGTTACTTGGGATGGCTATACCTATATTTGATTCCTCTTCAAAATCATAATTTTCAAAAATAGCTGATTTGTCTATATTTTGACGTAAACATCTATTTCGTTGCCATCTCGATAATTCATTAAATGGTTTCATTGTGTAAATTAATCTAAACACAAAACTAAATAAATGCACAAATAGTACTTACTTTTATTTTATTTATTATTCTCTGGTTGCTTTATAATTTTCTTTAATGCAGCTTGGCTAATTTTGGTAAATCTGCAATAATATATATGTGAATAAATTATGTAACATTATAATTGAAAAAAATATATAGAAATATAAGAATATGGGAAATTTTTAATAGAGATCATCGACAGAACATGAGCCAAAATATAGAATGTCTATGAATTTACACATTATTATTCTGATCGAATCTATTGCCAATTTATTGGCAGACTGCTAACAAATATTACTTACTGAACAATAAAAATAAAGAATCATACTGCATATGATTATTTCGAGGTTATGTAATAATAAGCAACTTATTGTAGAAATAATATTCAATTCAATCGTATACTTACTAAAAAATGTCCGTGAGATTTCTGCGCTTTGGCGTTTATTATATTATATATTATATATTATTTGAAGTAATATGTAGAAAAAAATATTATGCACTTTTGTTGATAGTAACACACGCTGTGTAAAGCTGTGTGAAGTTGGCCCCCCCACTACTGAAAATCCAGTAACAATCATTATCATTCGTTTGGTGGTCGTTTGGTAGTGTTTGGTAGTCCATTCCAGATGATTGGTAATCAAAGCTGTAATTAATAATATGAAAAAAGAACATACGCGCGTGAAGTTAGCCCCCCTTTTATAAAATTCGGCTTTCCAGACTGCATATATCATTATAACTGTAAGCATTCGTTTGGTGGTCACGTACTGACGTTTAGAAGTCCATTCTCAATAATTGGTAATCAAAGCTGTTGTCTTGTGGCCTCGTGGTCTCCACACGTTGATCACGGTTCGTTTTCTCTCGAGATCGGGCGTGGTCGGGAAAACCATATGCTTCCTCTAATTTTCACTGACTTTATTCGTTTTTAGCAACGTAATGATACAGAGACTTTCTCTTATAACTAATAATTGCACGTATTTATGCGGACGTTGCACGGACGATGTTACTCGGTCGAGCGCCGAGACAAGAGAGAGAGATTCGCACGTTGCGCATCAGCGACGCGCAACCGGCCACACAGCGCCAGAGAGCGGCGAGCGGTAGAAATCGAGTCGGACGGCGCTATACGCGAATCCAGAGAGAGGTTACGCGCGGGCAATATAAAGTATAATACAAGAAAGCACAAAGTATTATACAATGCCGCCCCCCTTGAAAGAATGTGCTTTCAAATAAGAGAAAAGATAACCACATGACTATGCCATCGGCTTAGAACAGTACATAATACATATAACACGTGCGGTTGTCGCGTTGAAACAAAAAGAACTAAATTAAACTTAAAGATACTCGCACTATTGACGGCTAACCTTAATGACATAATTAAAGCAAACAAAAGTAATTTAACATTTTTGGTATAATCACAGGACGGAGCTGGTCATGACTAGCTAAGGCGTTTACTTATTATTTAGGCGGAGAACACAAATAATAGAAACTTAACTTATATCTTAAATATCTATCGGCAATATCGCGAGCTTGGACAGAAGCCTCGTAAACAGACCCTTCGCGGTTCGCACGAGTGCAGCCCGCGCGATGCCATCGGAACCGGTGTGCAATTCTTGTACCCGGCCTAGGAGCCACTGCAAAGGGGCCAAGCCTTGTTGCTTTACGAGCACCAGTTGATTCGGTTTCAATTGTAGGCCCTTGTTGGCCCTCCACTTTGTTCGCTCTTGAAGAGAGTGCAGGTATTCGTCGCTCCATCTTCGCCAAAAATGCTGCCGCATCTGCTCCACCCTTTGCCATCGCGTCAATCGGTTCTCATTGACGTCGTGCAGATCACGACATGGGAAGCTGTTCAACGTCGTACCAATCAAAAAATGGCCCGGGCTGAGATACGTCAGATCGTTAGGGTCGGAGCTTAGTTGCGTGAGCGGCCGTGAATTCAATATCGCCTCCACCTCGTGCAACGCCGTTGTCATCTCCTCGAAGTTTAGATGAGCCTTGCCTATTATCCGGATCATGTGGTGCTTGGCCGACTTTACAACGGCCTCCCATAAGCCGCCAAAATGCGGCGCGTTCGGAGGAATAAAACACCATGCCGTCTGGTGTTCGCGGAGAAACTGTTGTATTTCGCCTTGTGTTTGACTGTCGTTTATGAATTCGTAGAGTTCCTTTAGCCGTTTGTGCGCCCCGACGAAGGTGGTACCGTTATCGGAATACATACAGGAGGGCTTGCCTCTTCGAGAAATAAATCGCCGCAACGCTGCAATGAAACTTTCTGAAGTTAAGTCGCTTACTAGTTCAATATGAACGCCCTTAGTTGCGAAACAGACAAATATGGAAATATACGCTTTGTGGTTACGCGCGTTGCGTCGCTTACCCTCTCTTAAGATTATCGGCCCGGCGTAGTCTACGCCACAGTGCAAGAACGGCTTTGAGACGGTAACACGACCGGCGGGCAGAGAACCCATCAATGCTTCCGACATAATTGGCTTGGCTTTAAAACATGTTACGCAATTTCGAACGATTTTTCGCGCGGTGGATCGAAGCGAGAAAGGCCAAAAACGCTGTCTGACCGCGGCCATAGTGGCATGTGCTCCTGTATATAACCCACGCACGTGCTCCTGCTTTATTATTCGTTTCGTTAGCTCGTGGTCGCGCGGAAGTAATATAGGGTGACACGCGTCGAACGGTAAGCCGGAATTTTTCAGTCTACCCCCCACTCGAATTAGCCCGTCTTTGTCCTTAAACGGGGATAGGGAAAGTAATTTGCTGGAGGTATTGATTGAGCTACCCTTAATTAGTTGGCTATATTCACTAGGAAATGTGGCTTTTTGTACCGTTTTGCATGCGATTTCGAGCGCGCGCGATATTTCTCCGTGAGAAACGAATTTTGTTGTGACGTCCAGTCGGTATGTCTTGCAAAGTCTGAGACAGTATGCAATGATGCGGCATACCCTGCTCAGGCTGGAATGCTTTTTTAGTAAATCGTCAACGATGTGATGTTTGGATACGACGACGACTGCTGCTGTTTCCCGTCTTTCGGGAACTTCGCCCCCCGGCGGGTGAAATCTCCACTTGGCCATTGATCCTCGTCGATTTGTAAGAATGCGGGGCCGTACCACCATATGTTTGCGTCCACCAGTTTACGTGGGTCGAATCCGCGTGATAGAAGGTCGGCAGGATTGTACGCTGAGGCGACGTGCCGCCAACTTTTTATTTCGGTTAAGCGCTGTATCTCTCCAATCCGGTTGGCCACAAATGCCTCCCACCTTCTGGAAGACGAGCTGATCCAGTTCAGTGTTATTGTAGAGTCCGACCAAAGGACGATTTCCATGTGGGCTATGTTGACTGACTCGCGAACTTTATTCAACAGCCGTGATAGCAGCAATGCCGCCGACAATTCCAGTCTCGGCAACGACACAGCTTTGAGCGGCGCAACACGTGACCTTGAGCATAATAGTTCGGTGCGGAATTGAAGTCTGCTCCGATAAGAGCATCAACGTCAGCAGATAGGTGAAATCGAGGATCGGCGAGTTGCAAATTGCGTGGAAGGTCAAAGTCGGTCCGTTTGATTGTGAACGACGGAAGCTTGTCCGTTACTTGGTCAGTCACGATGCAGTCGACGTCGAAAGAAAAAGCGTTTACGCGTGATTGCATTTTCAAACGCGCGGTTTGAGTAGACTTAGTAGTCGCGCCGTTCATGCCTGAAATAGATATATTTAGGGAGCGCGGTTTTAAGCCGAGAGAGAATACGAAATTTTTTGACACGAAATTTGCCTGTGATCCGCAATCTAGTAATACGCGGCAGGGCACTAGCGAACTCTTGCTGTCGTAAGCGTGGACAACGGTTCGAAAGCATGGCATATTTACCATCAAAGGGACTCGACAGATGCGTAACCAACGCGGCTGGTGTCGCCGATGAGCTTGATTTTTCGGGTGTTTCTAGACTGGAGTCAGCAGTTTCGGTAGGAGCAACAGTATGCAACAGCGTGTTATGTTTGGCCTTGCATACTCTGCAAGCGCTTGATGGGCATTTATTAGCGACGTGTGACGTAGAGCGTAAGCAATTGAGACAAACCTTCAATTTTCGAATTTCGGCGTTTCTACGGGCGGTATTAAGATCTAAGAAATCCTTGCAATGATATATGGAGTAATCGCTTTTGCAAAAGCTGCATTTGAATTTCAGCGTCGCGGCGCACGCGGTTTGTCGTTTTTCGTTAGCAGGAGCACGAGCATTAGAATTCTTTGCGGAGGAGATATTAGTTTTACCGGTCGCCTCAAGAACCTGACACCAATGAGCGATGAAGTCGACTAGTTGTTTGAAAGTTGGAATCTCAGATCCCGTCAATGACGTCTGCCATTCTTGCAGTGTGAGCGTATCTAACTTAGACGCTAAAATATACACAAGCAGATCGTCCCAATGCGCGGTCGGACGACTTAATGCCTTGAGGGCGTGTATATGGTTGGACGCGCCGTCCGCAATCTGCCTTAATTCGCTAACGTTTTCTTTGCTCATGAACGGTAGCTCCATGATCGCCTTGACGTGAGTATGTACGATGACTCGTTTATTATCGTAACGTTTTTTCAGCATAGTCCATGCAATTTTGTAATTGCGATCCGATATCTCCAAAGAACTAATTATATCGATTGCCTCGCCGGTGAGCGAGGATCGCAAATATTGTAACCTCTGCACATTATTTAACGACGCGTTAGAATGTATGATTGAATTAAATGCGTCGTAAAATGGAAACCAGTCATCGTACTTGCCACCGAATGTCGAGAGACTCAGCTTGGGGAGTCGCACGTGAATCGCGGGTTCTCGGATTCCGGAAAATGTTGATGCTGTCGGAGACGGCGTCGCTACATCGCGAGGCGCAACGCGAGGCGGATTTAAAAATTCTCGTATCTTGGCTGAGAGGCCAAAGAAAGCCTCCTCGAATGCAATGCGATCGTTACCCTCGCTTTCGTCAATTATTTCTAATTTCGATTGTACCGTATTGTATTCCGACCAGTATTGTTCTAACTTTGCGCGGCGCTCCTCAAGCTGAGCTGTTACCGACGGCGTGACGGAATCGATAGCTTCGACATATGTTTTGATACGCGTGCAAGATGCTTTAATTACTGTGCGCTGTTTCTTTAGAACGATTGGATCCTCATTGGAAGGCATTTCGGAAATGACGGCGTAAAGTTCCACGGCGCGCGGAAACCTCGGGTCGAGAACGGCGCGTAGCCGTTAACAATACCTGGAATTTTCGCGATTGCGATAGCCTAACCTCGACGTATCTCGACCGGTGCGTCGGGCGGGTACAACAGGTGGCGCTCGGCTCGTGTCCTCCTGGCACGACTGGGCAGGAATGGCGGCGGCGCTCGGCCACGTGCTCTCCTTCCGGCGCGACTGGGCAGGAATGGCGGCGGCGCTCGGTCGCGTGCTCTCCTTCCGGCACGACTGGGCAGGAATGGCGGCGGCGCTCGGCCACGTGCTTTCCTTCTGGCCGCAGGACCTGTACCTCTTAGCGTTAGCGGCGTGGTTGCCGTTTCACCATGGCACTGCTCGGTCTTCTCGAATAAGGTCGTCTCGTGCGTGTGCAGACTCTCGTCGTCGATTAATTGCCGAACTCGTAGTGTCTGCGCTGATATCCGGCTCGAAGGACCAATGTCTTGTGGCCTCGTGGCCTCCACACATTGATCACGGTTCTTGTTCTCTCGGGATCGGGCGTGGTCGGGAAAACCGTATGCTTCCTCTAATTTTCACTGACTTTATTCGTTTTTAGCGACCTAATGATACAGAGACTTTCTCTTATAACTAATAATTGCACGTATTTATGCGGACGTTGCACGGACGATGTTACTCGGTCGAGCGCCGAGACAAGAGACAGAGATTTGCACGTTGCGCATCAGCGACGCGCAACCGGCCACACAGCGCCAGAGAGCGGCGAGCGGTAGAAATCGAGTCGGACGGCGCTATACGCGAATCCAGAGAGAGGTTACGCGCGGGCAATATAAAGTATAATACAAGAAGGCGCAAAGTATTATACAGCTGTAATTAATAATATGAAAAAGACATACGCGCCTAAAGTTAGCCCCCCCTTTTATAAAATTCGGCTTTCTAGACTGCATATAGCATCATAGCTGTAAGCATTCGTTTGGTGGTCGCGTACTGACGTTTGATAGTCCATTCCCAATGATTGGCAATCAAAGCTGTAATTAATAATACGAAAAAAGACATACGCGCGTAAAGTTAGCCCCCCTTTTATAAAATTCGGCTTTCCAGACTGCATATAGCATCATAGCTGTAGGCATTTGTTTGGTGGTCGCGTACTGACATTTGGTAGTCCATTCCCGATGATTAGTAATTAGAGCTGTAATCAATAATACGAAAAAAAGACATGCGCGCGTAAAGTTAGATCCCCTTTTATAAAATTCGCATTTCCAGACTGCATATAGCATCATAGCTGTAAGCATTCGTTTGGTGGTCGCGTACTGACGTTTGGTAGTCCATTTCCAATGATTGGTAATCAAAGCTGTAATTAATAATACGAAAAAGACATACGCGCGTGAAGTTAGCCCCTCTTTTATAAAATTCGGGTTTTCAGACTGCATATAGCTGCATATATTCATTTTCTTTAAATATACAGTATTATAGTTTTCATAAAAAAAAGTATATACAAATATCATTTTTGACGATAAACTAATTTTATATTGTATATACTATTTCAACCGATTCTATAATAAAATATTTGAAACATCGATTTGTTTGTTTTCTCTAAATTTTAGATTATAAATTTGTATTATAGATTTTACTATTTTTCTAACAATAATTTTCTGGAATTTATTTACTTCGTTATGCAATCCTCTTTTTCTCGCAATGTTTCTTTTTTTTTTTATAAATTTTTTATAAGGATAAATAATATTTTATAGTTATACAAGGTGTTCCAGACTTGAGTAACACTTGCTCATGACATTTTATAGATCCATCCTTTTAATCCTTTTACAGATGCCACGTGTTTCTGCTGTATCAGTGAACGAAGCTGTAGCAGCTCTCGAAATGTTCAGTGATACTCTTTTAGAAGATAGGAACTTACCAGCATATACTTCAAAAGTATGGCAAGATATTAGCAACTGTTTGAATAATAAATGGAATGCACATAATGTATATATAAATGTGCGTGCAAATAGACGAGGAATTTTAACACAAATGAAATTAAACTTAAAAATTGAAAATAATAAACCTGAAAAATGCAATAATACGACGTGTTCGTTAGATACTACTAAAGAATCAATTAATATTACATTGGATACTACAAAGGAGGATCACGATTTAAGCACATTCAATCTTTATATAACATATGAGCTCTGGACTGAAATAAAAGCTGGATATATAGAATATAAGGATAAAACATATGCTTGCCTTAAGCCTGGTGTCTGGAGTGATATTATTAGCGATGAATTCTGGAGACAATTTCAATTACCATGTGCATATGTTTTTAAAAGGGCAAAAGTTTTTTTTCAGACAAGCGTTCGCATTTAATTATAATTAATGGAAAATGCAGAAAAGTAAAGCATGTGGATCTTCTTATACTGCTTATGTCGACACAGAACCTAAGAGAGGAGAATATTTAATTATGCGGTGCGTTACAAAAGATACTTCTACAATTCCACATGAAAAAGTAAAACGACAACTTCGTTTCCAAAAACGATAAATAGTTGGTAAAGACTTATTAGTTGAGGGGGCCACGAAGGCGGAGAAGGATAGCCACGCAGGAAATGAAAATTGGTGATATCGAACCTTCTCTTTTATATGAATTATCTGTACTTCGTAAAGTGAAACAAGAATATCACGACAAAACTTTAGATGTTGGTCCAAAAGATGGTAAAGATCCAATTTATACCATAAGAAAAATGAAACATACACCTTCGTACTGCGGTAGCATAGATGAAATTACTTTAGATAAAGTTTGCGTGCATTATAGAACTCCAACGCAAATGCATGTACAGAGAATATTGTCGGAAAAAAAGATATAGAAGAAATGCTATGGATGCAACAGGAAGTTTTGTCTCAAAGATTCAAATTGCGAATGGTTTACAGAGTGGCCACATATTTTTATATGTCATTGTTGTAAACGTTGAAGGATTAATAATACCAGTTTATGAAATGATCTCTGAGAAACATGATACCAATTCGATTGAATATTGGATTAAAGAATGGTTACGTATGGGTGCAACTAAACCAGAAGAAGCAATTTCTGATTATTCGAGAGCTTTTTTAGGTGCAATGACATCTGCTTTTAACCGAATGACTATTAAAGAATATGTTTCATCATGCTTTTCTGCCATTAATGGTCACAATACCAAAATCTTCGAAATTAGTCGGCCAGCAGATACATATATAAGAGTTGATGTTGCCCACTTAATAAAACTTGTTTGCCGTTGGAAATGTTTCGATAAAAAGCATCTTGACATAAAAACATTTTATGTAAGATGTGTTGCACTTATGATAAGTTGCCAATCATTTCAAAAAATTGAATCAATTTTATTGCTTACATTAACTGTCAGTATTCAACAATATGAAGGATATTATAGTACAGGATTGCCTTCACCAGCAGAGGAAGCTAAAAAAGAATTAGAAAATTATATTGCAACTGAAATTCACCATACAAATCTTGATATTGAGCATATAGAAGCCACTGACAGAAGAGAAGAAAATGATATAATGGATATAAAAGATAAAGAGGATAATAATAGTGACGAAATTTATCGTTGGATTGAGAAGTTAAAAACGCAAGCGAAAATAAATAGTGATAAAAAAGCTTCTCGTTTAAATGCTTTTTATTTACCTGAATTCTATAAACAAATAACAAGATTATGTCTAGAATTTCCATTATGGTCTGGAGGTTTAGCTCCCATATTTAATTCGGAATATGTGCGTGCAACATCAGCACATTGTGAAGCATATTTTAAAAACTTGCGAGAATATATTTTCAAAAATGTACAAACTCCTATGCAGACAAATTTATCGAGATGCACTTACGATCTATTGACGGAACTATGAAAATAGCATCTGCTGTTATTGTAACTTCTAATATAAATGATACAAATAATAATGTTATGTGTATTAATCGCAATATGAATGACAACAATGACAATAATATGAATACTAATCATTCAGGCAGTAATATTAATAAGGAAATTAATGAAAACGAAGATATGCATCAATTAAAAAATTGGATGAATAAAGGTAAAACCGAAACACATTCATTACAACAAAATGAAGAAACTAATGAAAATAACAAATTATTAGACCATACAAAATCACGAAAATCACGAAAATCACCTAACAGTCTTACTAACAGTAAATCCAAATATTTCAAGCTGTTAATACTTTCTGCAAATTTCTTTATTTCGTATTATTATATTTCTTAGTGCGTTATTAAGCTATAATTTATGTTCTCTGTAAGACCTTATTTTTCGGAATATATTGTCTATCTCTTTCTCTTTATAAATACTCTCCGCGGAACTACCGAATCGTCGATATCTTTGCTCGAGTCGTGTTTACGTGCTTTTTCATGTGTCGCTCGTCTTACCGCGCGCTCCTCGCTCTACCTGCTCAGCGACGATCAGCTGACTCAAAACATCGACATATTCGGTATATTTAACGCTCTCGATTTTTCGGTTTGAATTTAGTCAGTCCTTGATCGACTTTCGTTAGCTTTACCTCGCGCTTCAGCCGCTCTCTTTATTCGAGACATGTTTCTGTAATTCTGTATCTTCGTTGAGTGAATAATAAATCGTCTGTGATCGTTAGGTTCTATCCAAATTTCAATCTCATTATCTCTTTTTTTTTTTGTATTTGTTCGATCCTCTCACTTATTAATTAACATTTTATGGTCCTTCGAGCCGGATAAGGGATCTTTCGATCGCATATCGTTCGTTCGCTGATTCTCGAACATTCATCGCGCTTTCGCATTCGCTCAACGATTCTCTCTCTCGCTCTCATCGCGCTCGTTCGATCTCTCTCATGTACGCCCGCGTAGTGACTGCTACATTCGCAGTGCAACTCTTCAAACTGCATTCAATATCACAGTGATTATCAGTTGTTCAGTGACCGTTAAAACTCAGTGATAATTAAAACGGTGTTTTCGTGACCTTCGACGTCAACAACTCACGATGTCAACCTTCGGAGCAATTGTCGAGAAGCAAAACAGTCTCTTCGGTCTCATCACTCGAGCTCCCGAGAATGCGAAAAAACTTGGAAAGGACAAACTCAATCGCCACAACCTTGACGCCCGAATTACGTCACTCGAAACTTATTGGGATCGATTTCAGGATAATCATGACAAACTCATCGGCGCTTTAACAGAAGAAGTTCGTAAGCATCCTTATTTCTCTGAAGATTTGTATGCGGCCTGCGAATAAGCTTATTTCGATTCTCGTGCAAGTATTCTGATGCTTCGCGATTCCATCACGAGTCACTCAAACGAATCAAGCGGATCGAACTCAAATTCAAGCATGTGTCGAGCGTTGCCGAAGATCAGTTTGCCTAAGTTTTCCGGCGAGTATCATGAGTGGCCTTCCTTTCGCGATCTGTTTCAATCAATGGTGAGTTTCAACAAGGATATCTCCGCCGTAGAGAAGCTCCATTACTTAAAATCGCAAGTGACTGGAGAAGCGGCGCGATACATCGCCAACATCCCGGTGACGTCGGAAGGTTTCACGCGCGCTTGGGAAGCGCTCACCAATCGATATGAAAATCGACGCGTTATTGTGACGACTCATCTCGACCGTTTATTCAATATTAAGACAATTACGCAGAAATCAAGCTCTGAACTCAAGTCACTGCTCTCTACGGTCAAGGACGTTTTAGGAGCCTTGCAGTCATTCGGATTACCCACGGAGCATTGGGATGTCTTCATCGTGTACTTCGTTACTCGACGTCTGGACGCGAAGACTCTCGAAGCTTGGGAACTCGAGCAGGGAACGTCGCAGGAACTCGCTACCTTCGCTCATCTTGAGCTCTTCCTCGAAGGACGTATTCGAGCTCTCGAATCTGTGCAATCTCGCTCACTTTCTACGTCCGCATCATCACCGAAGTCAAGCAGCAAATCGAGGACTTCAGCTCACTCTCACGCTTCTGTCGTCAATCAACCTGGCTGCTCTTGTTGTGGTTCTTCTCACTACATCGCATCGTGTCCTGACTTTGCATCCAAATCGATGGTTGACCGACAAAATCTCGTGACTCGAAAGTCACTCTGCTTTAACTGTCTCGGCTCACATAAGCTCAACGAATGTCGATCTCTCAAACGATGTCGGAAATGCAAGGGTCAGCATCACACATTGCTTCATCGCGACACTGCTTCGTCTCCTAAAGATTCTCCCATCTCCAGTGCCTCTCCAAGTACTTCTGAAGCATCTTCATCGACCACTACGCCGTCTTCAGGATCGTCTCAATCAACGGCCGTGCACTCTCACAACGCAGCAGCTCATCTACAGCGTCCTCAAGTGTTGCTCGCCACTGCATGCGTCACGCTGATCAACTTGAAGGGAGACAACATCAAGGTACGAGCTCTCTTGGATCAAGGATCTGAGATCTCCATCGTCCAGGAGTCATTGGTGCAGTTACTCCGTCTTCCTAGAACTCGTGCTTCTGTGCCGATCATGGGTATCGGCGCTCACACTATCGGATCATCCCGAGGTGTTGTGACCTTGAGGATTCAATCACGCCATGATCCATCAATTGAGTTCTCTGTCTCGGCCTTCGTTCTTCCGAAGGTCACAGGTCGAATACCATCACGTCAAGTGACAGCCTCGTGGAATCATTTACGAGGTTTGCAGTTAGCTGATCCCGAGTTCGCTACACCAGGTCCCATCGATATCATCCTTGGTGCCGATGTTTACGGCTCATTATTACTCGGCGACATCAGACGTGAATCGCTCAACTCACCCGTCGCTCAACATACGACTTTAGGCTGGATTGTCTCTGGGCCTCTCAACGCTCAGTCGTCTTCATCTGATTCTGCCTCCATCATCTCATGTTGCAAGCTTCAAGATGTGGATCTTCACGACACTCTTCAAAAGTTCTGGATCCAAGAAGACGTCATTCCGTCCATCACTTCACGTCTCACTCCTGACGAGTAAGCCTGCGAAACTCATTTTCGCACCACGCACTCGCGGGACAAGACCGGGCGATACATCGTTCGGCTGCCTTTTCGCACCTCAACCACCGGACTGGGCGACTCTCTTCCTTCAGCATCACGCTCTTTCGCAAGAGTTCGACAACGCATTCGACGAGACGAGGTCTTCGGAAAGCTCTACTCGGACTTTCTGCAAGAGTATGCCGATCTGGGTCACATGGTGCCAACTTCTTCAGCTTCTCAACATCATCTAACACCAGTTTACTTGCCGCATCACGGCGTTCTACGCGAAAGCAGCACAACTACCAAATTACGGGTAGTCTTCAACGGGTCAGCTCCAACCAGCTCTGGAATCTCGCTAAACGATTGTCTTCACGCAGGTCCAAAGCTTCAGCAAGATCTTGACGCGGTCATCTTACGCTGGAGAATGCACGCATTCGCATTTGCCGCTGACATTGAGAAGATGTATCGGCAAATCGTGATACATCCTGAAGACCGACACTACCAGCAGATTCTCTGGGCTACCTCAGATTCGCCTCGCAGTTATCAACTCACTACTGTGACTTACGGACTCACTTGTGCTCCATATCTAGCGCTTCGAGTTCTTCAGCAACTCGCCAAGGACGAAGAACACGTCTTTCCTCAAGCTTCCAACATCGTGCGAACGGCGATCTACGTAGATGACGTGCTATCAGGTGCAGACACTCCGGAGGACGCAAAGGTCAAGGCTCTTCAATTAACCGAGCTGCTCAGGACGGGCGGTTTCAAGCTGCAAAAGTGGTCAGCCAACAACGACGATCTTCTCCAAGGCATCGCTGACTCATCACAGTGCTCTTCAGCTCGAGAACTGCAATCAGAAGCTCGAACTCTGGGTCTCACGTGGCATCCAGCCTCGGACTCCTTCAAGTTCCACGTCAGTCGCTCTGATCCGATCGTCAAGCTGACCAAGAGATCAATTCTCTCGAAGATCACGCAGCTTTTTGATCCGCTTGGCTGGCTAGCTCCTGTAACGATTCTCGGCAAGATGTTCATCCAACATCTGTGGAAATTGAACATCGAATGGGATGATCCGCTGCCGCCGTCTCTCGCACAGCAATGGAATCAATTCGACGAAGACCTGCGAGGAGTTTCCGAATATTCGATTCCTCGGTGGCTTGGCACTTCGACCAGCACTCACGGGGTCGAAATTCACGGATTCTCGGATGCCTCTCAGGACGCTCTCGGCGCAGTGCTTTACATCCGCACCATTCAAACCTTCACGGATGCCAAGGTCACTCTTCTCGCGGCTAAAAGCAAGGTGGCACCTCTCAAAAAACAAACAATTCCTCGCCTGGAACTGGCTGCAGCCGTTCTTCTATCTCGTCTGCTTGCTCGTGTCCGTAATCTTCTCGGCCTTCAACATGTTCCTGCTCATCTGTGGGTCGACTCCAGCGTCAGCTTAGCATGGATACGCGGACATCCTTCTCAGTGGCAAGAATTCGTCGCGAATCGAGTTGCCGTCATACAAGAGCTTGTTCCGGACGCTCGATGGCATCACGTAGCCGGCAGCGAAAATCCCGCTGACTGCGTTTCTCGCGGACTCTCTCCCAGCCTGTTGCAAACGCATTCTTTGTGGTGGCGTGGTCCAGTCTGGCTTCAAGGTCCTTCCGTGGGATGGCCATCCACCGCTCCTCCAATCGACGACGCTATCAACCTCGAAAAAAGGCGACCTCAGCAAATCCTCGTAACTGCGGTAAGCCAGTCATCTTCATGTTCATGGAATTTCATTGATCGATTTTCCAGTCTTGATCGCCTCCTTCGCATCACCGCATGGATCCTGCGCAGCGTCGCCATCTTCAAAGGAGCCGATCATCACTCATCACGAGCCTTACATCCTGAAGAACTCATTCAAGCTCGGACCTTTTGGATCAAGGACACCCAACGAGCTTATTTCAATCGCGAGTTAGAGATCTGCTCGACAAAAACGTCACTACCAAGAACGCATCCACTTCTCAAACTTGCTCCCTTCGTCGACTCTGAAGGAGTTCTTCGCGTCGGTGGACGACTAAAAAATTCGTTGCTCGATCCAGATGGAAAACATCCTGCCATCCTTCCTCGTGATTCCTCGTTCTCACGACTGGTCATCTCAGATCTTCACCATCGAACTCTTCATGGCGGAACTCAAGTTGTCTTGGCGACTTTATGACAACATTATTGGATCCTCGGAGGGCGCGCTCCAGTCAGCTCATTCATCCGCCGCTGCGTCCGATGTGCCCGACATCGCGCGGCAACCGCTCAGGAGATGATGGGCTCTCTTCCAACATTACGTGTCACACCGACGCGCCCATTCTTGCATTCCGGTGTTGACTACGCTGGACCTTACACGCTTCGCACCTGGCGAGGCCGAGCGTCCAGAACATACAAGGCCTATTTGATTGTCTTTATCTGTTTTTCAACATCCGCTGTTCACCTTGATCTTGCGACAGATTACTCCACGCAAGGTTTTCTGGCTGCGTATCGCCGCTTCATAGCTCGACGAGGCCGTTGCGTCACCATCTCAAGCGACTGCGGGACAAATTTCGTTGGAGCAGACGCTGAACTTCGACGCCTATTCAATTCTGCTTCCAAGGACGCCGCGGAGATCGCTCATTTACTGGCCGCTGATGGAACGGAGTGGAAGTTCAATCCTCCTTCCGCTCCACACTTCGGAGGAAAGTGGGAAGCCGCCGTCAAGTCAACGAAATTTCATCTTCGACGACTTATAGGCGACACGATCTTGACGTACGAGGAGTTCAACACTCTTCTCACGCAAGTCGAGGCCGTGCTCAACTCTCGACCGCTTTCCACGCTGTCCGACGATCCTGCGGATGTCAGCGCGCTTACGCCAGCGCATTTTCTCATCGGCAAACCTTTGATCGTCCTGCCGGAGCCGCCACTTAACGACGTGCCGATTTCTCGCCTATCGCGATGGCAACTTCTACGTCAACTTTTGGAAAGATTCTGGGCGCGATGGTCAACGGAGTATCTACAACGTCTGCAAACAAGGAACAAATGGCATCTCTCGACCAAGCCGCTTCAAATTGGAGATCTCGTCCTTGTTCTTGATGAACGCTATCCACCGGCCAAATGGCCTCTTGCGCGTGTGACAGCATTACATCCAGGAACTGACGGTCGTGTACGCGTTGTCACTGTTCGGACAGCCGTTTCCGAATATAAACGACCGATCGTCAAACTCTGTCCATTACCGATCGCGACTTAAACTCTGTCTACTGCTCATTGATTTTAATTTTTGTTCTCTCTTCTTAATTTTCTTATCATTTAATTTGTTTAATTCTTAACACGTCATCATTGTAAATATTCATCTTCAATGTAACTCGGTTTCATTTTGCTCTTTCAGAGCGTCTCATTAATTTCTTCTCATTTAATCAGCGGCGTCTATCACGCCCCTGAGGCGGGCGGTAATGTTAATACTTTCTGCAAATTTCTTTATTTCGTATTATTATATTTCTTAGTGCGTTATTAAGCTATAATTTATGTTCTCTGTAAGACCTTATTTTTCGGAATATATTGTCTATCTCTTTCTCTTTATAAATACTCTCCGCGGAACTACCGAATCGTCGATATCTTTGCTCGAGTCGTGTTTACGCGCTTTTTCATGTGTCGCTCGTCTTACCGCGCGCTCCTCGCTCTACCTGCTCAGCGACGATCAGCTGACTCAAAACATCGACATATTCGGTATATTTAACGCTCTCGATTTTTCGGTTTGAATTTAGTCAGTCCTTGATCGACTTTCGTTAGCTTTACCTCGCGCTTCAGCCGCTCTCTTTATTCGAGACATGTTTCTGTAATTCTGTATCTTCGTTGAGTGAATAATAAATCGTCTGTGATCGTTAGGTTCTATCCAAATTTCAATCTCATTATCTCTTTTTTTTTGTATTTGTTCGATCCTCTCACTTATTAATTAACACAAGCCGTATCCGGAAATAAAACATATTGAAAACAATAAGTTTAAAAAATCAACAAAAAGAATCTTTCTCCGAAATGGTTCTTTCTTACAACCGTTGAAAATCAATGGAACTACATATGAAATTCGGAATACGTGTCCTTTTGATTCGATTGCTCAAATTATTACATTTACTGCTTTAGAAGATGAAAATTATTTTAATTATATAAGTAATTCAAATAATAAGTTCCTAAAATTTTGTCAATTAATTTTAAATATTGGTGTAAATACCACCGTTTATAAGGAGAGAATCGCGTTGTTATTAGATAATAATAAATTAAAGTTACCAATAATGAAAGCTGGCAATGTACATATCATAGACGTATATAATAATATTGCTGTAATGTGGACAAATCTTACAAAAGATCAACCATGCGTCAATAAAATATCTGAATGTTCCTCACATGAATGTCAAAAAGAGATACATAATATATCAGTACTTGGTGTTAATTTTATCAATTAATTCAAGAAAAGGGATTCATGTGCTTAAAAGAAGCACTTCATTATAATTTTCAAATAAAAAACGTCAAATGCCAACGATCTGAATGTCCTAAACGTCGCACTGAATATGTTGAATTTAATTTACATATATATATTGAACTTGACATTCAAGTATCTCTGGATGCTAAAACAGGCATGAGTTGTCAATTGAAAGATTTTCCTGTAACAATAAATATTTTAAACCAGGAATATAGGTATGTAACGAGCCCTTCGCGAAGCGGATAGCGTGTCGGGATCAGGGATCGCGGAGGGTGAGGCGCAACGACACAGAGTGTTTTGTATTTAAAGAAAATAAATATATTTAATCAAGTTACTTTCGTACAACTCAGTCGGACGGATGTGCGGTAGTGTTTGAAGCGTGCGCTCGTGGCATGCGAATTACAAAGCAAAGCGTGTGAGTATAAATAGTTGTCGCGACGGTGCTTAGAGGCCGCCGGCTCTCGGGTGATATGTGCCGGCTGTGCGGCCGCGGGCGGGGCCTCGCGGCAGTGATGCCAGAAAGGCCACGCTAGCAACACGCAACCGTGGTGGGGAGAATGACGCACACAAAGCGAAAACCGCGTACGTGTGAGCTCGGCGCTTCGGCTAGCTTCGAGTAGTAGAGGAGGACAGATAGATTGTTTGCTGTCTCCTTCCTACCAAGCCGGCAACGAAGACGACGGGCGACGCTGCTCGCTTCTCGCTTCTTCATACGCGCGTGACAGCGTTAAATGTTTCTTTACAGCCTTTTTGTATTAAATATATATATATTCTCTTATGCAAATGCTTTTATATGTGCAGTACATTGTACAGTATACTGTATTATATTTATTTTTAAGTATACTTAAATAGAAAAATACTATTTATTAAAGTAATATAGCGTTAATATTAATAGTAACAGAAGCTTTAAAAAATATCTAATATATAATAATAATTATATATTTAACTTTACTGTTTTGTATACATATATATTTACGATACTATTACGACACACAACGTATACTGACCACATATATACGTTTGACAGCTTAAAATGATAAACAAAATAATCAAGGGTGATTTTCCACACCACCCAAGAGGTACCACCAATGGCGCGTTAGGTTTTTTCACGTGGACCTTCGCCTGGAGCCATATTATACCACATTATATTATATGTATAATATTCTCTATTATATGAAGGAAAAAAGGATAAAGGAAAAAATTAGGGTATAAATAATTATTCCCGGAATTATCTATTTTTAAACATATATATTTAATTGTAAAAATAATAGTTTACAATAGTGGGGCCACTGCGGGCCCACGTATTTCGGCTGCCTCTTCCTCGGCCGCCTCTTACTCGGCCGCCTCTTCCTCGGCCGCCTCTTCCTCGATCGCCTCTACCTCAGCACATCCATTGTCCGCCCCTGGCGCCACGCTGGTAATGCCAGCGGGCGCGAGATCGGCCGCCTGCTTTTTTTTTATTTGTGTCTGAAAAATAGAAATATACACAGATAAATAAACAATGAATGACAATATAACTATATATATTTTAACAAAAAAAATAATAATAATAAATAATATACCATTTTTGGCCGGCGGCTGCTCCTGCTGCTGCTGCTGCTGCTGCTGCTGCTGGGGCTCCTGCTGCTGCCGCTGTTGCAAATTTTGCAACTGCTGATGCAACAGTTGTTGCCTCTCTTCTTGGATTTTTTGTTGATGCAACAACTGTTGCATCAACTGCTGCAAATTTGCAGCGTTTCCATCGTTCATTTCTTCCATAAAAATAAAATATACATTATGTAAAAGAAAGAAGATAAAAACTTAACGATTAAACTTTCTTAACAAATACAAATAATAATTTGATTTACTACTTACGGGACATGATGGTTGTGCCGCAACGACGTTTCACAGCGAACTGAAGCACTTGGCATTTTTTCATTTGTTTCGTACGCCGTGCATTTGTTTCGTACGCTGTTGACTGTTTCACGGCGCTTCTATGAGATAATCTTGTTGCCTTGTACTTGCGAGTTAACGTATTTTACGTGTCTTTTAAAATCGAATTTACGTATATACGTGTCTTGTCAAATCTTGGTCCATCCAAGAAGCTGAGGCAATTTCGACTGTAAGTCCTAATTATTTCCAATTTCTTCATATTTTCATCGTTTTTATCATCTCTTCTTTTACTCATTCTTCTTTAATTCTTTGTTTCTGTCTATTCTTTGTTGTACATAAAAATGTGTGATCAATTAAGAAAAAAACCTAAGCGAAGCTTTTCAGAAGCTTGGCTTAGTGATGATAGAGTTAAATCTTGGATACGTAAAGTATCTTCTGATGATAGCTTTTACCATTGCATCATATGTAATAAAAATATTTCGTGCAACACACATATTTTAAGACATGCGAATTCTGCGTGTCACAAAAATATTAAAGAAAATACTTCATCTTTATTAAATAATGAAAATAAAAGTTCACATAAAAATATATCCAAAAAACATAAATTTAAACAACAATGGCTAGAGATCGAATTATTTAAGCCATGGTTACGTGAAATATCAGATGATATAAATTCATTTTTTTGCTCATTTTGTAATAAATCTATGGCTGGTGATTTATCGCACATTTATCGTCACGCAGAATCCGAAGCACATATAAAAATATCTAAAGAAAAAAAAAACAGAAACAAAGAACACGGATGAAGATATAAACATGATGGACGACTTACTTTTGTCGTTTGAAGAGCGAAAAAAATCAGCAGAAATTCGGTATGCCGCATTAATTGCTGATAAGAATATTTCGCATCAAACGGCAAAAGATATTCTCAGTTTTTTTCAACAAATAGGAAAAGATCCTAAAGTGTTGAAAAGTATGAATATGGGTCGAACAAAATGTAAAAATATAATATCGAATGTATTGGGTTCGGTTGAGACGGACCGTGTGGTCAACAGCATTCAAAATACCAGATTTTCCATTTTTATTGACGAAACGTCTGATATTTGTAATGAAAAATGGATGACGTTTCTTGTTCGGTTTGTTGATCCCGAAACATTAGACATTCGTACGCAATTAGTTAAATTAATTAATATTGATGCGAGAAATAGCAGCGCCGAAAAATTATTTAATGCATTCAAGTGTGAAATGTGGAAATTAAAGATTCCATTTTTAAATATCATTGCCTTATCATGCGACAATGCGTCTGTCATGATAGGAAAACATCTATCATTTAAGAAAAAGTTGGAAGAACTTTGTAAAAATGTATTAACATTTTCATGTCCATGCCATTCTGCTGCATTGGCTGCACATGCTGCATGTGCTAAAATACCAGAATATTGCGAAGAGTTTGTAAAAAAGATCGCGAATTATATTAACGGTAGTCCCAAGCGTGCTGCTATTTATCAAGAATTTAGCGAATGTTTTCAGGAAACAAACCGTAAAATTTTAAAGTTGTCCGATACGCGGTGGCTCTCTCACCATTCATGTGTTGAAAGATTTCTTGAGTTCTGGGATACTACCAAGCTTTTTTTGACCGAAATGGTTATTAATGAAAAATCAAAGTCAGGAAAACATTTATTAACTATAATGCAAAATCCTGATGTTAAAGCATATTTATTATTTTTAAAGCATACTTTAAATTTATTTAATTCTTTTAATGCATTTTTTTAAGCTCTGGAAACAAGAGTTCACTTGTTACAGCCAAAATCATTAGAATTTTTAATAACAATTTCAAAACATTTTTTAAAACCAGACCTTCTAAAAAATGTATGTGATAATATTCCATTTTCTGACAAAGATAATCAGAAATCTTTAAATGATATTAACCTTGGTTTTGAATGTGAGGAATATCTCGAGAAATTAATGAAAGAAGGGCACGCAGACATAATTGAAAATGTTCGAAAAAATTGTCTGCAATTTTACGTAATTGCCGCCGAGGAAATTAGTAAAAGACTGCCCATTAAAGATAAATTTTTATCAAAATTAAAAGTTTTCCAATTCAACGTAGCATTAAGTAGTATTGACAGAGAAACATCATTTAATGATGTTTCTTTTGTCGCTCAGACCCTCGGTGGTTTTGACGAAAATGCTTTAAAAAAAGAGTGGCATACTTTACATCTAGATTTTACAATAACAGAAAAAGAACATTTTTCAAAATTAAACTTTGATGAGATGTGGAAAAACATTTTAAAACGTAAGTATCCCAATATGAAGTCTCTTTTGAATGCTGTTAGATCACTTCCAAATTCAAATGCCGACCCAGAAAGAATGTTTTCTTTGTTAACTGATTTAAAAACAAAAAAACGAAATAAACTCTCGTCCACAAGTATAAACGCCAGTTGTGTGTTAAATTCAGTTTTAAAAGCAAGAAAAGAAACTGTTCTAGACATGGAGATTAATGCAAAGCATTTGTCTCTCATGTCATCGGACAAATTATATTCCATTTGTCCTAAAAAAATGAGCAGTTTAACATTATATGCTGCTGATGAGATTGCTAGTACCTCATCGGCTAATGATATGCAATAATAATGTTAAAAATAAAATAAATTGTATTTTGTCTGTAATAGACACCACACTTGTAAAAAAAGTGTGTAAAAAATAATTTGTCATTAATTGACACCACACTTGCAAGTGTGTAAAAAATTATTTGTCACTAATTGACACCACACTTGCAAAAGGCAAGTGTGTAAAAAATAATTTGTCATTAATTGACACCACACTTGCAAGTGTGTAAAAAATTATTTGTCACTAATTGACACCACACTTGCAAAAGGCAAGTGTGTAAAAAATAATTTGTCATTAATTGACACCACACTTGCAAAAGGCAAGTGTGTAAAAAATAATTTGTCACTAATTGACACCACACTTGCAAGTGTGTAAAAAATTATTTGTCATTAATTGACACCACACTTGCAAAAGAAAAGTGGTAAACAATATTTTGCCTTTAAAAGACCACTGTAAATGACAGATACAATAGAGAATTTTAATTAATATAATGTGGTATAATATGGCTCCAGGCGAAGGTCCACTTTAAAAACCTAACACGCCATTGGTGGTACCTCTTCGGTGGTGTGGAAAATCACCCTTGATTATTTTGTTTATCATTTTAAGCTGTCAACGACACAAACGAAACAAATATATGTGGTCAGTATACGTTGTGTGTCGTAATAGTATCGTAAATATATATGTATACAAATCAGTAAAGTTAAATATATAATTATTATTATATATTAGATATTTTTTAAAGCTTCTGTTACTATTAATATTAACGCTATATTATTTTAATAAATAATATTTTTCTATTTAAGTGTTACGTCCAGACTCGGAAAAGGTAGTCGAACGGAAGGGCGTAACTTACCGTTTTCTCGAAACAGGTGCTTTCCGGCACGCGCCTCGAGTCGAGCGAATTTTAACAGGCCCGAACAGGTAAACGACTGGGACGGTCGCTATTACTCTGTTCGTATGGCATTCGCTCGGTGGTCCCTTTTCGGTAAGAGAATCTAATCTCTTTTACGCGGGACGGGACCGTGTGCGATTTCGGAGTTCAGGGGAGAGTGCAAGGGGTCAGGAAATGATTATGAATTCAATCATTTAATTATTAAAAATCTAGTTTATTCATATCAAACGAATATATAAATATAAATATAATTCAGTTATAAAGGAGTTTTTGTAAATATGTTTCTGAGAGTGAGTGAATGTATATGTAATGGCGCGGGTGTTACATTAGTTCGGAGGTCATCAGTCAGAATGCTCTGGAATAGATTCTAGATTCTATTATTAAATTAAAATTTCTGACTGGATAATACAATTAATTTTTAATTAGGCAAATAAAATAGAATTAAAAATGTGTGTGTATGTAGTGATTCAAGTAATTTCTTCTATGACAACTGAGGATGGGGTATGAAAATATTCTTTGAAGGTTTCGATAGGAATTGCGAATGGATAAGGAGAAAATCGGGTATACCAAGGGAGGAGGGTCCCACAAGGATATATCCTTGCCGCTAATTCGAGCTCTTCGAAATCAATCAAATCAGGCCCAAACGAGACGGTTCCCTCCGGTAAAGGTAATTCCAGGATAGGGAATCTTTGAGCTAGGAACTCGAAACATCCGATATCGCCTATCTGTTTGATGCGAGCACGAGCCTCCTGGTCGAGATCGGGGGTGTCGTCATCAATGCAGATTACTTCGATATCGGCGTTGGATTCAGGAGGTTGAGGGGAAGCGGGAGGAGAGTCGTCAAGCGTAATTACTGGCGGAGAGTACGAGGATGTGTGTAAATTGATTGAGTGATAATTGTTAGAATCGTAGTGAGAATGATCGGAGGCAGTTAAATCTAAAGTCGCCGCTTGTGCCCGAGCCAATTCCTTCCTCAGGCGACGATTGCGCCGATTTCGCGAACGTTTGGCGACGTTTCGCGAATTTCGTCAAACGGGCTTCACTACCAGGAAGACAATCGATAATTGTTAGGAGAAGCCGAACGTTTTATTTAAAGAACAGCTCTTGGATTTAAATAAAAAAAAACAATTTTTTCAACTGATTAATGCTAGAATATATATATATATATTTATATATGTGTGTGTGAGAGTGATAATGTCTATTTTTCTATATGGATGGGAACAGCCAGGATGAATGTTCTAGATGGAAGGGAAGGCAGGCCGTGAGTATCGTGAGTTTTCGTGAGTATCGTGAGTTTTCGTGAGTATCGTGAGTTTCGCTGCAGTAAGCAGGAAACCCGTCAACGATGTATGTAAGTATTGTGAGTATTGTGAGTTTACGCTGCAATAAGCAGGAAACCCTTTAACGATGTATGTGAGTATTGTGAGTTTACGCTGCAATAAGCAGGAAACCCTTCAACGATGTATGTGAGTATTGTGAGTATTGTGAGTTTACGCTGCAATAAGCAGGAAACCCGTCAACGATGTATGTGAGTGAGGAAGAAATTTTAAGGTCCGATGGAGATCAAGGATGATTGTGATGTTGGAATTTGGTTAAAAAAAAGGGGGGGGAGGTTGAGACTTGGAAATAGACAATCAAATGATAAGAGTTTACGAAAAACATCCAAGAGTTATTCTGAGATGAGTGAATATGATAGATATAATTTCAGACGACTTACTTCTTATAGAGTACGTTGTTGGGTTTTAATATGGAAGTGAACTCGGTCTCTCGGGTGCTGTTCCTTGAGATGGTCAGGGTTGGTAATGATCGTGGTGAGCTTCAGGTCGTGGTGAAATTCGGAAGCGTTCTTGGAAGCACCACTGCACTCACTCGCGGACACTTTTTATAAGAAGAAGTTGTCGTAGATGATGATATTTAGAGATGTAGAGATGATGAGATGTAGCGATTTAGCGACTTAGAGATATGATCGCTCCGAGAAAAATCTCGGTTTATATTGCATTTTTGGTACACGCCCTCCGCTTAGTCACCGGAAAATCTTGACGAATTAGGATTCTTAATTATTCTTCCCACGATTTTTAGTTACCCCCTCCGTGGGGTAAGTTAGAAAGATGTGACGAATCGCAGAGTTCGTTTTATTTTCTGCGAATCGGAGAGCGTCTTCCAAAATCGAGAAATTCTAAGAATTACGGCTTCGGTGGCAGCGTTTGTTCGCCGTAATTTATGTTTAAGGAACCGCGTGATGCACCCGCTAATCAAGAGGGGTTGACTTTTATTACCCTCCCGAGACAGCGGTTATGCATATGTCACGTCTGCTGTCTGAGCGCGCGTGCGGCTTTCGGGCGCGGATCCGATGTTATCGGTGTCCATCTTCGATTTTGTTATAATTTATTGAAGATTTCTACCGTGGGAAGGTGTCAGTTTGTCCATACTTTTTGGTTTGAACTGTCAATAGATTGCCATCTAAATATAAACAGAGTGTCACAGAATCTCACTGGAATCTTATTTTTATGGCTTCTTCCCTTTCTTCTTGATTTTTGATCCAGATTCTGTCTCGTAAATATGTCACGGTGTCTATATTTCCATGAGTTTATTATGTCCGCGTGTATATTTCCTAATCATTCTAGCGCCTACGCAGCGCATTTCCCATAATAAATTCAAAGAAATCTTGACTTTTACGATTTTTCCAAAGTTGCACGCGCTCTCGGATCGTGGGAAAGAAAAGAATCGTGGAGTCCACAGGACGTAACATAAGTATACTTAAAAATAAATATAATACAGTATACTGTACAATGTACTGCACATATAAAAGCATTTGCATAAGAGAATATATATATATTTAATACAAAAAGGCTGTAAAGAAACATTTAACGCTGTCACGCGCGTATGAAGAAGCGAGAAGCGAGCAGCGTCGCCCGTCGTCTTCGTTGCCGGCTTGGTAGGAAGGAGACAGCAAACAATCTATCTGTCCTCTTCTACTACTCGAAGCTAGCCGAAGCGCCGAGCTCACACGTACGCGGTTTTCGCTTTGTGTGCGTCATTCTCCCCACCACGGTTGCGTGTTGCTAGCGTGGCCTTTCTGGCATCACTGCCTTGCGGTTCGGCGCAGGCCTATTGCCGATATCGGTGACGTCGCGTTTATAATGACTGGAATTTAGGCGGTGCGTGCCGGATGCCGACAAAATGGCGCGTCGCGATATAATCACGCCGGTCAGCGGTCGTGTTTGCTTAATCGCGACGAGTAACTCCTCGTCTTTATAAATTAATATGTGGCCGTCCGGGCGGTGTCAAGATCTCTCGACGGAGGCAGCGAACGCGCTACCCCTTTACCGTGGACGGCGGGAGTTTAGGTGGTGGATCGACCGGGCCCGAGAATGCGTCGGGGAAGGCGGCGAACTCGCCACCCTCGTGCTGTCGGTCGGTTGGCGTTCGGACGGGATATGCCGTCGAAGCGAAAGGCCGAGATCTCTCGGCGGAGGCTGCGAACTCGTCAACCCCCGGTGATTTTGCTACGAACGGTACTCTCTAAATTTTTCCGAGTGAAATATTACTCTAATCGAGTCGAAATTCACTTGAGCAAAGAGTGAAAATCGAACATATCTTAACGAGTGAATATTGACTCGGTATCTCGAGTGAATTAGATCACTCGTGCGCTCGAGCGAAATGTGACTCGTGTATTTGAGTGAACTTGCACTCGATCAGAGTGCCTTCTTCAGGTGTCTGATTTTGCTGTTCGCTCGTTCTTAGAGTGAAGTTTTACTCTCGTTCGAGTGTGCAGTATCGAGTGATTTTATACGGTAATTTACTAGAGTGAAGCAAAGCTTGTGAAAGTAAAAAAATAGCAGGTACAATTTTAACTGTAAAAAGAATGAGAAATGATGCACAAATCATAAAACTATAATCTTTGAATAAAAAAATAGTAGAAGAGCATTAATAAAGAGAGTTAGAAAAGCATTATAAAGAAATTTTAATGTATAATCAAATTTACATAAATGACATGGCACTTTGAACCTTAAAATTCTTATTTACTGGGAGAAAGGGCAGGGCTAGCTATAGATTACATTCTCCACTTGACTTTCAGGTTTATTAATTTTCAAAAACTATTAAAGTGAAAAAGTAAATCTTAAAATTAATGCATGCACAACAGAAACTAAAAAAAAAACTATCTTATGGATACAAGCTTGTAAGTACTTTACATTGGGCATGTTAAGAAGTAAATGAATACAGAGCTTCAATATTGAGATCATATCGTCATTCTAATCCGTGGACTCCAATTCTGAATCAGAGCTGAAAAGACAAAGTAAGACGAGGTGATTTAGTATTTTCTTAAAATGGAAAATTAGATACATGAATAATTGAAGCAATTATGGAAACTTACTCGGTCTCTGCTAATTCTGGCTGAATTTCTACTACACTTAAAATAGAATTTAAACTATCGCAGCAGCTCTTGGGAGTATTGAGTCCATTGTAGACAATGGATTCAAAAAAGTTATAGAAGTTCAGAAGAGAGGCTGCATAATGTATATCGAACATGTAGTGCAATTTAAAGAGCCTGTCAAAGGCACGCAAAGGGTTGTTTCCCACAGGAAACAAATGAGTTTCAACTTGGATAAAGAATGGGCCTTTCCTTTGGTCCATGTTTGTGCAGCATAGTAGAAATGGCTGCTTTTGCAGAGAGCCTCTCTCAACGGCTTTAGCATTTATATCTTCATTTGCCTGCGAAAAGGAAGCAGAAGATATTCAGAGTTAAGCAATAAACATGTTATTTCAATCTATTTGCTAATAAGATTTATCTACGGGTATGAACTGCAAGAGGCTTGGATGTGGAACTGAGATGATACGATCAGCTGTTGCCACCTGGCCATCATATCGCTTTATCCTGGCTTTGTCCTGAAAAGTAATTAAGAATATATAATGAAGTATAAAAATGTCTCTGGTAACTATAAATTAAAAGGAAGAAAATAATACATACCTGTGCTTTTCTAACATTTGAATGGTTGGGAGGAGGCAGCAACTCAGGTAAAATCGCAATTGCTTTCAAATTAACTGGAAACAAAAAAATTCTCATTCATTAAATTTTTGTAAAAAGTGCATGATAGAAAATGCTTTGCACTCACTACTCACTGTCAAAGTCAGTTAATTCCTCTAGCAAATAAGGTGCCACATTTTTACAATGTGCAATAATACGTGGGGCGAAATGGGTGGGAAATCTTGCCAACAGTACGTCGTGTCCCTCAAAAATGTCTCTGAATTCATTATCAATCTGCAACCATGATTTTTAAGACAAATTCAATATAGAAATGGAAAATAAAAGAAAATAACTGAGAGCTTTGAAGAGAACTGAAAAGAATTTGTCATACCATTTCACCTTCATAGTTTTTAAGGCGAGGATATTTTTTTAATACATCAGAAACTGTGATACTCTCAGAAGATTTGATTTCGGTATGCCTATTTGGCCGGGTTTCATACAGTAAACGTTCAACTTGAGCCTTGACGGAATCAGTTGGCTTTGTGTACTTCATTTCAGAAATCTGGTAAAAGAAAGTAACTTGTAAGTTGCAGTGTACATCTTTAATAGTTAGTTTTAACTATTTGTCAACTAAGTACCTTTTCAATGAGGACAGATTCAGTTAGTAGTAGCCTATTTATAAACGGTTCTTTCCTCAAAATTTTCCTCTTTTTACTTGGTGCTTCAGTGGAAGTTGTTGGTGCCCTGCGCTTTTCATTGCTGGGTAGATGCTTTCTTATAGTTTTCAGCCGCCACTCAAGGTAGCCCTCTCCAACAGCTTCGTCGTAGAAACTCTCCTACAAATTTAAAAAGGGAACGTTTAAAACACTTAAAACCATTCTGACAGCACACAAACCATTACTTACATGAGAACGCCCTTCAATTTTTGATGACAATCTAGGAAATGTGGACACAATGGCCCTTGCAACACTAGACTTATATTCCTTGGAAGGATACCTAAATATGAAAACACAAAAGAAAACAATTAATTAATATTCTACAAAAGACACATGGAAAGATTAACAAAAAATAAAAGGAAAGACTATGTACTTACGCGTTGCCCCATTCTGAGCACATTTCAGATACTACAATCTTTACCAAATCTTTTCGGTGCTTGTTAGTAAATTTATTTGATTGCAAAATCTTGGCTAAGTCTTTATGCTGTTCTGAATGCTTTTCAATCCATCTCTTAATATCAACAGTTTTGCTGTTCTGTAAATTATATATAAATGAGGGCTGATAATAGAAAAGGTAAACTTTTACATAGAAAATTGCGATTAATGCCAGGCCTTACATTAACTGTAGTGTTTGTCACATCTAATGAATCAGCATCCGTTTCGTCCAGTTCCATTAGTTCAGTCTGAGCCTATATTGAAAGTAATAACAAATTAAAAATGGATAAATCCAATCCAAATCTTTGGAGTGGAATTAGCCACAATCAATAGCCAGAGTAGTATTGCCAAAACCAGGAATGCTCTTACCGATTCACTTGTTGAACAAGAATTTGGTGTTGAAGGACCTGCATCCGTATCTGATGTGTTTGGTGGGTCAACCATATGAAAGACCTGCTGATAAAAGAATGTATTAACTTTGAATCTTAAGTATTAATACGGATGAACTTGATATACTGACTACATTGGTATTTTCCCTAACGATGAAAGTTTGCAGCTTCCGTTGACCCATTTCAATAATCCCAATTTCCTTTAAGTCTTGCTCCGAAAAAAAAGGAAGAGTTGTACCAGTAGCTTTTTCCTCTGAAAAAAAGAAAAAGCAGAAGGAAATGCAGTGCACACTGACTTTGAAGTATAGCAAATAAAAAATCAGCTTACTCATATGATTTATCACAACATCACATCCATCACTTAAAACAAGCTAAGATGAATATAAAATATCAAAAGCATGCAAAAATGAAATTTATTTTTAAGTTCTTAATATATAAAGTGAGTCCAAACACCAAACACAAACTTTATATACCATGAGCAATTTTAATTATTAAGCTCACAATGAATGAGTTTAGGACCAGTATCTAATATTCTACCTGCTGAAATATTCACAAAGCAGACAAGAAAACAAAAGTAGTGTGATATTGTATCAGTAGAGGAACCGTAAGACACCGAAGATAAATGCACACACCAATGCTAACAACTTAAAATATAGCACACCATTTAAATAAAAACAAAGCAATTCAATCTGCAACACATGACAAAGAGAAACATTTACTAACTTTTTTTATATTTTAATGTAATTCTAGTCTAATCTAATGAAACAAATCGGGGAAGTGGTTGGCATATCCACACAAAAAATACTGCAATAAAAGTTAAACCTGCCTATCCACCTCAGCTCAATTAATTTAAAGGCCTCATTTAATTTAAAATATTACATTTTGTACAGGTTTTTAGCAGTTATAAGTAAAAGCTTAACCTCCTATATTAAACTTTTCTATAAACTATTTTTATACACTAAATCAGGATATGACGCAAAGTTATAAAATTTCCAGTGCTACAATAATCTCGCCATAAAGCAAAAGGCTTCACGTCCTTTAAGTCATCAGCCGATATTAAAATAACATTTAAGCCTGAGGCCACACTGAAAGAATTTAAAGAACGTTCATAACCCAGAGTTTCCCATTCACGACATAGAAAATAAACCCTATCAGATTCACAAATATATATTTTCATTATTTTAGCAAACACAGGATTTCCTGATTCAGTTTCTCGTCCACTCTTGACAGCAACATGCCACCCACTTCGGTATTGAACACCATATATTTCCACTTTTAAAATTTCAAATACGTTTGCGTGACCTTCGACGTCAACAACTCACGATGTCAACCTTCGGAGCAATTGTCGAGAAGCAAAACAGTCTCTTCGGTCTCATCACTCGAGCTCCCGAGAATGCGAAAAAACTTGGAAAGGACAAACTCAATCGCCACAACCTTGACGCCCGAATTACGTCACTCGAAACTTATTGGGATCGATTTCAGGATAATCATGACAAACTCATCGGCGCTTTAACAGAAGAAGTTCGTAAGCATCCTTATTTCTCTGAAGATTTGTATGCGGCCTGCGAATAAGCTTATTTCGATTCTCGTGCAAGTATTCTGATGCTTCGCGATTCCATCACGAGTCACTCAAACGAATCAAGCGGATCGAACTCAAATTCAAGCATGTGTCGAGCGTTGCCGAAGATCAGTTTGCCTAAGTTTTCCGGCGAGTATCATGAGTGGCCTTCCTTTCGCGATCTGTTTCAATCAATGGTGAGTTTCAACAAGGATATCTCCGCCGTAGAGAAGCTCCATTACTTAAAATCGCAAGTGACTGGAGAAGCGGCGCGATACATCGCCAACATCCCGGTGACGTCGGAAGGTTTCACGCGCGCTTGGGAAGCGCTCACCAATCGATATGAAAATCGACGCGTTATTGTGACGACTCATCTCGACCGTTTATTCAATATTAAGACAATTACGCAGAAATCAAGCTCTGAACTCAAGTCACTGCTCTCTACGGTCAAGGACGTTTTAGGAGCCTTGCAGTCATTCGGATTACCCACGGAGCATTGGGATGTCTTCATCGTGTACTTCGTTACTCGACGTCTGGACGCGAAGACTCTCGAAGCTTGGGAACTCGAGCAGGGAACGTCGCAGGAACTCGCTACCTTCGCTCATCTTGAGCTCTTCCTCGAAGGACGTATTCGAGCTCTCGAATCTGTGCAATCTCGCTCACTTTCTACGTCCGCATCATCACCGAAGTCAAGCAGCAAATCGAGGACTTCAGCTCACTCTCACGCTTCTGTCGTCAATCAACCTGGCTGCTCTTGTTGTGGTTCTTCTCACTACATCGCATCGTGTCCTGACTTTGCATCCAAATCGATGGTTGACCGACAAAATCTCGTGACTCGAAAGTCACTCTGCTTTAACTGTCTCGGCTCACATAAGCTCAACGAATGTCGATCTCTCAAACGATGTCGGAAATGCAAGGGTCAGCATCACACATTGCTTCATCGCGACACTGCTTCGTCTCCTAAAGATTCTCCCATCTCCAGTGCCTCTCCAAGTACTTCTGAAGCATCTTCATCGACCACTACGCCGTCTTCAGGATCGTCTCAATCAACGGCCGTGCACTCTCACAACGCAGCAGCTCATCTACAGCGTCCTCAAGTGTTGCTCGCCACTGCATGCGTCACGCTGATCAACTTGAAGGGAGACAACATCAAGGTACGAGCTCTCTTGGATCAAGGATCTGAGATCTCCATCGTCCAGGAGTCATTGGTGCAGTTACTCCGTCTTCCTAGAACTCGTGCTTCTGTGCCGATCATGGGTATCGGCGCTCACACTATCGGATCATCCCGAGGTGTTGTGACCTTGAGGATTCAATCACGCCATGATCCATCAATTGAGTTCTCTGTCTCGGCCTTCGTTCTTCCGAAGGTCACAGGTCGAATACCATCACGTCAAGTGACAGCCTCGTGGAATCATTTACGAGGTTTGCAGTTAGCTGATCCCGAGTTCGCTACACCAGGTCCCATCGATATCATCCTTGGTGCCGATGTTTACGGCTCATTATTACTCGGCGACATCAGACGTGAATCGCTCAACTCACCCGTCGCTCAACATACGACTTTAGGCTGGATTGTCTCTGGGCCTCTCAACGCTCAGTCGTCTTCATCTGATTCTGCCTCCATCATCTCATGTTGCAAGCTTCAAGATGTGGATCTTCACGACACTCTTCAAAAGTTCTGGATCCAAGAAGACGTCATTCCGTCCATCACTTCACGTCTCACTCCTGACGAGCAAGCCTGCGAAACTCATTTTCGCACCACGCACTCGCGGGACAAGACCGGGCGATACATCGTTCGGCTGCCTTTTCGCACCTCAACCACCGGACTGGGCGACTCTCTTCCTTCAGCATCACGCTCTTTCGCAAGAGTTCGACAACGCATTCGACGAGACGAGGTCTTCGGAAAGCTCTACTCGGACTTTCTGCAAGAGTATGCCGATCTGGGTCACATGGTGCCAACTTCTTCAGCTTCTCAACATCATCTAACACCAGTTTACTTGCCGCATCACGGCGTTCTACGCGAAAGCAGCACAACTACCAAATTACGGGTAGTCTTCAACGGGTCAGCTCCAACCAGCTCTGGAATCTCGCTAAACGATTGTCTTCACGCAGGTCCAAAGCTTCAGCAAGATCTTGACGCGGTCATCTTACGCTGGAGAATGCACGCATTCGCATTTGCCGCTGACATTGAGAAGATGTATCGGCAAATCGTGATACATCCTGAAGACCGACACTACCAGCAGATTCTCTGGGCTACCTCAGATTCGCCTCGCAGTTATCAACTCACTACTGTGACTTACGGACTCACTTGTGCTCCATATCTAGCGCTTCGAGTTCTTCAGCAACTCGCCAAGGACGAAGAACACGTCTTTCCTCAAGCTTCCAACATCGTGCGAACGGCGATCTACGTAGATGACGTGCTATCAGGTGCAGACACTCCGGAGGACGCAAAGGTCAAGGCTCTTCAATTAACCGAGCTGCTCAGGACGGGCGGTTTCAAGCTGCAAAAGTGGTCAGCCAACAACGACGATCTTCTCCAAGGCATCGCTGACTCATCACAGTGCTCTTCAGCTCGAGAACTGCAATCAGAAGCTCGAACTCTGGGTCTCACGTGGCATCCAGCCTCGGACTCCTTCAAGTTCCACGTCAGTCGCTCTGATCCGATCGTCAAGCTGACCAAGAGATCAATTCTCTCGAAGATCACGCAGCTTTTTGATCCGCTTGGCTGGCTAGCTCCTGTAACGATTCTCGGCAAGATGTTCATCCAACATCTGTGGAAATTGAACATCGAATGGGATGATCCGCTGCCGCCGTCTCTCGCACAGCAATGGAATCAATTCGACGAAGACCTGCGAGGAGTTTCCGAATATTCGATTCCTCGGTGGCTTGGCACTTCGACCAGCACTCACGGGGTCGAAATTCACGGATTCTCGGATGCCTCTCAGGACGCTCTCGGCGCAGTGCTTTACATCCGCACCATTCAAACCTTCACGGATGCCAAGGTCACTCTTCTCGCGGCTAAAAACAAGGTGGCACCTCTCAAAAAACAAACAATTCCTCGCCTGGAACTGGCTGCAGCCGTTCTTCTATCTCGTCTGCTTGCTCGTGTCCGTAATCTTCTCGGCCTTCAACATGTTCCTGCTCATCTGTGGGTCGACTCCAGCGTCAGCTTAGCATGGATACGCGGACATCCTTCTCAGTGGCAAGAATTCGTCGCGAATCGAGTTGCCGTCATACAAGAGCTTGTTCCGGACGCTCGATGGCATCACGTAGCCGGCAGCGAAAATCCCGCTGACTGCGTTTCTCGCGGACTCTCTCCCAGCCTGTTGCAAACGCATTCTTTGTGGTGGCGTGGTCCAGTCTGGCTTCAAGGTCCTTCCGTGGGATGGCCATCCACCGCTCCTCCAATCGACGACGCTATCAACCTCGAAAAAAGGCGACCTCAGCAAATCCTCGTAACTGCGGTAAGCCAGTCATCTTCATGTTCATGGAATTTCATTGATCGATTTTCCAGTCTTGATCGCCTCCTTCGCATCACCGCATGGATCCTGCGCAGCGTCGCCATCTTCAAAGGAGCCGATCATCACTCATCACGAGCCTTACATCCTGAAGAACTCATTCAAGCTCGGACCTTTTGGATCAAGGACACCCAACGAGCTTATTTCAATCGCGAGTTAGAGATCTGCTCGACAAAAACGTCACTACCAAGAACGCATCCACTTCTCAAACTTGCTCCCTTCGTCGACTCTGAAGGAGTTCTTCGCGTCGGTGGACGACTAAAAAATTCGTTGCTCGATCCAGATGGAAAACATCCTGCCATCCTTCCTCGTGATTCCTCGTTCTCACGACTGGTCATCTCAGATCTTCACCATCGAACTCTTCATGGCGGAACTCAAGTTGTCTTGGCGACTTTATGACAACATTATTGGATCCTCGGAGGGCGCGCTCCAGTCAGCTCATTCATCCGCCGCTGCGTCCGATGTGCCCGACATCGCGCGGCAACCGCTCAGGAGATGATGGGCTCTCTTCCAACATTACGTGTCACACCGACGCGCCCATTCTTGCATTCCGGTGTTGACTACGCTGGACCTTACACGCTTCGCACCTGGCGAGGCCGAGCGTCCAGAACATACAAGGCCTATTTGATTGTCTTTATCTGTTTTTCAACATCCGCTGTTCACCTTGATCTTGCGACAGATTACTCCACGCAAGGTTTTCTGGCTGCGTATCGCCGCTTCATAGCTCGACGAGGCCGTTGCGTCACCATCTCAAGCGACTGCGGGACAAATTTCGTTGGAGCAGACGCTGAACTTCGACGCCTATTTAATTCTGCTTCCAAGGACGCCGCGGAGATCGCTCATTTACTGGCCGCTGATGGAACGGAGTGGAAGTTCAATCCTCCTTCCGCTCCACACTTCGGAGGAAAGTGGGAAGCCGCCGTCAAGTCAACGAAATTTCATCTTCGACGACTTATAGGCGACACGATCTTGACGTACGAGGAGTTCAACACTCTTCTCACGCAAGTCGAGGCCGTGCTCAACTCTCGACCGCTTTCCACGCTGTCCGACGATCCTGCGGATGTCAGCGCGCTTACGCCAGCGCATTTTCTCATCGGCAAACCTTTGATCGTCCTGCCGGAGCCGCCACTTAACGACGTGCCGATTTCTCGCCTATCGCGATGGCAACTTCTACGTCAACTTTTGGAAAGATTCTGGGCGCGATGGTCAACGGAGTATCTACAACGTCTGCAAACAAGGAACAAATGGCATCTCTCGACCAAGCCGCTTCAAATTGGAGATCTCGTCCTTGTTCTTGATGAACGCTATCCACCGGCCAAATGGCCTCTTGCGCGTGTGACAGCATTACATCCAGGAACTGACGGTCGTGTACGCGTTGTCACTGTTCGGACAGCCGTTTCCGAATATAAACGACCGATCGTCAAACTCTGTCCATTACCGATCGCGACTTAAACTCTGTCTACTGCTCATTGATTTTAATTTTTGTTCTCTCTTCTTAATTTTCTTATCATTTAATTTGTTTAATTCTTAACACGTCATCATTGTAAATATTCATCTTCAATGTAACTCGGTTTCATTTTGCTCTTTCAGAGCGTCTCATTAATTTCTTCTCATTTAATCAGCGGCGTCTATCACGCCCCTGAGGCGGGCGGTAATGTTAATACTTTCTGCAAATTTCTTTATTTCGTATTATTATATTTCTTAGTGCGTTATTAAGCTATAATTTATGTTCTCTGTAAGACCTTATTTTTCGGAATATATTGTCTATCTCTTTCTCTTTATAAATACTCTCCGCGGAACTACCGAATCGTCGATATCTTTGCTCGAGTCGTGTTTACGCGCTTTTTCATGTGTCGCTCGTCTTACCGCGCGCTCCTCGCTCTACCTGCTCAGCGACGATCAGCTGACTCAAAACATCGACATATTCGGTATATTTAACGCTCTCGATTTTTCGGTTTGAATTTAGTCAGTCCTTGATCGACTTTCGTTAGCTTTACCTCGCGCTTCAGCCGCTCTCTTTATTCGAGACATGTTTCTGTAATTCTGTATCTTCGTTGAGTGAATAATAAATCGTCTGTGATCGTTAGGTTCTATCCAAATTTCAATCTCATTATCTCTTTTTTTTTGTATTTGTTCGATCCTCTCACTTATTAATTAACACAAGCCGTATCCGGAAATAAAACATATTGAAAACAATAAGTTTAAAAAATCAACAAAAAGAATCTTTCTCCGAAATGGTTCTTTCTTACAACCGTTGAAAATCAATGGAACTACATATGAAATTCGGAATACGTGTCCTTTTGATTCGATTGCTCAAATTATTACATTTACTGCTTTAGAAGATGAAAATTATTTTAATTATATAAGTAATTCAAATAATAAGTTCCTAAAATTTTGTCAATTAATTTTAAATATTGGTGTAAATACCACCGTTTATAAGGAGAGAATCGCGTTGTTATTAGATAATAATAAATTAAAGTTACCAATAATGAAAGCTGGCAATGTACATATCATAGACGTATATAATAATATTGCTGTAATGTGGACAAATCTTACAAAAGATCAACCATGCGTCAATAAAATATCTGAATGTTCCTCACATGAATGTCAAAAAGAGATACATAATATATCAGTACTTGGTGTTAATTTTATCAATTAATTCAAGAAAAGGGATTCATGTGCTTAAAAGAAGCACTTCATTATAATTTTCAAATAAAAAACGTCAAATGCCAACGATCTGAATGTCCTAAACGTCGCACTGAATATGTTGAATTTAATTTACATATATATATTGAACTTGACATTCAAGTATCTCTGGATGCTAAAACAGGCATGAGTTGTCAATTGAAAGATTTTCCTGTAACAATAAATATTTTAAACCAGGAATATAGGTATGTAACGAGCCCTTCGCGAAGCGGATAGCGTGTCGGGATCAGGGATCGCGGAGGGTGAGGCGCAACGACACAGAGTGTTTTGTATTTAAAGAAAATAAATATATTTAATCAAGTTACTTTCGTACAACTCAGTCGGACGGATGTGCGGTAGTGTTTGAAGCGTGCGCTCGTGGCATGCGAATTACAAAGCAAAGCGTGTGAGTATAAATAGTTGTCGCGACGGTGCTTAGAGGCCGCCGGCTCTCGGGTGATATGTGCCGGCTGTGCGGCCGCGGGCGGGGCCTCGCGGCAGTGATGCCAGAAAGGCCACGCTAGCAACACGCAACCGTGGTGGGGAGAATGACGCACACAAAGCGAAAACCGCGTACGTGTGAGCTCGGCGCTTCGGCTAGCTTCGAGTAGTAGAGGAGGACAGATAGATTGTTTGCTGTCTCCTTCCTACCAAGCCGGCAACGAAGACGACGGGCGACGCTGCTCGCTTCTCGCTTCTTCATACGCGCGTGACAGCGTTAAATGTTTCTTTACAGCCTTTTTGTATTAAATATATATATATTCTCTTATGCAAATGCTTTTATATGTGCAGTACATTGTACAGTATACTGTATTATATTTATTTTTAAGTATACTTAAATAGAAAAATACTATTTATTAAAGTAATATAGCGTTAATATTAATAGTAACAGAAGCTTTAAAAAATATCTAATATATAATAATAATTATATATTTAACTTTACTGTTTTGTATACATATATATTTACGATACTATTACGACACACAACGTATACTGACCACATATATACGTTTGACAGCTTAAAATGATAAACAAAATAATCAAGGGTGATTTTCCACACCACCCAAGAGGTACCACCAATGGCGCGTTAGGTTTTTTCACGTGGACCTTCGCCTGGAGCCATATTATACCACATTATATTATATGTATAATATTCTCTATTATATGAAGGAAAAAAGGATAAAGGAAAAAATTAGGGTATAAATAATTATTCCCGGAATTATCTATTTTTAAACATATATATTTAATTGTAAAAATAATAGTTTACAATAGTGGGGCCACTGCGGGCCCACGTATTTCGGCTGCCTCTTCCTCGGCCGCCTCTTACTCGGCCACCTCTTCCTCGGCCGCCTCTTCCTCGATCGCCTCTACCTCAGCACATCCATTGTCCGCCCCTGGCGCCACGCTGGTAATGCCAGCGGGCGCGAGATCGGCCGCCTGCTTTTTTTTTATTTGTGTCTGAAAAATAGAAATATACACAGATAAATAAACAATGAATGACAATATAACTATATATATTTTAACAAAAAAAATAATAATAATAAATAATATACCATTTTTGGCCGGCGGCTGCTCCTGCTGCTGCTGCTGCTGCTGCTGCTGCTGGGGCTCCTGCTGCTGCCGCTGTTGCAAATTTTGCAACTGCTGATGCAACAGTTGTTGCCTCTCTTCTTGGATTTTTTGTTGATGCAACAACTGTTGCATCAACTGCTGCAAATTTGCAGCGTTTCCATCGTTCATTTCTTCCATAAAAATAAAATATACATTATGTAAAAGAAAGAAGATAAAAACTTAACGATTAAACTTTCTTAACAAATACAAATAATAATTTGATTTACTACTTACGGGACATGATGGTTGTGCCGCAACGACGTTTCACAGCGAACTGAAGCACTTGGCATTTTTTCATTTGTTTCGTACGCCGTGCATTTGTTTCGTACGCTGTTGACTGTTTCACGGCGCTTCTATGAGATAATCTTGTTGCCTTGTACTTGCGAGTTAACGTATTTTACGTGTCTTTTAAAATCGAATTTACGTATATACGTGTCTTGTCAAATCTTGGTCCATCCAAGAAGCTGAGGCAATTTCGACTGTAAGTCCTAATTATTTCCAATTTCTTCATATTTTCATCGTTTTTATCATCTCTTCTTTTACTCATTCTTCTTTAATTCTTTGTTTCTGTCTATTCTTTGTTGTACATAAAAATGTGTGATCAATTAAGAAAAAAACCTAAGCGAAGCTTTTCAGAAGCTTGGCTTAGTGATGATAGAGTTAAATCTTGGATACGTAAAGTATCTTCTGATGATAGCTTTTACCATTGCATCATATGTAATAAAAATATTTCGTGCAACACACATATTTTAAGACATGCGAATTCTGCGTGTCACAAAAATATTAAAGAAAATACTTCATCTTTATTAAATAATGAAAATAAAAGTTCACATAAAAATATATCCAAAAAACATAAATTTAAACAACAATGGCTAGAGATCGAATTATTTAAGCCATGGTTACGTGAAATATCAGATGATATAAATTCATTTTTTTGCTCATTTTGTAATAAATCTATGGCTGGTGATTTATCGCACATTTATCGTCACGCAGAATCCGAAGCACATATAAAAATATCTAAAGAAAAAAAAAACAGAAACAAAGAACACGGATGAAGATATAAACATGATGGACGACTTACTTTTGTCGTTTGAAGAGCGAAAAAAATCAGCAGAAATTCGGTATGCCGCATTAATTGCTGATAAGAATATTTCGCATCAAACGGCAAAAGATATTCTCAGTTTTTTTCAACAAATAGGAAAAGATCCTAAAGTGTTGAAAAGTATGAATATGGGTCGAACAAAATGTAAAAATATAATATCGAATGTATTGGGTTCGGTTGAGACGGACCGTGTGGTCAACAGCATTCAAAATACCAGATTTTCCATTTTTATTGACGAAACGTCTGATATTTGTAATGAAAAATGGATGACGTTTCTTGTTCGGTTTGTTGATCCCGAAACATTAGACATTCGTACGCAATTAGTTAAATTAATTAATATTGATGCGAGAAATAGCAGCGCCGAAAAATTATTTAATGCATTCAAGTGTGAAATGTGGAAATTAAAGATTCCATTTTTAAATATCATTGCCTTATCATGCGACAATGCGTCTGTCATGATAGGAAAACATCTATCATTTAAGAAAAAGTTGGAAGAACTTTGTAAAAATGTATTAACATTTTCATGTCCATGCCATTCTGCTGCATTGGCTGCACATGCTGCATGTGCTAAAATACCAGAATATTGCGAAGAGTTTGTAAAAAAGATCGCGAATTATATTAACGGTAGTCCCAAGCGTGCTGCTATTTATCAAGAATTTAGCGAATGTTTTCAGGAAACAAACCGTAAAATTTTAAAGTTGTCCGATACGCGGTGGCTCTCTCACCATTCATGTGTTGAAAGATTTCTTGAGTTCTGGGATACTACCAAGCTTTTTTTGACCGAAATGGTTATTAATGAAAAATCAAAGTCAGGAAAACATTTATTAACTATAATGCAAAATCCTGATGTTAAAGCATATTTATTATTTTTAAAGCATACTTTAAATTTATTTAATTCTTTTAATGCATTTTTTTAAGCTCTGGAAACAAGAGTTCACTTGTTACAGCCAAAATCATTAGAATTTTTAATAACAATTTCAAAACATTTTTTAAAACCAGACCTTCTAAAAAATGTATGTGATAATATTCCATTTTCTGACAAAGATAATCAGAAATCTTTAAATGATATTAACCTTGGTTTTGAATGTGAGGAATATCTCGAGAAATTAATGAAAGAAGGGCACGCAGACATAATTGAAAATGTTCGAAAAAATTGTCTGCAATTTTACGTAATTGCCGCCGAGGAAATTAGTAAAAGACTGCCCATTAAAGATAAATTTTTATCAAAATTAAAAGTTTTCCAATTCAACGTAGCATTAAGTAGTATTGACAGAGAAACATCATTTAATGATGTTTCTTTTGTCGCTCAGACCCTCGGTGGTTTTGACGAAAATGCTTTAAAAAAAGAGTGGCATACTTTACATCTAGATTTTACAATAACAGAAAAAGAACATTTTTCAAAATTAAACTTTGATGAGATGTGGAAAAACATTTTAAAACGTAAGTATCCCAATATGAAGTCTCTTTTGAATGCTGTTAGATCACTTCCAAATTCAAATGCCGACCCAGAAAGAATGTTTTCTTTGTTAACTGATTTAAAAACAAAAAAACGAAATAAACTCTCGTCCACAAGTATAAACGCCAGTTGTGTGTTAAATTCAGTTTTAAAAGCAAGAAAAGAAACTGTTCTAGACATGGAGATTAATGCAAAGCATTTGTCTCTCATGTCATCGGACAAATTATATTCCATTTGTCCTAAAAAAATGAGCAGTTTAACATTATATGCTGCTGATGAGATTGCTAGTACCTCATCGGCTAATGATATGCAATAATAATGTTAAAAATAAAATAAATTGTATTTTGTCTGTAATAGACACCACACTTGTAAAAAAAGTGTGTAAAAAATAATTTGTCATTAATTGACACCACACTTGCAAGTGTGTAAAAAATTATTTGTCACTAATTGACACCACACTTGCAAAAGGCAAGTGTGTAAAAAATAATTTGTCATTAATTGACACCACACTTGCAAGTGTGTAAAAAATTATTTGTCACTAATTGACACCACACTTGCAAAAGGCAAGTGTGTAAAAAATAATTTGTCATTAATTGACACCACACTTGCAAAAGGCAAGTGTGTAAAAAATAATTTGTCACTAATTGACACCACACTTGCAAGTGTGTAAAAAATTATTTGTCATTAATTGACACCACACTTGCAAAAGAAAAGTGGTAAACAATATTTTGCCTTTAAAAGACCACTGTAAATGACAGATACAATAGAGAATTTTAATTAATATAATGTGGTATAATATGGCTCCAGGCGAAGGTCCACTTTAAAAACCTAACACGCCATTGGTGGTACCTCTTCGGTGGTGTGGAAAATCACCCTTGATTATTTTGTTTATCATTTTAAGCTGTCAACGACACAAACGAAACAAATATATGTGGTCAGTATACGTTGTGTGTCGTAATAGTATCGTAAATATATATGTATACAAATCAGTAAAGTTAAATATATAATTATTATTATATATTAGATATTTTTTAAAGCTTCTGTTACTATTAATATTAACGCTATATTATTTTAATAAATAATATTTTTCTATTTAAGTGTTACGTCCAGACTCGGAAAAGGTAGTCGAACGGAAGGGCGTAACTTACCGTTTTCTCGAAACAGGTGCTTTCCGGCACGCGCCTCGAGTCGAGCGAATTTTAACAGGCCCGAACAGGTAAACGACTGGGACGGTCGCTATTACTCTGTTCGTATGGCATTCGCTCGGTGGTCCCTTTTCGGTAAGAGAATCTAATCTCTTTTACGCGGGACGGGACCGTGTGCGATTTCGGAGTTCAGGGGAGAGTGCAAGGGGTCAGGAAATGATTATGAATTCAATCATTTAATTATTAAAAATCTAGTTTATTCATATCAAACGAATATATAAATATAAATATAATTCAGTTATAAAGGAGTTTTTGTAAATATGTTTCTGAGAGTGAGTGAATGTATATGTAATGGCGCGGGTGTTACATTAGTTCGGAGGTCATCAGTCAGAATGCTCTGGAATAGATTCTAGATTCTATTATTAAATTAAAATTTCTGACTGGATAATACAATTAATTTTTAATTAGGCAAATAAAATAGAATTAAAAATGTGTGTGTATGTAGTGATTCAAGTAATTTCTTCTATGACAACTGAGGATGGGGTATGAAAATATTCTTTGAAGGTTTCGATAGGAATTGCGAATGGATAAGGAGAAAATCGGGTATACCAAGGGAGGAGGGTCCCACAAGGATATATCCTTGCCGCTAATTCGAGCTCTTCGAAATCAATCAAATCAGGCCCAAACGAGACGGTTCCCTCCGGTAAAGGTAATTCCAGGATAGGGAATCTTTGAGCTAGGAACTCGAAACATCCGATATCGCCTATCTGTTTGATGCGAGCACGAGCCTCCTGGTCGAGATCGGGGGTGTCGTCATCAATGCAGATTACTTCGATATCGGCGTTGGATTCAGGAGGTTGAGGGGAAGCGGGAGGAGAGTCGTCAAGCGTAATTACTGGCGGAGAGTACGAGGATGTGTGTAAATTGATTGAGTGATAATTGTTAGAATCGTAGTGAGAATGATCGGAGGCAGTTAAATCTAAAGTCGCCGCTTGTGCCCGAGCCAATTCCTTCCTCAGGCGACGATTGCGCCGATTTCGCGAACGTTTGGCGACGTTTCGCGAATTTCGTCAAACGGGCTTCACTACCAGGAAGACAATCGATAATTGTTAGGAGAAGCCGAACGTTTTATTTAAAGAACAGCTCTTGGATTTAAATAAAAAAAAACAATTTTTTCAACTGATTAATGCTAGAATATATATATATATATATATATATGTGTGTGTGAGAGTGATAATGTCTATTTTTCTATATGGATGGGAACAGCCAGGATGAATGTTCTAGATGGAAGGGAAGGCAGGCCGTGAGTATCGTGAGTTTTCGTGAGTATCGTGAGTTTTCGTGAGTATCGTGAGTTTCGCTGCAGTAAGCAGGAAACCCGTCAACGATGTATGTAAGTATTGTGAGTATTGTGAGTTTACGCTGCAATAAGCAGGAAACCCTTTAACGATGTATGTGAGTATTGTGAGTTTACGCTGCAATAAGCAGGAAACCCTTCAACGATGTATGTGAGTATTGTGAGTATTGTGAGTTTACGCTGCAATAAGCAGGAAACCCGTCAACGATGTATGTGAGTGAGGAAGAAATTTTAAGGTCCGATGGAGATCAAGGATGATTGTGATGTTGGAATTTGGTTAAAAAAAAGGGGGGGGAGGTTGAGACTTGGAAATAGACAATCAAATGATAAGAGTTTACGAAAAACATCCAAGAGTTATTCTGAGATGAGTGAATATGATAGATATGATTTCAGACGACTTACTTCTTATAGAGTACGTTGTTGGGTTTTAATATGGAAGTGAACTCGGTCTCTCGGGTGCTGTTCCTTGAGATGGTCAGGGTTGGTAATGATCGTGGTGAGCTTCAGGTCGTGGTGAAATTCGGAAGCGTTCTTGGAAGCACCACTGCACTCACTCGCGGACACTTTTTATAAGAAGAAGTTGTCGTAGATGATGATATTTAGAGATGTAGAGATGATGAGATGTAGCGATTTAGCGACTTAGAGATATGATCGCTCCGAGAAAAATCTCGGTTTATATTGCATTTTTGGTACACGCCCTCCGCTTAGTCACCGGAAAATCTTGACGAATTAGGATTCTTAATTATTCTTCCCACGATTTTTAGTTACCCCCTCCGTGGGGTAAGTTAGAAAGATGTGACGAATCGCAGAGTTCGTTTTATTTTCTGCGAATCGGAGAGCGTCTTCCAAAATCGAGAAATTCTAAGAATTACGGCTTCGGTGGCAGCGTTTGTTCGCCGTAATTTATGTTTAAGGAACCGCGTGATGCACCCGCTAATCAAGAGGGGTTGACTTTTATTACCCTCCCGAGACAGCGGTTATGCATATGTCACGTCTGCTGTCTGAGCGCGCGTGCGGCTTTCGGGCGCGGATCCGATGTTATCGGTGTCCATCTTCGATTTTGTTATAATTTATTGAAGATTTCTACCGTGGGAAGGTGTCAGTTTGTCCATACTTTTTGGTTTGAACTGTCAATAGATTGCCATCTAAATATAAACAGAGTGTCACAGAATCTCACTGGAATCTTATTTTTATGGCTTCTTCCCTTTCTTCTTGATTTTTGATCCAGATTCTGTCTCGTAAATATGTCACGGTGTCTATATTTCCATGAGTTTATTATGTCCGCGTGTATATTTCCTAATCATTCTAGCGCCTACGCAGCGCATTTCCCATAATAAATTCAAAGAAATCTTGACTTTTACGATTTTTCCAAAGTTGCACGCGCTCTCGGATCGTGGGAAAGAAAAGAATCGTGGAGTCCACAGGACGTAACATAAGTATACTTAAAAATAAATATAATACAGTATACTGTACAATGTACTGCACATATAAAAGCATTTGCATAAGAGAATATATATATATTTAATACAAAAAGGCTGTAAAGAAACATTTAACGCTGTCACGCGCGTATGAAGAAGCGAGAAGCGAGCAGCGTCGCCCGTCGTCTTCGTTGCCGGCTTGGTAGGAAGGAGACAGCAAACAATCTATCTGTCCTCTTCTACTACTCGAAGCTAGCCGAAGCGCCGAGCTCACACGTACGCGGTTTTCGCTTTGTGTGCGTCATTCTCCCCACCACGGTTGCGTGTTGCTAGCGTGGCCTTTCTGGCATCACTGCCTTGCGGTTCGGCGCAGGCCTATTGCCGATATCGGTGACGTCGCGTTTATAATGACTGGAATTTAGGCGGTGCGTGCCGGATGCCGACAAAATGGCGCGTCGCGATATAATCACGCCGGTCAGCGGTCGTGTTTGCTTAATCGCGACGAGTAACTCCTCGTCTTTATAAATTAATATGTGGCCGTCCGGGCGGTGTCAAGATCTCTCGACGGAGGCAGCGAACGCGCTACCCCTTTACCGTGGACGGCGGGAGTTTAGGTGGTGGATCGACCGGGCCCGAGAATGCGTCGGGGAAGGCGGCGAACTCGCCACCCTCGTGCTGTCGGTCGGTTGGCGTTCGGACGGGATATGCCGTCGAAGCGAAAGGCCGAGATCTCTCGGCGGAGGCTGCGAACTCGTCAACCCCCGGTGATTTTGCTACGAACGGTACTCTCTAAATTTTTCCGAGTGAAATATTACTCTAATCGAGTCGAAATTCACTTGAGCAAAGAGTGAAAATCGAACATATCTTAACGAGTGAATATTGACTCGGTATCTCGAGTGAATTAGATCACTCGTGCGCTCGAGCGAAATGTGACTCGTGTATTTGAGTGAACTTGCACTCGATCAGAGTGCCTTCTTCAGGTGTCTGATTTTGCTGTTCGCTCGTTCTTAGAGTGAAGTTTTACTCTCGTTCGAGTGTGCAGTATCGAGTGATTTTATACGGTAATTTACTAGAGTGAAGCAAAGCTTGTGAAAGTAAAAAAATAGCAGGTACAATTTTAACTGTAAAAAGAATGAGAAATGATGCACAAATCATAAAACTATAATCTTTGAATAAAAAAATAGTAGAAGAGCATTAATAAAGAGAGTTAGAAAAGCATTATAAAGAAATTTTAATGTATAATCAAATTTACATAAATGACATGGCACTTTGAACCTTAAAATTCTTATTTACTGGGAGAAAGGGCAGGGCTAGCTATAGATTACATTCTCCACTTGACTTTCAGGTTTATTAATTTTCAAAAACTATTAAAGTGAAAAAGTAAATCTTAAAATTAATGCATGCACAACAGAAACTAAAAAAAAAACTATCTTATGGATACAAGCTTGTAAGTACTTTACATTGGGCATGTTAAGAAGTAAATGAATACAGAGCTTCAATATTGAGATCATATCGTCATTCTAATCCGTGGACTCCAATTCTGAATCAGAGCTGAAAAGACAAAGTAAGACGAGGTGATTTAGTATTTTCTTAAAATGGAAAATTAGATACATGAATAATTGAAGCAATTATGGAAACTTACTCGGTCTCTGCTAATTCTGGCTGAATTTCTACTACACTTAAAATAGAATTTAAACTATCGCAGCAGCTCTTGGGAGTATTGAGTCCATTGTAGACAATGGATTCAAAAAAGTTATAGAAGTTCAGAAGAGAGGCTGCATAATGTATATCGAACATGTAGTGCAATTTAAAGAGCCTGTCAAAGGCACGCAAAGGGTTGTTTCCCACAGGAAACAAATGAGTTTCAACTTGGATAAAGAATGGGCCTTTCCTTTGGTCCATGTTTGTGCAGCATAGTAGAAATGGCTGCTTTTGCAGAGAGCCTCTCTCAACGGCTTTAGCATTTATATCTTCATTTGCCTGCGAAAAGGAAGCAGAAGATATTCAGAGTTAAGCAATAAACATGTTATTTCAATCTATTTGCTAATAAGATTTATCTACGGGTATGAACTGCAAGAGGCTTGGATGTGGAACTGAGATGATACGATCAGCTGTTGCCACCTGGCCATCATATCGCTTTATCCTGGCTTTGTCCTGAAAAGTAATTAAGAATATATAATGAAGTATAAAAATGTCTCTGGTAACTATAAATTAAAAGGAAGAAAATAATACATACCTGTGCTTTTCTAACATTTGAATGGTTGGGAGGAGGCAGCAACTCAGGTAAAATCGCAATTGCTTTCAAATTAACTGGAAACAAAAAAATTCTCATTCATTAAATTTTTGTAAAAAGTGCATGATAGAAAATGCTTTGCACTCACTACTCACTGTCAAAGTCAGTTAATTCCTCTAGCAAATAAGGTGCCACATTTTTACAATGTGCAATAATACGTGGGGCGAAATGGGTGGGAAATCTTGCCAACAGTACGTCGTGTCCCTCAAAAATGTCTCTGAATTCATTATCAATCTGCAACCATGATTTTTAAGACAAATTCAATATAGAAATGGAAAATAAAAGAAAATAACTGAGAGCTTTGAAGAGAACTGAAAAGAATTTGTCATACCATTTCACCTTCATAGTTTTTAAGGCGAGGATATTTTTTTAATACATCAGAAACTGTGATACTCTCAGAAGATTTGATTTCGGTATGCCTATTTGGCCGGGTTTCATACAGTAAACGTTCAACTTGAGCCTTGACGGAATCAGTTGGCTTTGTGTACTTCATTTCAGAAATCTGGTAAAAGAAAGTAACTTGTAAGTTGCAGTGTACATCTTTAATAGTTAGTTTTAACTATTTGTCAACTAAGTACCTTTTCAATGAGGACAGATTCAGTTAGTAGTAGCCTATTTATAAACGGTTCTTTCCTCAAAATTTTCCTCTTTTTACTTGGTGCTTCAGTGGAAGTTGTTGGTGCCCTGCGCTTTTCATTGCTGGGTAGATGCTTTCTTATAGTTTTCAGCCGCCACTCAAGGTAGCCCTCTCCAACAGCTTCGTCGTAGAAACTCTCCTACAAATTTAAAAAGGGAACGTTTAAAACACTTAAAACCATTCTGACAGCACACAAACCATTACTTACATGAGAACGCCCTTCAATTTTTGATGACAATCTAGGAAATGTGGACACAATGGCCCTTGCAACACTAGACTTATATTCCTTGGAAGGATACCTAAATATGAAAACACAAAAGAAAACAATTAATTAATATTCTACAAAAGACACATGGAAAGATTAACAAAAAATAAAAGGAAAGACTATGTACTTACGCGTTGCCCCATTCTGAGCACATTTCAGATACTACAATCTTTACCAAATCTTTTCGGTGCTTGTTAGTAAATTTATTTGATTGCAAAATCTTGGCTAAGTCTTTATGCTGTTCTGAATGCTTTTCAATCCATCTCTTAATATCAACAGTTTTGCTGTTCTGTAAATTATATATAAATGAGGGCTGATAATAGAAAAGGTAAACTTTTACATAGAAAATTGCGATTAATGCCAAGCCTTACATTAACTGTAGTGTTTGTCACATCTAATGAATCAGCATCCGTTTCGTCCAGTTCCATTAGTTCAGTCTGAGCCTATATTGAAAGTAATAACAAATTAAAAATGGATAAATCCAATCCAAATCTTTGGAGTGGAATTAGCCACAATCAATAGCCAGAGTAGTATTGCCAAAACCAGGAATGCTCTTACCGATTCACTTGTTGAACAAGAATTTGGTGTTGAAGGACCTGCATCCGTATCTGATGTGTTTGGTGGGTCAACCATATGAAAGACCTGCTGATAAAAGAATGTATTAACTTTGAATCTTAAGTATTAATACGGATGAACTTGATATACTGACTACATTGGTATTTTCCCTAACGATGAAAGTTTGCAGCTTCCGTTGACCCATTTCAATAATCCCAATTTCCTTTAAGTCTTGCTCCGAAAAAAAAGGAAGAGTTGTACCAGTAGCTTTTTCCTCTGAAAAAAAGAAAAAGCAGAAGGAAATGCAGTGCACACTGACTTTGAAGTATAGCAAATAAAAAATCAGCTTACTCATATGATTTATCACAACATCACATCCATCACTTAAAACAAGCTAAGATGAATATAAAATATCAAAAGCATGCAAAAATGAAATTTATTTTTAAGTTCTTAATATATAAAGTGAGTCCAAACACCAAACACAAACTTTATATACCATGAGCAATTTTAATTATTAAGCTCACAATGAATGAGTTTAGGACCAGTATCTAATATTCTACCTGCTGAAATATTCACAAAGCAGACAAGAAAACAAAAGTAGTGTGATATTGTATCAGTAGAGGAACCGTAAGACACCGAAGATAAATGCACACACCAATGCTAACAACTTAAAATATAGCACACCATTTAAATAAAAACAAAGCAATTCAATCTGCAACACATGACAAAGAGAAACATTTACTAACTTTTTTTATATTTTAATGTAATTCTAGTCTAATCTAATGAAACAAATCGGGGAAGTGGTTGGCATATCCACACAAAAAATACTGCAATAAAAGTTAAACCTGCCTATCCACCTCAGCTCAATTAATTTAAAGGCCTCATTTAATTTAAAATATTACATTTTGTACAGGTTTTTAGCAGTTATAAGTAAAAGCTTAACCTCCTATATTAAACTTTTCTATAAACTATTTTTATACACTAAATCAGGATATGACGCAAAGTTATAAAATTTCCAGTGCTACAATAATCTCGCCATAAAGCAAAAGGCTTCACGTCCTTTAAGTCATCAGCCGATATTAAAATAACATTTAAGCCTGAGGCCACACTGAAAGAATTTAAAGAACGTTCATAACCCAGAGTTTCCCATTCACGACATAGAAAATAAACCCTATCAGATTCACAAATATATATTTTCATTATTTTAGCAAACACAGGATTTCCTGATTCAGTTTCTCGTCCACTCTTGACAGCAACATGCCACCCACTTCGGTATTGAACACCATATATTTCCACTTTTGAAATTTCAAATACGTTTGCATTGTCCGCTATCCCTACTACTTTCAAATACTCACGACCCTGACAATTTTTAACCAGAACTGTCTGCCCCTTTGAACAGGTTATTTTTTTCCTTGGGGCATCACCAGAACCCCAAATGATACATTGTGAAATTTGACTCAGCCGGATCATGCTAAGAGGTAAATTTTTGAAGTTGCAGCATTGAGATCCATATTTTTTGAATATGCTATGCTTTGCTTCATAGCGCAGACATATTATGGATCTAAGTGGCCCAGACTTTATTAAACATTCCCCGTAATGCATCAAATGATGGAATTTGTTTATAAGTGCAACATTGAGAAATAGCTCCTTAAAACTTGAGACAAATTCCAATACCAAGTCCTGTAAGTAAGGAGCTTGAGATGGTGATGCGATTGGACTAAAGACTGTTTCACTAATTCTATTCAAGAGAAGAACAAGATGCAGGTATTCGTCTCCTTTAGGTACTTTATCAGCGACCAAGAAAGGAAATATTCTCAAGAGACACCATGTCTGCACAGCTTTCTGCTGAATTGGGTTACCATTGTAAAAATTATTGAGAGTAAAATTAGGTGACGGCTTATTTTTCTTTTCTGGCATACCATACTGAAACATCTGTATTCGGTTGTTTAGCTCAGTCAAAGTCAGGTTATATCCATTCTCTCTCTTAATGAAATGCTTGATTACGTACTCAAGAATTACAGGTGCAATACCTTGCCAAATGTCATGCATTGAATCAAAAACGAAATTCTCTGCGCAGTGCCAAAAACGACTTCTATGTAATGCACTATTTTCTCTCAAACCCGTTTCAGTATCGGTCAATTGCTTTGATTTGACTTTCTTTTCTTGTTCATTATACAATTCTCTCGTTCTTGGATTTTTAATTGCTACTTTTCCTCTAAGGAGATCAGACCTGTGTATCATGCATAAACGACAGAAGTGGTTAGCAGAAGAACCCAAGAATCCGAACATCTGATGTACAGCTAAGCCATCAGCAACCACACAAGCTATAGTGGCCCTCAATACAAACGGCTCTCCATCAAAACTTACCATAACCCCTTCTTCACTTTCTAGCTTATTTAAATCATCAAGAAATGGGCTTAAGATTTCCTTAAAACCATATTTAGTAACATCAGCTGTGTAGCAAAGTCCCAAAACTTGAACTCCTCCCATAAATGATTGCAGATGAGGAGGCAAATTTTAAATAGTGAAATAAAATGCTCCTAATTTGTGAGCTGATGTTTTACTTCCTAGAGGATTGTTGACAAGTATATCATCATAGTATAATTGGATTCTTAATGCTTGTGGATATCTCTGAAAAAATGGATTTTTTTTTGAAGCTCTCCCCATCTCTAAAACCCCTCATAAATCCATCTAAAGAAGAAGATTCTTCTTCAATGTATTTTCTAACACTTGAATGAGAAAGTATTAATTTAAGACTCTCAATTATTGGAACATATTGAAAACTTTCAATAACCAACTTTGGTTCGTATTCACCAGATTGTCTATTCAGCACTGATTCACAACGATCTCCAAGCGGAATCTCAACGGAGTCTACCAACCTATAATACATTTTTATAGCTTTCAGTTGCTGTTCAATGGATGAAAATTTGTCAAAAGGAGCAGAAATCTCAAACTTAGAGAGTAAACTCTCAATATCAGGCTGATCCAATGATATACCTTTACTTGAAAAATAATTTATAACTTCTTGCTGAAAATAATTTGCAATGTTGCAAACAAAAACTTCTGCTGCCGTAAAAGCTCGAGTCAAACTGGCCCCTGTAATAAATGCTTTCGATCTAAGATGAGCAACCATTTTTGCAGCCTCTCCTGATACACTGAACACTTTTTGAAGTCCATCTTTAGAGTTGTTACCCTCAGGCACACTACAATAACTATCTTGCTCAGGGTCTTCATTAGAGTCTACCTCTATACGATTTTGAAATAAAGATAACTCGTTATTTCTATTCTTTAAAATTGGGTGTTTAACACAAAGATGTCTAACCAAACTATTAAAATTTCTAAACACACATTGACATCTTGTCCACATTGATATCCTAAACTATAGGGAGCTGACACAGACAAACTATGTGAATGTCTTAAATGCGCTGTGAAATGTTTCAATCCATTCGGAATAAATTTATGACACATTGAACAAGTGTAGTCTTCCATTCGTTACACAGTTTTTGTTTACAGGCCTAAAATTAACCAACCAACAGACATTTAAATAAATTCACAAGCCAAGATCTGAAATAAAATAATATTTTGTTTAGGAGCCTAAAATTAATCAACCACTAGACATATTCAAATAATTTAACAAGACCTGAAAGAAAATAACAAGAACAGTATTATTACGTTTAAATTACTTTTCTGTCTTACCAAACTGATACATACTCAATAAAACATTGATTGTGTTCTCAGTAACTTCTCTCTTTTGAAGATATATGGCCAAAGCCTCAGGGTCCATCATTGTATTCTGAAACAATTTGAAATGAATTTATTGGAAGTTAAAAACGAGCCAGACATGGGCACTTTTTATTTGATTAACAAATAAAAGATAATATTTGAAAATAAAATGTTATTCAAATACTTTTTTATTTATCATTTGCAAATAATATTTAAAAGTTAGTTGTCATAATAGGAACAAATCCAAATAATATATTCAAAAATAAATTATTTAGGAAAAAATTCAACTAATTATCTTCAAATAAACTTTAATTTGAATAACCAAAAAAAATAAATTTCAACTAATTGTAGAAAAAAATATTTTTTAAGCAATTTTTAATAGCAACTCATATATTCTTTGATAAATAATAAAAAACGTTAGTAACATTAAATACATAATGAGCTATAGTTTATAATGTATATATATATAAACAGCATGTATAATGACAGTTCTAGATGAAATTATCAATTTATTTGACAATTTATATTGAGATTATTTGAAAATAATTTATTTGCAAATGATGTATTTTCAAATACTTTTTTTATTTGCATAGGATCTCAATATAAATTGTCAAATAAATTTATAATTTCATCTAGAACTGTCATTATATATGCTCTTTATCCTAGTAAACACAAACTAACAGCAACGTAACATCAATGTTATAATTTCCTATATACTCAGCAATGTAACTGTTACGTACAAGGCATGGTACAATTGCAGTTACATTATTGAGTGGGAAATTATAACATTGATGTTACGTTGCTGATGGTTGGTCTTGACTGGATATATATATATATATATATATACATATATATATATATATATTATAAACTGTAGCTCATTATGTATTTAATGTTACTAACGTTTTTTATTATTTATAAAAGAATATACATAAGTTGCTATTAAAAATTGCTTAAAAAATATTTTTTCTAAAATTAGTTGAAAATTATTTTTTTTGTTATTCAAATAAAAGTTTATTTGAAGATAATTATCTGAATTTTTTCCTAAATAATTTATTTTCGAATAAATTATTTGGATTTATTCTCATTATGACAACTAACTTTTATCAAATGCTAACTAACTTTAATCAAATGCCCATATCTGAAACGAACTAAGTGATTCAAACGAAGAATAAAGACAGAATGTCCTCATATTTTATTTTTTCTTTAATAGTCAAAATTTACTCTAAAGCCTAATATATGATGCAACAAAGGGATAACAGATCTTGATGATTCTTCAAACATATAACTACATGAGAAATGTAATCTTCTTTTACGACATTTCTTTTCAATAAGCAGTAAATCTTTTATTAGTTTCGTTCAGTCAAAGATGAGGTTTAAGTATAAACGTTTCTCTGAACATTCTTTTAGCAAATTAACCTAACTAACGCTCTAAAATAAAAGGTAGAAATGTCGTGTGGTGAGGTTATACTTACCTCAGGAAACATGTTCGTTTTTTAGCACGATATTCACAAAAGCATTCACTAATATCCACAATTCTTTGAAATCTTCAGGTATAGACAAACAAATATAAGCGCCCGGCTTCTCCTTCCAACAAAGCATCCATCAACATGGCAAGTACAGTGATGTCATTACCGACGTCGTCAAACTCGCATCTGCGTACTGAATGTAATATACTACTCGCCCACGAATGTTATAAAGTAAACTTCATATGAAAGAAAAAAATTGTTATAAATTTTACGAACAATATTCTGCCGATGTACTCCCATAAATATCGTTCTGTTATTTTTTCGGAACGTGATGATAACTCACATAGTATAACACGTCATGTCTTCAAGTCGAAGCAAAAAAAGATAATATTAAGATAAACGAAAATTTGTACGTTATTGAAAAAGGCGGTCAGCCAATCCTGGGCCGAATCTGGTTGCATGGATTCGGGATGTGGCCACTAGCATTTGAAAAGAAAATAACAAAACCAAAATATTTCGTAAATAACACAACGGGGCAAAACACTGACGCGCGCGAGAAAAAAAAATAGAGACTTAAAATTTTCGGGAACAGTTTCCAAAAGTTTTTCAACCAGGAATCGGAAAATTCACTAAAAGCGAATTAAAACTAACGTTAACCAAAGAGGCCCGCCCCAAGTTCGTGCAACCGAGAAAAGTGCCCTGGGCACTCCGCGATAAGGTCGAAAAAGAATTATTAAGATTACAAAAGCTTGAAATTATCTCAGCAGTCGAATTTTCAGACTGGGGGACGCCGGTGGTACCTGTTTTAAAAAATAACGGTGTGATCCGACTATGCGGAGATTACAAAGTAACACTCAATAAATACCTTGAAATAGATCGATATCCCCTTCTCCGAGTCAAGGAAGTGCTAGAAGCTATGCGAGGGGAAAAAATTTTCACAAAATTAGATTTATCAGAGGCCTATTAACAGCTACCCTTGTCAGAAGATTCACAAAAACTAGTAGTCATTAGCACGCATATAGGATTATTTAAATACCACAGACTACCATACGGCGTCTCTACAGGACCAGGATCTTTCCAAAGAATCATGGCAACATTGTTATTAGGTGTCCCAGGTACGATTGTATTTATCGATGATATAATAATATCGGCACCAAACCTAACGGTACATTTAAATAGAGTACGGGAAGTGTTGAAAAGACTGAACGAAGCGGGGCTCAGATTAAAATTCGAGAAATGTAAATTTCTGGAAGATGAAGTATGTTATCTGGGATTTCGAATAAATAAAGAAGGCATTCGGCCACTCCCGGATAAAATAAAAAGCGTAAAAAACGCACCCCGCCCGAAAAACGTGTCGGAATTAAGAAGTTTTTTAGGGTCGATCAATTATTACGGTAGATTTATAAAAAACATGGCTCAGAAATTACGATCTCTCTTCGCGTGTTTAGAAAAAAATAATTTCGATTGGACAGAGGAATGCGATAAAACGTTTGAAAGCATTAAACAAGAACTTATCTCAGAGCAAATTTTATTTCATTTTGACCTTGATAAACAAACGGTTCTCACTTGCGATGCGTCCTCGTATGGGATAAGTGCGGTGTTAGCACACAGAGATGAATCAGAATTCGATCACCCGATTAGTTTCGCTAGCCGTTCTCTCACGGCCGCGGAACGGAATTACGCGCACCTCGACAAGGAAGGCCTTGCAATAATATTCGGAGTACGTAAATATTTTGAATATTTATACGGATATAGGTTCATATTACAAACCGACTCGGCAGCGCTTACCAGGATATTCGATCCAAAAAAACCAGTCCCTGAGATTGCGGCAGCGAGACTACAACGGTGGGCATTATTCCTAGCACCATTCCACTACGAAATAAAACATATCCGAGGATCCAAAAATTACGCCGACTGGCTTAGCAGGTTACCGTTAAAAGATACAAAAGATAATGCAAAAGAATTCTCGATCTTGCAGAACTCGGCGTATACCAACTTAGACTTAATTAAAGATTACGACTTCGCGACGCTAGACTGGAAAGCAGTACAAAAATACACCCGCGAAGATAAAGTCCTAAATAAAATAATACGATACTGCAGGGACGGTTGGGGAGAAAATCAACCAAAAGAGGAACCCATAAAGACATTCTGGAATAAGCGGGAGGCATTAACGGTAGATAACAATTGCGTGCTATGGGGGCATCGAGTAATTATCCCAGAAAAACTGCGAAAAGTCGTATTAAAAGAACTGCATCATAGCCATTTCGGCGTCACTAAAATGAAGATAATAGCGAGATCGTTTGTGTGGTGGCCGGGGATCGACAAAGAAATAGAACTTATCACAAAGGGATGCCGACCGTGCCTCGAAACGCGAAAATCACCCCCAAAAATAGCACTAACACCATGGGTTTGGCCAACAACCCCATGGCATAGAATCCATGCGGATTTCTTGGGTCCATTTCTCGGAAAAATCGTTTTGATCATAATTGACAGTCACTCAAAATGGCCCGAGGCAATAATAATGCCATCAATGAACGAGACAAATACAATCAAAGCATTCAGAGACGTATTTGCGAGGCACGGTTACCCGGCACACCTGGTCACAGATAATTACTCCACATTTGTAGGAAGAGAATTCCAACGATTAATGAAAGAAGGCGGAATCAGACATAGCACTACACCCACGTCCTTTCCGGCGACAAATGGTGCTGCGGAAAACTTCGTAGATACGTTCAAACGGAAAATAACGTGCATGACTAAAGACAGTATATCTTTCGAAAATGCGATTACAAAATTTCTATTTGATTATCGGAGCACCCCGCACGCCGCCACACAAAAGACTCCCGCTAGTTTAGCATTAGGACGAGAACTAAAAACTCGATTTTCATTATTACGACCGGCACCCACGAGCGAGCGTATAATAACTCACCAATCTCAACAGATGAAAAACTATCCCGGAAATAAACAAGCAGACTTCAAAGTAAACGATTCCGTCATGACAAAGAAATACGGTAAGGAGGGAAAGTCATGGATACCGGGAACGGTAGAAAAAGTTTTAGTGCCAGGCGTAACATACATGATAAAAGTAGAAAATGAGAAACCGCTGAAAAGACACGCGAATCAACTAATTAAGTGCGAGGCAGCGATACTCGAAGGCCCACCCAGGGCCGACAAAGAACCAAACAAATCAAAGGAAAGGCAGCAGCAACCGACTCGCCGATCGGAACGGTTACAAAATAAGAAGGGGGAGGTGTGATCTTTCTGGCTTGGGAGAGATAGAGATAAGAGATCGCGATAGTTCATCGATGTAAGATGTATTGTGTAGGTACGATACACACACACCGCCTCACCGACCTATTGTAAGAGTTCGGGTGTGTGTACCGAGACGGTCGGGGATCAGTATAGATTGATCGGTCGAACGTCACAGACCTACGAAATAAATATATATATTTCCCACGGAAAGATCCAGTGAGTCGTGATTTCACATTATGATTTATAAAATCTTCGTCAATTCTTAAAATAAAATCGGTATTTACTGAGGGAAAACGTCCATTAATGTACTTCCCTTGAATAGTACATTTCGTACAACTGTTGTAACCATTATGATTTTTAATATTTAAAATAAAAGATTTAACTGGAGCATCACATATTAAACCTTAATTGCATGCACTTTAATTTCAACCTTTTGTCCGTCATGAATTAATGAATTATTTATCAAAAAATTGCTTTATCAACAAACTTTTGCAGAAAAACATTATTATTTGCTTCACCATCGAGTGGAAATTTAAACTCGCCGACATCCAGTCGTCAACCAGCCAATACATGTCTTATATAGCCCCTGTCTAGTAATGTAACGCTTATAAGTTCTAGATACTCGACAAATATATTGTCTCATAGCGAGCTTAGGAAAACTATCTAGTAATCAGCTAGCCTGGGCTAGATTAAAAAATATATGGAAAAATAAACTTTTTCTTTTTATTGATTTATTAATTGCTGCATTTTTCAAGTTTTGCTATTTAACATATATATGTAATTGTATTAAATATCGTCATTTAGAATATCCACTTACCGAATGATTCGAACTTGGTACCGTTGTTGGGCACCGCTGACAGAGTTATACAGTCGTTCACTCTATCCACTACGCTATCGAGTGTTTGTAATAAGCAAGTTTTAAATTCGCCTTATATGTTATAACGTAATATAAAATACGAACTTAAAAATTTTTTCGAATTACAGAACAATATTTAATACTTTAAATGCTCAATATTGTCTATATAAATACGAATATGTTAAATAATTAAAATTTAAACTCTCTATATAAAAGATGTTGTTTAGTAAAAATTGCTGTGAGATTTTGCATTTTTTAAGATATATAAATTAAAAAGTACTTTAAAAATAAATTATAAATAAAAAACAAATATAAATAATAAATAAAGTATAAAAATAATAATTAAGAACTATAGCAAATAATTTTCAGCAGTTGAATACTTCTCCAAATTATGAAATGAATTGAACCATAAGTTTCAAACCCTTGATAAAATATTTATGTCATATTATGTATGTTATAATTTATGAATAATTCTTCGCTATCTAGTACTTTTCTAGCCCCTGCACTGTAAATATTGGAATAGATGGCACTGGAAACTTTTAAAAAATTAGCCAGCCGTTGTCTAACCACTAGCTAAAAATTTGTTAGCATTTGAACAGTGAGGTTATGTCACGTAACTTCTTTCTGGAAGTATTTGGCAAAGTCCGCGGATCTTTAGGAAATAGTAAACCTGTACGTTTCCGTAAAATAACCAGCAAATTAGCTAGAGCCTTGTGCGATATACGGTTATTTATATACCAATGACACAAATCTTTTTTAAACTCATCATAATTTTCTAAATTTGCATTGTCAATTACATCCGCAGATTCACTTTCTAACTCAAACTATCCTCAAAGAATGATTTATGTAATCAAATGACAGCAATATACAGTAACATTGAAATTTATTATTCTAATGCAATGTTGCGATCACAAATGATAAAAGTATTTATAGAATAAAGCAAAGAGATATAAATACTTTTCTCATATGCTGCACTTCATTGTGCCTGTGATCGCAACGTTGAAATAGAATAAGACTCAACGCTACTGCATATTGCTCTGTCGCTTGATTACATAAATTATTCTTTATAATAAGACTTGATTTATATTCGTGCAGTTAAAGTGTATATCATATCACAGATACAATCTAGTGCAGCACATGTAAAAAGAGCATTTATAGAATAAAGCAAAGAGATATAAATATTTTTCTAACGTGTTGCACTTGATTGTACCTGTGATCGCAATGTTGAATTAGAATAAGTCACAATGCTACTATATGAAAAATTATAATATATAATACTTTAATTATTAAATACTTACGTGGAGCGTCCTCGGCATTGGGAACCTATTTGCAAAAGTAAATCCTCCATCATTTTCTGAAAAAGAAAAAAATTTTTACAATGCAGAATATTTCTGCAAATATTTTTATATATTGATAGTCGAAAAAGATACTTACATATCGTTGCGTCGTCTCTCGTTGCATCGTCTCTCGTTGCACCGTAACTCGTTGATTCAACTTTTTAAACAATTGAATAGTAGACACGTCACAGACCATGCTAGTGCGCATGTTTGAAATTTGTCACTTCGTTTGATATAATTTTCGTCATTGTTTAGATGTGCTTTTGCGAAAATCGACAGCGTTTTGTAAGTATAAGAATAAATATGCTCCTACACAGCACAGAACATTGCAATTATATTGCAGCAATGTTACAATCTTGCAATTTGCATGTAATATTGTAGAGACATTTTAGGAACCTGTAACTGTAATATTTTGTGAGAAATAACATTCCAAAAACATTAAAAAAATTTTTTAATAAAGATATGTAATTAATTCTAATTAATGTTTATATATTTATACCTAAATATATATAGTTATATTTAAAAAAGTTCTCACAAAAGCGAAATTTTTGCTACCAAAATAAGTAAACAAGTAAATGCTTCGGAATTGCAGACATTTTTTAGTATAAAAATATAATTCAGAATTAATACTACGTATTGGAATGTTCTATTATCAAGAATCGATGTTGGAAATAAAGCATATGAAAAGAAATTTAATTTGTGAAAGTTATTTGATACATAAAATATTTTTTATTTCAGAGTCCATAAAAAATTTATCCAAGTACATGTAATGGTTTCATTTCTAAGATAATAAGAAAGAGAGGGATAGGAAGATACAATAATATTAGATACAAGATATAAGATACATGATTATAAAAGTATATAGAAACATGTAAAATAAAAAAAGTGATTTATATAAATAAAAGTTTAAAATAATTTTGTGTCTAAAATATAATATTGTAAGTTATATATACATATATATGATTATATTTAGATATAACTTTACAATATATTATCTTGGATATAAAGTTGTGGCAAACTTCTGTTTGCCATATCAAGCTTTTTTATTTTATATGTTTTTATATGCTTCCGAGATATTCTATGAAAAACTATTTTAGAAAATATTTTATTTTTAATATTACTATTTTAGAAAATATTTTATTTTTAATATTACTAGATGGTTGAAATAACGTTGCATTCTTTTAAATATATTACATTGCAATGTTGCTAATGTTTCATTGAAATATTACAAAAAGCGAACATCTTAACGTTGCCACAATCTTACAGCAATGGTGCAGCAATGTTTCGCAATCAATTTGTAATATTGCAATGTTTTATTGAAATTATTCTGCAATATGTCTGCAATCTTTCTGTGCTATGGGAATGTAGTTGCTATTAATATTAAATAATTAGCCGATACAACACTAAAAATAATTTAATTAATTATTTGTTACTTTAAGATACACATACATTGCAGTTATTAATTTTGAAACTTAGAAGCGCCAAGTTTTTTTACCTAAAATTTTTTTAATTTTTCGATTTTGTATTAAGTTTTATTTTTTTGCATTAGTTTTTAATTTTTAATTTTTTGTATAAATTTTTTATTTTTAATTTTTGTATAAATTTTTGATTTTGTTTTTTGTTTTATATTATCTTCTTTTTATTAAACTTTTCAGAATATATATGGTTATTGGAATGTATACATTGGAATGTGATTGTTTATTTTATATTATCTTACATAATTTTTTATAATAAATGTATCCAAAAGCGTTAGATGTGTGTATATTACAATTGTGCACTTAGTTATAAAATAATTCTATTTCAGCTATATGCCCTACTACTTTAATTATATTGCAATTTATTAAATATAATTTTTCTTAATATTGGAAATAATAAAATAAATTAATTTTATAACATAAAATTATAAAAATAAATAAATGGTTCCGTTAATGATAAATAATGGTAATAATAGGGCTTAAGGAACCAGCGCAATACATAGAGAGCGAAAAGAACTTTATTAAGTAAACAATCAGATATATCACGAAAGCATTAGCGAACGTTTCCATCCCTTTTTGGACTCTCTTTAGCGCAAATAAACACAAGTAAATTTCAATACATTAGATGTGATCTGTAATACAATAAACAAAATTCAAGACGCTCAGAAACTAAAAATTTAAAATACTTCGCTGTTATTTTTTGTCATAGAATATAAAAAAATATGAAAAATAAAAATTATAAAAAAAATTGTGCAAATTAGAAATTTGCACATTGCTTCCTCACCATTTTAATTCGCTCACAAAGTTCCTCCTTAGAGGAAGCTAGTTTTTAAATTAAATTAAAATTATTAGTATATAATAGATTGTTGGCTTCCTCATAGAGGAAGCTTATGAGCGAATTAAAATGGTGAGGAAGCAAATTTCTAATTTGCACAATTTTTATTTTTATATAACCATCACAAAAAATTTCCTTCCTTTAATAATAATTCCTTTAATAACATCTTTTAATAATATTCTATTTATATAAAAATATTTAGCCCGATATCTTAAAATTTTAGGAAGTTAGAGCGTACACAGACATTTCTCAAAAAATTCAAAATTTTATAAATATGAATCCCTTCACCGATTCAAACCAAATTCAATACCAACCATCCTTTATTGATACCCTATTCATGTAAAAATATTTAATCCTATATCTCAAAATTTGCGGAAGTTGGAACAACCACGCTCTTTTTTGGAAAAATTCGAAATTTTATAAAAAATTTACCCCTTCACCGATGCTAGCCAAATTCAATACCAACCATCCTTTATTGATACTCTATTCATGTAAAAATATTTAACCCTATATCTCAAAGTTTGCTGAAGTTAGAACAATTACGCTCTTTTTTGGAAAAATTCGAAATTTTTAAAAAATAAACCCCTTTACCGATTCTAGCCAAATTCAATACCAACCATCTTTTAATGATACTCTATTCATGTAAAAAAATTTAGATCGATATCTCAAAATTTGCGGAAGTTAGAACAACCCCGCTCTTTTTTGGAAAATTCGAAATTTTATAAAAAATAAACCCCTTCACCGATTCTAGCCAAATTCAATACCAATCAACCCTTAATGATACTCTATTCATGTAAAAAATTTTAGCTCGATATCTCAAAATTTACGGAAGTTAGAGCGACCACGTCCTTTTTGGTGCACATACACACATACACACACACATACGGACATTTTTTAAAAATGTGATTTTTCGACGTTTTAGAACATTCTGAACACATTGGCATGAAAAAATGAAAAACAAATTTTTTCACGAAAACAAAGCTTCCTCTATGAGGAAGCAAAATATAAAAAAGCGGTGGTCAAAAGATAAAATTGTGTATATCAACCGTAGGGTGCGTCTCTCCAAGGTTGGCTGACAACGGAGGTGGAATTAAAATGACGTGGAACGCAAATGACATCAATCCAAACATGTTCTTAAATCGCACCCCTAGAAGAATATTGTCACAACTCAAAAAATACCAATTTTTATGATTCTTAAATCGCACCCCTAGAAGAATATTGTCACAACTCAAAAAATACAAATTTTCATTCCTCCACGTAGATATTGTTTCAGGCATACCTCCTGTGGGCTAAATTTTTTGAGTTGTGACAGTATTCTTCTAGGGGTGCGATATATTAAATAGCTTCCAATTAATTAATAAACTCTCTGACGTATCTATTGATAATGATTTTACTCTAATGTCGTTAGATGTTATCTCTCTCTTCACTAATATTCCTACCGGACTCGCTATTGACAGTGTTTGTAAAAGATGGGATCTCATCGCAGCTAATTGTTCTGTTCCACGAGATGAATTTATTTCAGCTATCAGATTTGTACTAAACTCAACTTTTTTTACCTTTAACGGCAGAATTTATCAGCAAACTTATGGCACCCCCATGGGCTCGCCTTTATCTCCCATCATAGCGGACATTGTTTTACAAGACCTAGAATAGAGAGTTATGGCGAGACTGACCTTCACCCCGCCATTCTATGTTAGATATGTCGACGTGGCCTCAGCAGTTCCTTCTTGTTTCCTTGAACATACTTTGAATGTCTTTAATCCTTTTTACTCAAGAATACAATTCACGATGGAAATCGGAGACGATAATAAATTTAACCTTCTAGACGTCATCATAATTTTAAATAACAACCGTTTAATTTTTGACTGGTTTCACAAATCTACTTTTTTGGGCAGATATCTTAACTTCATGTCTCAACATCCGATTTGTCAAAAAAGAGGCACAGTGGTCGGTATAATTGATAGAGCCTTCTTACTTTCTCATCCTCAGTTTTATCAAACAAATTTAAATTTCATCATCAACATTTTATTAGACAATAATTATCCATTGGACTTTATATTCCAAACTCTACATAACCGTCTTAAATATCTATTTATTATTTCGAATACTAACAATCTTAACTTATATAACAAAGATACTGTGTCAAATAAAAAACTTTTCACGATTCCATACGTCCCCTCCATTTCCGAAAAATTTACAATTATAACGAAGGACCTAAGAGTGAGACTATCGTACTTCAGTTTTAATAAATTGCGTCGCTTCATTAAAGTGCATAAAGACCAGCTACCTGAATTATCATCGAACAATGTTGTATACAAAATTGAATGCAACGGACTGTGATGCGTCTTACGTTGGCCAGACGAGCAGATAACTACAAACTAGAATCAACGAACATCGTAACCATATACTGCAACGTATTTTTCCCTCGGTATCTCGGAAAAGCACGCGCAACTTCGTCGTGCTCGGTATTAATTATTCGCGGACGAACTTCGATACTGACGGTATTTGGGCGCCAGGTACGGTCAGGCCGCACCGCTTATCGTTATCTCCTTAATCGATAAATCGCACGACGGCTCAACCGCGGTAGCTCGGTATCATGATTTTTGGTAGAGTGGCGTGGTTCTTTTTCGCGAGGGGAAGGAGGCCCGAAATCCCGGAGAGAGAGAGAGGACTAACGACACAGACAACAACGTCACATATAAAATAATATAGAATGTATTTCCTACGATCTTTACATGGGGACTGGTTAATATCGTTCAATTAACAGGAGATCGTCACTTCTTCTCGAAATACATAGTATGCTCGACTTTAACCGTTTATCTCGGTAGCATTTCGACGACAATTTTCTCGTGTCTCTTCCTGTATTAACTTCAAATCAATGACTTAAACAAGAACGAAATAGTGACTAATGACTCTATACAATCTTACGAGACGTGAATTTGACGTAGATACAAGGACTGTCGACTCGGTACGGCGCCCCTCGAAGGCGAAGAAGGCTAATGAATAAAGTAATTATTAACGCGGATCTCAACACGGGCCCCGTGCTTTCTACGCAACAATTATCTCGGTAACATAAAGAATTTAATAATGGCAAACGAACCTATCGGCTCGGTAACGCGATTCAGGTAACTTTACTATTCCACGGGTCCCTGCCGAGTCCGCGCTTACCGGGAAGTCGAAGTGGTGGCCTTACAATTGCTTCGTCGCCGGTCGATGTTCCGTGATCCGTCGGGGTCGCCGTCACGTCGAGCAGTGATTTGCGATGGGCCGGCGGCACGCCGGTAGCCGCACGCGGTGGTGCTGCGCGCGCCGTTCAGGGCCGAAATCGATTTTTGCTTCGATCTCGAATTCTCTCTCAGGTCGCTGGCCCTCTCACGCCGTTGTACATATTTTTCCTTCTCCGTTCTCGGGAGTCCTGCCGTCGCAAAGTTATGTTGGCGGCTCCGAACGCATCTCGGACGGCCCTCGTAATTAATTTAAGCTGGCCTTTCTTTTCTGCAGGGATCCTCGCGGGGTGATCAGTCCCGTGTGCTCCCTCGTTCCTCTCGGGATGCTGTGTCGGGCCCCTCGGAGTTAACTATCCTCGTCTCGGGATGTAGGCGCCTGTTTCTCCTCCTTGTGCTGACTGCGATTCGTAGGCTCTCCGAGGCTGTAAAAATGACTCGGCAGTAACAGTCCTTATGCGACTCGGTAAAATTCGGAATATAATGACATCGGTCGCATACCTGGCCCTTCGCGCGATTCCGCTCCGTGCGCACCGCTCTCGACCACTCCGCTGCTCTCCTCACCCGAATTCGCTTCCTCAGGATTTCTTCTTCCTATAACAATTACGCTCCGGGGCCACCACCTCAACTCCCGATACTCCATCCGGAAAAGAGCGAGTCGGCGTAAAGTTCGCCGCTCGCTCACAAAATCTCTTAAACTATTACGCCCTTTTTGACCGTTCCCGGCCGGGCGCGTCCGCCCTTGTGACGGGTGCGAAACGCCACGTCACAATACGTAGAAATACGTCTAATCATTCGGTCATAACGGATCACAGGTTGCATTTTAAACATGAATTTAAATGGAGCGATGTCAGGATATTAGACAATGAACCTTATTTTAATAAACGTCTGATATCTGAAATGCTATTTATTAAAAGGCAAAAAATAGCTTGAATTTACAGACGGATATATGAATGCTTACATGAAGCGTACGTCGAAGCGACAGATAGGCTTCCTAACATTTAATTTTTGCGCATGACACGCTTGTATACATCGATCCCGGCTTGTTTATATTTTAGATCTCGAAACATTTAAATTACACGTTGACTTTCCGTCAGTTCTGCTAGATGTTTGTGACCTGTAACTCAGTTTCGTTTCATTTTATTTTATTTTAACTCAGTTTCATTATTTTATGTATTGTTCTTTTCTACATTATTTATTTTTATTGTGCGACTATTTGTATATTACTGCGTGTTCTGAGTGAGCGATTGAACTACACATCTGTAAGCTCCGTTGCATTTATCGATACATTGTCTCTGTCAGGCTTGTTTCTCCATGTGATTATTGACCTTTCAGATATTCGTGTTCTTGATATCGGTATATTTAAGAACATATTTGGATTGATGTCATTTGCGTTCCACGTCATTTTAATTCCACCTCCGTGGTCAGGCAACCTTGGAGAGACGCACCCTACGGTTGACATACACAATTTTATCTTTTGATCACCGCTTTTTTATATTTTTTTTATATTTTTTGACAAAAAATGACAGCGAAGTATTTTAAATTTTTAGTTTCTGAGCGTCTTGAATTTTGTTTATTGTATTACAGATCACATCTAATGTATTGAAATTTACTTGCTTTTATTTGCGCTGAAAAGGGTCCAAAAAAGGGACCGAAACGTTCGCTAATGCTTTCGTGATATATCTGAATGTTTACTTAATAAAGTTCTTTTCGCGCTCTATGTATTGCGCTGGTTCCTCCTTATGTCTTATTATTACCATTATTTTTTATAACATGAATTTTTATTCAGTTGACACAATTTTTTGATACCATTATTTTTCTAGGAAAGCAACTACTTCGTATAACAGTTTTTTTAATTAAAATGTCTTTATTTAAAGATAATAGAAATAAATTTTAAAGCATACATTTTTATTCATTTGGCACAATTTTTTGATATCATTACTTTTCTAGAAAATTTTTACTTTTCTAAACAACTATTTTGTACAACAATATTTTTGGTTAAAATGTTTCTATTTAAATAATAATAAAAGAAATTAACTTTATATTAAAACAAAAATAGAGATACTTTCCTTATACAATTGAAACTCCAGCTATCAATTAAGCCTATTGAGAACTCGATTGGCCCAGCCGTTACTGAAACCTTTTTAAGAAAATGTAAAAAAAGGCGCCAAGTGCACGCGCCATGTAAAAAAGTGTTATTTTTCACAAAAATTTGTACACAAAAAAGTATTATTTTTTAATTAATGTAGAAAGCTGCTTTACAAAATAACACTATTTTTTACAGAATTAAAATAACATTACTTTATAAGAAATTAATTTTACAGCATAAGTTTTTATTGTCAATTGACAAAATTTTTTGATATCTATTCTAGAAAATTAAAACTATTATTTTGTACAATTAAAATAACACTGTTTTGTATAGAATTTTTTACATTAATTATAAAAAATAACACTGTTTTTGTGTACAAATTTTTGAAATTGAAAAATAACACTTTTTTACATGGCGCGTGCACTTGGCCCCTTTTTTACCTTTTTTTAAATAGGTTTCAGTAACGGCTGAGCCAATCGAGTTTTTAATAGGCTTAATCGATAGCTTGAGTTTCAATTATATAAGGAAAGTGTCTCTATTTTTGTTTTATGTATCCTATAAACAAAGATATTATAAGTAATATAAAATGCCAACGTGAAAATTTTCAAGGGGGAACAACACTTTGAAGTCCGAAAAAAGGCATGCTTTTTGTGAATTATTTTTGAGACACACATATTTCGTTGAAATATTATTGATTGGTGGTTTAAATATTCATATATTGGGCAATATTTGAGAATTTTTTTATTACTAAATATACATATTTAATCACATTATAGAGCTCGCTGTAGAATGCTGTGCGCCGAGCTGGTTTCCCACTTTGTTCACGTTCAGCTCATCTGGGAAAAAAAATTTAAACATTTTTTGAATCTATATTAGTGTAGTTTCAGTTTAGCGTGCGGAAATTAAATTATAACAATTTTTGAAGAAATGGCAGACTTTGAAACAAAAAGTTTTAAAAATTTCGATAAAAAATGAGTGCATTTTGAGGTGAAAAAAATGGTACATATTATTTAAAAAAAATTTCCGTACGTTTAACCAAAACTACACTAATATAGATTTAAAAAATGTTTAAATTTTTTTCCCAGATGAGCTGAACATGAACAAAGTGGGAAATCAGCTCGGCGCGCAGCATTCTATAGCGATTTCTATAATGCAATTAAATATGTTTATTAAGTAATAAAAAAATTTTCAAACATTGTCCAATATGTGCATATATAAACCCCCAATCAAGAACATTTCAACGAAATATGTGTGTTTCAAAAATAATTCACAAAAAGCACGCTTTTCTCGGACTTCAAAGTGTTGTTCCCCCTAAAGAAAACGTCTTGGGCGTGGTAGTCATAATCACCTTTCTATTCTTTTCTATTACATACGTTTCTTTTTCTGATGTATACAGAAAATTTCTGTACGGTTGAAATTTTCAAATTGCGCTCGCTTTTGTGCTAATAGCGCTCGCAATTCGCCGTACCGGCCTTTGATAAATAATTGTTGACAGTGTATATGTTTACTTTTATTTCTGACAAATAAAGAGGTTATTAACATTGTCGAAAATAAAGTTATGTGATATACAGTGTGATATTATTACCAATTTCATAAATAAATTCTGCACGCAGAAATCAACAAGAATGCTTCTGATCAGTATAATTTGATTTAATTTATATTACGTAAATTGTCTTGCATTTAACGTCAAATTATTTATATAAGAATATAACAGTTCGATTAGCTTAAATGTGTCTTTTACAAAATTGTTTTCTGTAAATATAATTTTTTTTTAATATTACAAAATATTTATATAAATATGAATATATAAATAAATAATAAAAATAATAAAAATAATAAAAAATAATATATAAAATATAATATAAATAATATATAAAATATAATAAAAATATATAATATATATAAAATATATAAATAATATAAATAATATATAACTAAATATATAATATAAATAAATAATATTTAATAAATAATAAATAATATTTATATAAATATTTATATTTCCAATACAAGATTACGCTAGTGATATTTGCAGCTAATCTCGATTGTGCAGATCTGTCACATAATGTCAAATATAACAAGCAAGGTACGATATTTTACATTTCGAGGCATGATATTTTACATTTCACACACACAGTCAGGTGTGAGATATTATTTTACATTTACAGATATTTTAACGATTCTGTTTTCACCAATTACATTTACGCAGTTGAACGTTAACAGTTTCGTTTTCGTTAACATGTATTGTGATTGGTATTATCATATGCTCGTTCTTCCGTTGTGATGGATGCAAATAATATCATCGGAATATACGGCAAGAGATTTTGTCAATAAAGAGTACTCTGTGATCCGAATGTATATATAGGGTGGACAACATAACTTGATTATATACACTTTAATTATTTCCGTTTCTACTGAACCAATTCAAATTATTTTTTTTTTTTTAAATATTTTTTTAAATATTTTGATTCAGAAGAGTTTTTGAACTGACGTTTCTTGTATGTCTTTTTTTACGAAGTTTTCAATATTATACTTATTTTTTAAAATGAAACCCAGCAATTTTTTCTGTCTATCTTATAGCGGACTTTTAGTGAGACGGAAAGCATCATAAAATATTTGTTTTATTACTATAAATGAATATCTTGATGCAATGGCACATTGTAAAGATAAAAACGATGACGATGTAAAATATTAAAAACATTAGTAATAACAAAACGAAAAGGCTCTGATATATCAATACAAAGATTCAGGTAGGAAATAAGCGGTAAAACTGCATAAAAGGTTACACCTCACCGATTTTAACGGCACTTAAATATGTTGTAGGGGAGGTTCTTCTAAGTAATTCTCCGCAAGAAAGAAGTGGGGGACGGCATTGGTTTAGAAGATATAACAAATTGAAGTTTGACATTAAATTACTCAGAATTACTCAGAAGAACCTCCCCTACAACATATTTAAGTGGCGATAAAATCGGTGAGGTGTAACCTTTTATGCAATTTTACCAAATAAGCTAATAAGAACCAAGCGCAGAAAACAGCAATCAGCAATATTGACGTTTTGTATATCGCTCAGGTCACAATGTACGCGTTTTCGCTCTTTGTTCTTCATCGCGTCTTCGATCGCTTTGAAGACTTACCGGTGACATAAGTCGAAAATAAAGATTAAGATGCATGAATTTTCTTTGTAATTTTTTGTCAATTGATCTGCTAAAAATAGTCCAAAGGAAGGACCAAAACGTTCAAGTCAAATAAAGAAGATTTTAAGATAAGTTTGTTGCGCCTACTTTCTGCGCTTGGCTCTTTTTAACTCATTTCCTATTTGACTAAAAACATTAGATTTAGATATGTCTTTATTATATTTCCAATTTTTCGGAAATTAATATGAGAATTGTTTCACTATAGAGCCACAACGGCACGTTCAGTTGCACCATCAGTATTGATTTTTGGACGATTTCGTTTGTATCTATATAAATATCCAATTTCCTGAAGTGTTTTAAGTAATCATTCAAAAATATGACGCGATTGATGATTTTTATTCCAAATCGTCCAGCGTATAGCTGCTGTGCCATCACTGTATTACGTTAATATTCCCCGTAAATTAAGAGCATTTTAATTTTGTTTTTGTTATAATGATTCATGTTTGTAACTACGCTTTCGAAAGATCGTAAACGTACTGATCTATGTCTTAAGCTATCAGTAAGAATACGGCACATTTCAATGTTTATAAACATCCCGTGCAAAATTGATTTTATAAACAGCCCGACCATCAGATCAAATTTAATCACATTTAATCACGCCTTGTTTGTATATGGCATTATAGGATTCCTCTGAAACATTTTTTCTCTATTATATCTTTATTTGTATTAATAAAACAAGTATTTTATGATACTTGCCGAATTTGTCTCACTGTCCGCTAAAAGATAGGTGGAAAACAATTGTAGGAAGTTCAATTTAAAAAAAATAAAGATGACCTTAGAAACTTCATAAAAATAATGTAATGTAATGTACAAAAAAAAGAAACGTTTCTAGGTTCTTCTGAACCAAAGTATAAAAAAAAATTTGTGCTAATCCAGTAGAAATGGAAATAATTAATGCGATCAAATTATTCACCCTATACATATAAGTAATACAGATTAGTGATGGGATTAAGTATCTTACAAGTATGTTCGAATTTGTTTGCATGGTTTTGAATTCTCTATGATTACATCGAAAAAAAAGAAATAGTACTTTAAAGTAGATTCGAACCCGAACGAGATAGGTTCGAACCCTTTATACATAAGTACCTCAAAAAAAAGCAGTATTTCCAAGTACATTCGAATCTTGATCAAGTATGTTCGAATCTTTTATGAGTATTTATGAGAAATTGTGGGAATAGATGAATGGATGTGTGGGTGGAGATGAGGAGTGTGCGTGCGCGAGTGTGTGGATGTGCATATATGTATAGCAAGTATTATAAATATATTTTTTATCTTAGAGTTTAAGTATACTACTTGTAAAAGATTCGATTCTTTATAAGTACTACTTCGAACCTTGCAGATACTCAATCTAAAATTCGAATATAACTGTTCTAAATTCGATTACTTCGTAAGTACAATATATGAAATATTATTTCTTATGAGTATTATTCGAATCCTAGAAGATGAAACTTGATTATTGGAATCGACTCTGATTTTTAAGTACATATTGAACTTGATTCTATCACTAATGCAGAATACGAAGGGAATTTCTCAACGATATATGAACTAAGTATTTTACTTTAAAAATAAGGATAAAGCAAGTTATTATTTCGTAACTGGTATGAGCAAACAAGAAATAAGTATCCTCTACAAAGGCAATTATTATTCACCAATAATTTTGCTATTTTACACACAGACACACACACACACACACAACACACAATACACACACACAACACACACACACACAACACACACACACATACACACACACAGACACATACACACAACACACACAAACACACACACACAACACACACACAACAAACAAACACACACACACACACACACATATGAGTAAACATAGATTTCTATGTTCCGTTGAATAATTTATATATTGTTTCAAAAAAACTCTTCTGCTCTTTTTCCTATACAATACGAATTAAAGCCATCAATTATGCTTATGAGAATCTGATCATTTTATGTGTTATTTAGTTCCAATAAATCCAAATTAGATATTTTCAATTATATATAAACGGTCCGTATATAAATATTACTTAAAAAAGAGTTATATAACATTCAAAACATTATATTAATTTAAAACATTACCTTTTCAAGAAACGATGAAAAAAGGCGCCAAGCCCAAGCGCACACGTTTAAAAAATTATTATACAAAAACATGTTTATTTAATACACCAAAAATACGTTATAAAAAGAGGCGTTATTTTATTGCCTTTTGTCTTTCTACAAAAAATTATGATATAAAAAAATGTGCCAATTAAAAAAAATAAAAAATTATATACATTTATATCTTTCTTGCAAAAGTTATAATATTAAGACGTATTTCAAAAAATATAAAAATCATCACAAAATTTAATGCAAAAAAACTTGGTGCTGCTATACCAATTGTATAAAAGTAACATGAATAATAAAGAGTATAATAAAGAAAGCTATTATTAATAATGAAGTATTTTATTAACAAATTTAAAATATCTTAAAAAATATATTAAATGCGTGAAAATTGTTGAAAGTTATACAGGTCATTATTTATGATAGATTTATGATAGTTAAATATATTTGCATTATTATAATAAAGTGCCCATTGACAACAAAATATTTTATTATTAATTATAGTACAGTATAATACAATGTGAATAAATCGTTACATAGTAGCGCTAGGTTTTTATTAAGTTTTTATAACTTTTATATTTTTTGCAATATATTTTGATATTATAACTTTTGCAAAAAAGATATATAAATTTAAATAATTATTTATTCCCAATTTTGCGCATTTCTCTTTATATCATAATTTTTTGTAGGAAAATAAAATTTGAACAATAAACAATAAAATAACGTCTCTTTGTATGACGCATTTTTTCATGTATTAAACTAACATCTTTTTGTACAATAATTTTTTGAACGGCCGCGCATGACGCCTTTTTTCACTTTTTTCTTGAAATGGTAATTTTTTATTAAAGATTATTGTATTTACGTGCATTTTTAATTAAAATATTCTTCAATTATTAAGAAGAGTTTCATGTTTATATAGCTAATAAATCTTGTGATTGTACGTCTAATGTAAGTCGACATAAAATTTTCATTTCAAAATATTACCATGCTAAAAAATTGTAAAATATTTTGTACAGTTTTAATAATTTAATGTTACAAAAAGAAATCTTTCCTGCTATTCGCTTTTATATCAATAAGCAAAAATAATATTTTATACAGTAAAAATAATAAAAAAAGTAGAACACACAATTATTTCGATGAAAAAGCCATGTATTTGTGTGAGGATTTTGTTTCACAATTTTATAAGGTTATCATAAAAATCATAAAATGCATTTCAACGTATGACAAAGTGTACGACAGAGTGATATATTTAAGACAACGAGAAAATCAAATAAAGAAAAATTGTATCTCACAGTTCTGGTAAATGTCACGATTCATTACAATCCTGAGGGGGTACGATCAATATAGCAGCGCGCACGGTAAAACATACATTATCCACGAGAGATACTCGAGCGAATGACAAAACGTGTGCCCGATGTAGCGTCGCAACGCGATAATCCTACGTTCGATAAACTGGAGACGCGATAAATTGACATATAGGAATAAGCATGTTGGAGTAGCGTCACGACATCAAGGGGGATGCATCAGGGGAGTGGACGTCGAGAGAAGCGAAAAGGGACAGAACGATCCGTGGGGATGGAAAAATGAGCGAGAAGCGTGATGCAAACGCGTTGCCGGAAGTGTCAGGAGGGGTTCCGAACGTAAAGAGGGAGGTTTGTCTGATGGTGCGAACGGTAGAACGCGAAATGCGAGGTGAGCGCGTGAGCAAAGAGGATGGTGGGAGGTTATAACTGGCGGCTGGTGGAAGGGAGACTCGATGAGGTGGCGGAAGGGAAGAGGTTTGATACGGACTTTGGACAGCTAGCCATGGCTCAGTTTGCTTCCGTTCCGCGTCGCGCGAGGTTTGTGTGTGCTTTCCAGTGAAGTGATTGTTCTGCACGCTGATCTGTTCAAGAGAGGAATTCATCCCCTTCCGTTGTAATCTTCTATCTCGTTCAAAGTATATAACGGAATCATCCACGCACGATGTACATACATCGTTACAGGATGTGCTTATAAGTGTGTGTATGAAGTGTCTCATATTCTATTCTGAGTGTGTGTGTATATGAAGTGCTTTCTGCTTTCGAGATAAACTTCGCGCGTGATCGTGGATAGAAAATCATGTCGACGAGAAGACACTACTGCTTGCTCATGTCTTCGTTGCTCGCGTTTGGATGCATTCAAGGTAAATAATTAATAATCATGTCCTCTGTGATTGACACACAACACACACACACACACACATACACACAAACATATATACATAATTTTTGTAAAAGAAATTGTTTATATAATTTCATCTCTATTAATTGTTACATACGAATAATCCGTTTATGAAGGATTTCATATATTCGCTTAAAAGTGGATTATCCGTTTAGCACTCGGTTTAATTTAATATATTTGACGAAAATACATAGTTCGCATAATAATTCTAGAATACGTCAGAATTATGAAAAGATCAGTGTACGATGTTAATACGATGTTAATTGGTTGATATTTAATGTATTTTAGTATGTGTATGGACAGAGTATAAAGAAAAAATATTCTCTAACTATAAAATTATATATAACTTTTCTGAAAAATTATATTACTTATTACTTATACTTATTACTTATACTAAAATTATTATAATTTTTCAGAAAAATTCTGCAATTATTCTTATTTCGAATATGTTTGTTTATCAGTTAGATATAGAAATAATGTAAAATAAGAAAAAATAAAAAAGTAACAAGTTTAGGATTATAATACTTCATGTAATTTAATACTGAGATAAAATAACATTCGAAAATGATTTTAATTGAAATACAATTATAATAAAAAATAAATTACAATTATAATAAAAAAACAATCACAAATATTTTCTAATGATGGCTTATATAAATTTAAAAAATAACTTTCTTTATTTTATATATTTTAGAAACAAATTGCAATACAGCAGAAAATTTGAAAAGCAAAACATAAATTTTTTAAAATTAAGACTTGAAGATATCTTACGCGTAAGATTTGAGTTTTCATTTAACTATATATTAAGAGTTGGCGAGTTTCACGAATGTATGCATACCTTTATCCATTTTTGCACAGTTACGAGGTATTCACGAATTCATAGGATGTGCAGTATGCGGATGCAGCCTCGTGGAATATTTAAAGTACTATCAAAAACGTTTGAGCAGTTATATAAAAACTTGATTTTGTCATGGATAAATGTGGTTTAAATATGGTTTATGATATATGTAAAATGGTAAAATTTACATTTATAATATTTTTAATTTTTAAAAAATAATGAAAAAAAAGCATTTGTATATTTATACATTGCAATACATTATTGAACGTAATTATGCGGCAAATTATCACTCCTAATATGTAGTCTTACAGAAACACAAATATTTTTAAAAATATTACATATAAAATAAAGGATAAAAAACAAAAATTATAAAATTCTCTACAATAATGTTGAATGAGAAAAAGAAAGTGAGAGAAGGAAGGATGGAGGGAGGGGGAGGGATGGAGGAGGGAGGGGGGGAGAGAGAGAGAGAGAGAGAATAAAATAATTGTTTTTGTTATGTAATAAGCAGTTTTTAATAGTTAGTTCTATTATGCACAACACATTCCGTGCATGTTCAGCAGACTTTTGCAACAAAAATTTATAAATTTATAAATTAGTATTTGATTTCTTTTTGCATGGGAAATTTTGTAACTAATTATAAATTTATTTAGAATATAATTATTTGTATCATATCTCTATAATTATATCTTTATTCATTTAATATTATCTTTATTAACTTAATATTGTAACTTGACTAAATTCATATTCTGATAATGAATGTAGAATTTAATATTATAACATTATTAAATTAATTAACTTATTTTAAACTGAAATGATACTTAAGATCAATAAAGTCTTTGAAGTAAAAAAATATACAGATTGTTCCAGAAATAAGTAGTCTAATTTTAAAAGCTTTCTATTTATCTCTTTTTATACTTATTTAAAAATAAGAAGTTTACGTAAATGTGCATCCTCAAAACAAAAATACATTTTATTTTTGAGTTATAAACATCTTATCATTTGCAGTGCAGTTTTGCAATACCCGGTAAGATAAGAGGTAAAAGTATTATTTTTTTGTATTAAACATAATAGTATTTTTCTTGATCAGATAAATCAGATAAATCGACTTGATATTTTAGTATTTTTGCAGCAATAAATCTATGCATTATACTAAATATGTTAACTACTAATTCATATTTCAGTTTTTGCAAGTTAAGATAATATTTATTATTTTCAATAACTTTCTTAACAAAATTAAGGAAAAAGAATAGCAGAAAACATACATTTGCTCTAGGAATAAATCTCCATGAGATTTTCTAGCCATAACAAAAAATATTATAGGTATATTGCAAACAAAAACTGTTTATACATATGTGTATATACTTATGTATAAACGCGAAGAATAAACCGCTGATCATAATTATATGCGCCAATGCCGAGTTATGTTGATTACTATAAATTATTACTTTATTTTGAATTACATTTACTATAAAATTTTTCATATAATCCCCACACTAATATGTCCTAGTAATATTTAAGCAATGTGTGTGTATAATCGATGTTTTTATATATTTCAATTATAACAAAATAGGAAATATAACACACTTAAAAAAATATACGTTTACACACACACACACACACACACACACACACACACACACACACACACACACACACACACACACACACACACACACACACACACACACACACGCCACACACACACACACACACACACGCCACACACACACACACACACGCACACACACACACACGCACACGCACACGCACACGCACACACATGCACACGCATATTTATCATAAAATTCGAAAATAATGAGATTACAGTATAAAAGTTTGTATAAAATTAAAAAATAAAAGTATTTGCGATTTTTTGTTCTAAAGTTATACGCAATAATTTACGCAATAGTTTTTGAGATATAAAATTTAAAGCTTCAATTACAGATTTCGTTTAGACAGAAGAATATTCATGAATTGCGTGTGCGCTAATATTAGTGACGCACGTACGATTCTTGAATAGACGACTGTTTCTGCATAACCTGTGATTGACTAGCTTTAAATTCTTATATCTCAAAAACTATATTACTTGGAATAATATGTCGCGAATACTTTTATTATTCAATTTTTTACGAACTTTTATGCTGCAATGTTATTATCCTCGAATTTCGTGGCACTCTGTATATATGTATAGAGTGTATCATAATTTGCGCCATTTTTTAGGTGGATATACATATGTTAATATGCGTGATGTATCCAACTCGGCGGAACAACTAAAAGAGAGTAATTCCAATCATAGAATTCTGCCGATGATCTCAAAGAATATTACTTAATCCACGCAAATCGAAATATTTTCTAAATTATTTACTTCTCAAATATCTTACCCCAATACTTTGATATATAATGTGTATAATAATGTAAAATAATATGTAAAATAAGGAGAAGAATCGATTTATATTTAAAAAGGTACATAATTCAATTTAAAAAATCGAGTTGACTTTAAAATTTCCATAACGCTTTCATCTTTAAAACAAATGCATGCAGTATCCAATGTCAGCCTCGAAACAATTTAACCTTTATTATATATTACTTCTTCTATTTGCCACACTTTCAGAAATAAATCCATTTGTAGATTATAATAGTCACCATGTATATGTATATACAGGATGTATCATAATTCGCGTTCACGAATTACATAGTTATTTCTTAATAAAAAATGAATTAAAAGTCCTGAATTATTTTTTCTGTGATGTTTAACGAAAGAAAAATTATTAAATGTTACCTTATCAACGTCGTTTTTTAAGTAGACATACGTCTGTGAACCGCGTGTCAGATTAGATTGTTAAATTGTTTCGAGGCTGACATCGGATACTGCATGCATTTGTTTTGAAGATGGAGTTTCGGTAATTTTAAAGTCAACTCGATTTTTTTGAACAGAATTATGTGTTTTATAAAAATATAAATCAATTCTTCTCATTATTTTACATATAAAAGTATTGGGGTAAGATACTTGAAAAGTAAATAGTTTAGAAAATATTTCTCAATACCCGCGATACAGTAATTTGTCCAATCTGATGTTGATAATTGATCTGGCGTGTATTGATATGTGGATTTGCAGTGACGGTTCCTAGATTAGAAGTGATTAAGAACGTCACTTCTTTTGAGCCTGTAGAAAGTTTTTACATCTCAGATATATCCTTGTCAAACTCTAATAATTAATTAGTCTATTGTAACCGACATTGGATGTCTTCTCTCTGGATAATTTTTTCCATACAACTTTGTTGCTACATAATAATTATTGTTAGACCGTCATAATAAGTATTGTTACAGACAAGCATCATAATCATGTCCACTATTTTTGTTGGAGAATAATCAGCCATTTTACTAGCCGTTAAAAATAATATTGGCATTATAATAAAAGATTTATTATTATTATTACGTCTCGGCAGTGTTTATATTTACTTATCATTATGTTGTGTTTACGATAATCTTTTAAAGTATTTATGCTAGATTTTAGTTAGTTCTCAATTTAATAACAAGCATCAATTAAAAAATATGTTTAAAAAAATCGAAAAATCTTTTAAATTGTTTACTTTTTAATATTTATATTTTAATTATTTTAAATATTTTAATTATTTTAAATATTTTAAATATTTTAAATATTTATAACTATTCTAAATATTTTACTGAATATTTTTATACACAAAATAATGAGAGAAATTAATTTTTGTTAAAAAATATATGGTTTTATATAAAAAATCAAGTTGCTCTGAAAATCTCTGAAATGATTTATCCTTAAAACGTTTGCAGTATCTGATGTTTCTCTCAAAACATTTTAACCTTCGTATGCGCTACGTATGCTCTTTTGTTTGCCACATACTTTGAAAGTTAAATTTATTTTTAGATTATAACGGGTTACTCTGTATATAAGCCATAAATATATATTATAAATATGTACTTATTTATACTATAAATACTTATTTATATTATAAATATTTTTTATACAAAATATATTATATTTTTATAAATTATCTAATATATGTATCTTCAGTTTTATTTTAGATTATAACGGGTTACTCTGTATATAAGCCATAAATATATATTATAAATATGTACTTATTTATACTATAAATACTTATTTATATTATAAATATTTTTTATACAAAATATATTATATTTTTATAAATTATCTAATATATGTATCTTCAGTTTTTTTAATGTAGAGGGTATCTCTCTTATTTATTATACACACACACAAACATATACACATACATATGTATGTATAATAAAGTGTAACATAAATCATGGTACAAGCAAAATGGAGATAATTCTTCATGTAAATACAAGTCAAAAATGTAAGTTAAATGTTTTCATACAAGGCTTCGTTTATGAGAAAATCAACTTCGAAGATGTTCATCGAATATGTATTATTTGTATATGTATATGTATTTTACTAACAAGAGTCGAATCTTACCATACACAATTATTTTTGTTCGTATTTATAAATATCATGATTTGGTATGGCTCCAAGCAATGTAATAAGTTTTAATAATGCATTTATTTCATTAAAATATAAAGAAATATTGCTTGGCGAATTAAAAAAGCGTAAACTAATTGTTTACAATTGTTTAATTGTTAAAAATGTTAACAAAAATAGTTGTGTGTAGCGAGATCTGTAATAAATTTTCGTTATTTTTGTTTTCATTAGTTTATCGAAAACAAAATCTTGTGAAAAATTTTCCACATTTTCGACTTGTATTTACATGAAAAAATCATCTCCATTTCGCTTGTACCATGATTTACGATATATATGTATACATATAAGTACCAAGTATATGTGTATATATATATATATACAATGTATATATACATATACAGGGTATTTGTATATATATCGTAAATTGTGGTACAAGCAAAATGGAGATGATTTTTTCATGTAGTAAATACAAGTCGAAGAAGTGGAAAATTTTTTCATACAAGATTTTGTTTTCGAAAAAATTATATATATATATATACTTATACATATGTATATATATAATGTATGTATATATATATATATATATATTATATATACATATATATATATATATACATATATATTATGTATGTATATATTCCAAAAAACCATGGATGTCCTTTTAATAACAGATTATCTGACCAATTTGGAGACAATTTTTCTCAGCGAAAATATCGAGGCAACAATAATTTTCGAATTATAAGCGATTGAAAAAGAAGGGTTTTTCGCAAACTAAACTTTGTGGAGTTAAGAGATTAACACAACTACATTTTTCAGTTAATTTTAGGTAGAGTTTATTTTAATAGAATTTTAAGATTTAATTACAAAGATATATCATGGCAAAAAAATTGGAAGCATGTATAAAATAATGACTTTTCGACATATTCACTGAGGAAGAATCGTCTCTAAATGGCTAGAGAATTTGTTATTAAACGAACATCCGGTGGTTTTGGGGACACCCTATATATATGTATATATACTGTATATATGTATACGTATATACACATACAGAGTGTCTATATATAGTCTGTCCCTACTCCCTATATTTCGGAAACGGCTCAAAATTATGAAAAACCGCGAAATATATGTTCGATCATTTCGAGGGGCTACTCTTTTAAAAGGGTTGGGAAGGTTGTCCCTTTAAGGGGGTGCCCCAGGGGGACCCCAACTAAAAAATTTTAAATGAAACCCCAATATTATAGTGTATTGTTTGAAAGGGTATAAAAAAAGAAAATTTTTGGTGCAAACTGGAGGTTGATACGTTGACCCGTTCGGGAGTTATTTACGGTCAAAGATCGAAAAGGGCCAATTTTCAAAAAATCGTTACTCCCATTTGGAAAATCCTAAAAAAGCGTTTGAGGTGTGAAAATCGTCTTTTTAAGTCCTTTCCATAAAAAAATTCAGATTTGACCTTGGATTTTTTTTCAAGTCGAGAAAGAGACCCAAAAAACTGTTAAATTCCAGCCTTGAAAGCCAACAAACTCAACGAGCAGATATTGCAAAAACTGCAAAATAAAAGACAATAGTAGTTATTTGCAAATTACATATTTTTTCTTAAAAAGAACTATGTGTTTTCTTTACACCAATTGATTCCTCTTATTATTTTGTGCATAAAAGTATTGAGGTAAGGTCATCGAAAAATAAATATTTGACGAGATCTTTCATAGTTTATGTAAAATTATGCCAAATTAAAGTATAAAATATCTCGTAAACTAGTCACTTTTTGGTCATCTTATCCTTATAACTTTTTATGTTAAAAATTGCGAGGAATCTATTTATATAAAAAAATTAGGGTAGTTCCATTTAAAAAAACAAGAATTACCTTGAAATCTCGGAGGCACCTCCACTTAGATAGGACTTGTGTCCATAATAAGATGTCCTCCTTGAAACAGAGTAAGTTCTATTTGAAACATTTTTTCAAACAACGCATAGTTCGGGAGATATTTGCCTGGAGCATTTAAAATGACACACCCTATATATGTATGTACAGGGTGTCCCAAAAGGTATAGTCATAAATTTAAGGACTTGTCAATAATGTTTTTTGAGTCAAAAATGTCAATAAACTTATGTTTGATTATCAACTGTTACTGAGTTATGGATCAATTAAGTTATGGATCAATGTTAGGAATTCCATGATTCGCTGTTGTGAAATGTGTATACGGGAACAAGGAAATCATTTTAACAATTACTTTAATGTTTATTGCCTTTTAAACGTGTTAATTTAATGTTAATTTTGAAAATTTGTAAGTCTAAAGAAATAAATGAATTGGTCGATAACTCAGTAACAGTTGATAACCAAACATAAATTTATTGACATTTTTGACTTACAAAAACATAATTAACAAGCTCTTAAATTTATGACTGTATCTTTTGGGACACCCTGTATGTTTATTATTGCTAAATATACATATATGTATTTTTAAATATATTTATTTGAGTATTTTTATTAACTGTTTATGTATAATATATATATATATATATACATATTTTATATACGTATATATGTGATATATATATATATATATATACATATATATTATACATAAACAGTTAATAAAAATACTCAAATAAATATATTTAAAAATACATATATGTATATTTAGCAATAATAAACATACAGGGTGTCCCAAAAGATATAGTCATAAATTTAAGAGCTTGTTAATTATGTTTTTGTGAGTCAAAAATGTCAATAAATTTATGTTTGGTTATCAACTGTTACTGAGTTATCGACCAATTCATTTATTTCTTTAGACACAAATATTAATACATATATATATATATATATAATACGTAAATATATGTATATGTATATGTATATGTAGATAGATAATATTAATAAAGTTATAAATTCTTATTTTGTCATATTTTAACAAGTAAAAAATGTAAATTTTATATATTTTATAATGTTTCATTAACTTATATCTTTTATTTACACCTAATATACATCAAAATGTTTTAACACAAAAGCTGCAGTATTATCTAAAGTTTAACTAAATAGTAAAAAATCAATTTTGTTTTAGCAAAATTTTGTTTAAATTTTATTTTAGCAAAATTATTTTTAAATTTTGTTTCCTTAAAATTGTGACGTGATGAATCAATTTGGAAAACGTGTAATTATTTTATTTGATCACGTAATAAAAACATAATAGTAGCTGAATACGAATCTAATGTCCAAATTTATAAATTCAAAATATACATATAAATTTTTGTAAAAATCCAAACATTTTTCATTTTGATATGTATATTAATTCCGCCATTTTTTAAATTCGTCAATTTTGACATCGAATTTGTATTCAGCAATCTAAAAATCATTAAGTTTGAATAAATATAATTAAAAACTATTTGATAGATTCTTAATGGTCTAGTTCGCAACTTTTCCACAATAGATCCCATTTTTAACGATGAATATCTTATCAACTATAGTTGATCTAAAAAATTCTTTTTGAGAATTGAAAGTTCTGTAATAACATATTTATATAATTTTAATTGCAATAAAACTTTTCCAACACCGTAGTTATAATATCCTATAATACGCGTTAAAATAGTCCTTTTTTGCAACTTTAAACGCAAATTTCTCCAAAATGTGATGTGATGGAGCAATTTGAATAATGGGATTTAGCATCAAAAAGACTACGGAAAATGGTTAGTCTTTGTCTTGTTTTTTTGTTGAATTATATTATATTTTTAGAAATTTTATATCTTTGCATTGTGCTTTTATTATAATGTTTTTTATAATAACCCAACCATATAATACTTATTATTGTAATATATCGTAATGTGCATCTATTATCGTAAAAAAAGCAGCTATATGTTTTAAATAATATTTTAGATATATTTAAAAAAATCAGGTATATGTATTTAAATTATTTTCTAAAATGTACTTTTTTTAAAAATTCTTATAATGTTTCATTTGACAAATAATTATTAATTAGTCATTAGACCCCAATATTTTTCTAGTATCTTTAGCGAGGTATAGAGGGTTTGTTATAAAAAAAATAACAATAATAATAAATCTCGGTATGAGATTATTAGAAGTTAACTATTAGATTTTATCAAGAAAAAATTTGTACTGTATGCATAACGATTTAGACACATTTGTTTGTTCGCATTTGGCTCTTATTTGTCAGGGAAATTTGTATTGTGATTTTCACTTTAAAGTCGTGCCAGTTCTTTATAAATTTTGCTTTTAATTAAATATTGCTTTTTATTAAATATTTATCTATATACACATATATTTATCTATACAATTAATTAATATTTATCAATAACACAAAGATAATTAATTATTTTTATCAATTAGTAAAAAAAACTTAAGATAAATAAAAAAATATACTTAATTATTTTAGATATGAGCATGTTCTTAATTTATAGATAAGAGATTTTTAGATATTTCAAGAACATTATTCAAAATTTTAATAATTTTTTTTAGCCAAAACAAAAGCTGTTATAGTTTGATTAGGTTACAAATTACAATTATTTTCTTGAGCTCCCCTTTAATCTTTTAGAACTTTAATATTTTAAGATCCTTATAATATCTTTATTATTTTCCATGTAGATATTTTTTTTATATAGATTATTTATCTTTATGATAGAACATAATTTTTGCTTTGTGCTTAAGAAATGTACAATAAATTTTTTTAGAATTTTTTTATTTCACATTTTCTTTCATTCTAAGTCATGCATTTTCCTTTAAATAAAAAATCTCTTTTTACGCTGTTTCTTTAGTATTTATATTTGCCATATAATTATGCGAATATGTTGGAATAAAAAAGTTAATAAAAGTTGTTGCGTGCAATAACATTTTTGTTCTGAACATATGACATTAGAATAATAAGAGCGAGGATTAAAAAGAAACATCACAATAGAAGCAATAATCGATTCCGTATGATTATATTATATTGTACTAACAGAGAGAAAGAATAAAGTGTGTTTTTTTATATTTGTATTGAATTTTGTATTAAAGAAATGTATTTTAACCTATAAACGCCATTGTCACAAAACAATTACCATTCTGAAAAATACTGCGTGGTAATACCTGTTAATGTGAATAATGTGATTTACTAATGCCAACTAATGCTCACTAATTCCAACTAATGCCAATTAATGCCCACTAACATTCAAGCAAAATCAAATAATACGCTCAGTCTATATATCACATTGTCCTTAATATTTTACTTCTCGATTGTTAGCCGATGTTCACTTTTGAAATAAAATTACAAGTTCTTTTAAAGAATTCTGAAATGAATTTAATTTTAATAAATAAGCAAAATCCCGTTTGTATACAAGAAATAACAATGAGTATGTTAAGTGCAAGGATAATTTGCAAGGATAAGTGCAGTATCACAAAAGACTATGTGCGTCGTCAATAGTTGTAGAGGGGAGAGCGAGGTTTCCGTCAAATTTATTACATCGGGGATGTATCTCAAAACATAACACTATTTGTGCATCTATGGAGATTGATCCACTTTATGTTGCGAATTCTATATAAAGTACGAGTAGCATTCGTTAATCGATGTTAAAGTTCAAAATATGCTTGTATCTGCATGTTTCCATTTTTAAAACTACTTAAAAATTTTAATCGTGCTATGTTTGAAATAACTATCGTTATAATATTGTAATTAATATTGTAACAAATATTGTAACTAATATTGTAACTAATATGTAATTAATATATAATATTGTTAATATCAAAAATATCAAAAATATATACAAGATAAATATCTTTTTCATATTATTTATAAGGATAAAATGTTACTAAAAATTGTTGCTGTACAAAAAATATTGTTTTAACATATGTTTCACATTACACACATTGTATACAAATTGTAAATCTTTTTCTGCAAACTTTTGCAGTGTTTATTTCTTTCAAACGAATAATTCAATAATAATATTAAATATAATCTGATTACTTAGTTTTGCTATATAATAATATTTAATATAATCTGATTACTTATTGTTAGTTTTGCTACATAAAAATAAATGGTAATTATTGCGAGAAGGTTACATCTCACCGATCACTTTGATTTTCACGTATATTATAATGGATTTTAACCTAACCCAAACCTAATTTTAATTTAAAAAACAGTAATTAGTTTGAGGTTAGTTTAGAATTTTTCTGAGATGCGGGTGCAGAGATGGGGGTGCTATCTCATTGTTTTTAATAACTTAAATAACATATTTTTTAATTCTTGTTCAAAACCACTTAGTTTAAAACCATTTAGGTTGAATTTTTCCATAGATATTTCGTTAACAATGTTTTTATTTCTGTATCAAAAGTAACACACACACACACACACACACGTCAAAATTGATTCAATTGTCATTTTTAAGAAATAGATGGATTATTTCAAAACTTTTTACTAAATATGGCTGATCGGATTATTAGAAGTATTGAAAGTATTTATTCAAAACCCAGTTTAGTAATATTACATAAAACAATATCAATATACATAATATTTATGTAAATGCTCTTTTATTTATTTTATGAAAAAATATTAATATTTTATCTAAATAACTTATCTAAATTTAAAACATAATTATGGACACATATATGAGTTCAGCAATATTGACATATGCCATTGATTAAACATACTTAATATAGTTAAAATATTAATGTGTAAACAATGCCATATATTTCATATTTAAAAACTTCGAGTAATGATTTATCTCAACCATCAATTCATTTAATTTTGAATTACATCCAGTAAGTCTAGTTTTATTTAAAAAAAATATTTGAATTCGCGCGTTGTGTGCATATCTAATATATACAATGTGTCCTAATATAAACGGAAAATAATTAATTTAAAACATTATTTAAAACACTTAAAAAATTTAGAAATTAACTCCTATTTTATTTGGGCATTTAGCAAATGTATGATCCAATAAAAAATATATAATAAAGTTTATAATATAAAAGAATAATTTAAAAAATACAATTTATTATATATGAATGAAGTGTCAAGTGTCAATCCGAGCAAAATACATTCATGAATAACGTTTTCGAATATGTATTTATTAGCAAATGATACTTCTATGTAATTGTAAAAGTTTATTTATTTCATAAAACATTTGTTACAAATTTGTAATATAAATTTGTATAAAATTGGTAAAATATGTGCATATATTATGTATATACATATACATATATACGCAATACATACATATATATTTGCAGGTTGTAATACATTTGATAATTAAAAGACAAAATTATTGAATTATTAATTATTGAAATATATACATATATGTATATTATTTGCGCAATTATTGAATTACTAATTATTTAAATATATGTTCACATACATTCGCATCAGAGAGAATTACGTGACTCGTTTTATGTGTATTACATTTACCATTATGGACAATAAACAATAAAATTTATTTGATGAATATGTGTTGTATATATCCTACCTAACTTTCTTTAACAAAATATTTGGCTTATGAGTAGAACATTTTTTTTGTGATACAATAAAAAATAGTATTAATTATAAACATTATGCATAATTATATTACATCTGTTTTGCTGTCTTTTTATTAAGAAACAATATGTTTCTAAATATATTTAGAAAATTAAGTACGTCTATAACTAATAATGTTATTAAAAAATTACTGTTTTTTCAATTTTAATTATTAAAACTTAAGAACTATTAATTAAAAATCTTCATTAAGAATAATTAAGAACTATTAATTTTGTGTTTATAACATTTCTGTCAAGCCATTAAAACAGACTCGAAAGTTGTGGCAGCTGTTACAGTGAGCATTTGATGTATTAAAGCCAAGAGAAGTTTTTTCACGAATTGGCTTAGTTCTTCGTATTTTGGTCTTTGTCGGTCAAATCCGAAAGTTTCAATAAGAAAAATGATTTCAGCTTCTGATCAGCCATCTCATGAACTGATTGCAAATGGGTCAATTAGATTTCGTATAATATCGCAAGCTATTTACTAGATCTTTAGATATGTTTAATGATTAATCTTTTATAGAATAATATTAATATTAATAATATAATAATTAATATTTTTTTATAATAATATTTTAATTTACTGTCTATTATATGTTCATTACAATTTATCTGTTGAAAAACTAGACACATACTTACAATTAACTTAAGTGCAAGTAAAATATTATACTTTCATAAAAATAAAAATCTCAGTATATATGCATATATGTATATTTATATATGGGACAATCCACGTCACTTTTACCCCCCATCTGTCCAAAATTGGTATGGACGGATTTTAATGACTAAGGGCGGAAAATGTTCGTCTTGAAAAGAGCTTTCGAAAGGCGTGTGGCATATATGCGCAATTCATCATGGCGTCATAGTTATGGCTGCTTAAAGGGATAAATTCAAAATTTTAGATCCAACGTGGGCAGATAAAACGGTGAAAAGTAACTAAATTCATGTGAAACTCAGTATTTGGAGGATTTTGGGGTCGCTGATTACGAATCTGAACGTAAAATTGTGAAATTCAAAATGGCGGATCTAATATTGCGGATGCAAATATGAGAAACGGACGAAAATTCCAGTAAATGATCTGAAAACTCTTACTGGAGGAGTTTTTGGGTCGCTGATCACGAATTTGTAGCTAATTTGTTAAAAAACAACAGACAAACCGTGTTAATTGAAATTCTACTCTTAGCGTTTTCTTCAATTTTCTTCAATTTTCTTCAATTTTCTTCGAGATTTTCTTCAATTAAATTCCACATAACCATTTCCTAATCCTGAAATAATAAAAATCGTTAACAAATGCAAAAAGAGCAATGCATAAAATCCATTTTTTCTAGAAGCTAAGAAGTTTCACTTCTAACGCGTGAGGGTCTCACTCACACAATTTTTATTTCACGTCATGAATTCTTAATAACAAGAAGTGTTATGAAAAAGAGCTTGAGGAAATGCTGGATGGACTAAAAGTAATTTGGGTAACGCTAAGAGTAGAATTTCAATTAACACGGTTTGTCTGTTGTTTTTTAACAAATTAGCTACAAATTCGTGATCAGCGACCCAAAAAACCCTCCAGTAAGAATTTTCAGATCATTTACTGGAATTTTCATCCGTTTCTCATATTTATCCGCCATTTTGAATTTCACAATTTTCACGTTCAGATTCGTAATCAGCGACCCAAAAATCCCCCAAATACTGAGTTTCACATGAATTTAGTTACTTTTCACCGTTTTATCTGCCCATGTTGGATCTAAAATTTTGAATTTATCCCTTTAAGCAGCCATAACTATGACGCCATGATGAATTGCGCATATATGCCACACGCCTTTCGAAAGCTCTTTTCAAGACGAACATTTTCCGCCCTTAGTCATTAAAATCCGTCCATACCAATTTTGGACAGATGGGGGGTAAAAGTGACGTGGATTGTCCCATATATGTATATGTATACCTATACATATATACACAGTGCATTCGAAAAGTTCGGGGACTGATTTTTTTCCGGATGTACTAGCTGCACCATCGCTTGGCCTATACTGAGACTATTTACTACGATGCCTCTTGAGTCTGCTATATTTTTTACGCCACTGTTGATTCAGTAGTTTGTGCGCAGCACGCGTTTAAAGTTGTAAAATTTTTAACGTTGTCACGATTTTCAAAATCGAGCAGAGAGCCGCGATTAAGTTTTATTAATGGATACTGTTAATGGAGAGTTCTATCGCGACGTAATGGATCGCCTTTTGTAGCGGATTCGCCGAGTCAGACCGGGTTTGTACCAATCGGGAGAGTGGTGGTTACTGCACGATAATGCTCTAGCGCATTCCTCGTTAATTGTTACCGAGATTTTTGTCTAAAAAATCGGTTTCTATGATTTCCACACTCACGGTATTCGCCGGATCTGGCCCCGGCTAAATTTTTCTGTTCCTGAAACTGAAAATAGCCCTCAAAGGAATTTTTGAGAGCATAAAAGCAGTTCAAAGCAGAGTGACCACGATTCTCGACACAATTTCTGACGAATTTTCGTACAGCTTTCCAGCGGCTCTACGAACGATGCAAAGCGTGTTTAGAGAGACAAGGAGTGTACATTGAAAACCAATAAACAAAATTATTTCTATCTATAAAATTTGATTTTTAATATCAAAATTAATCGCGGTTCTCAACTATTATTAGAAAAAATCGAAATAATCTATGAATGTACTTACATATAGGTATATCTAACAAAGTGCGATCCAGAACCACATCAAGTTTTTATATTTAATTTTTTTATCTTAAATTTATGCAATTTGGGCTCTTTAAAATATGTATAAAATAGTAAATTTTCTTTCGTGTTATAGATTATATAAAATTACTTTATATGAATAGACAGAACTCTAAATTGTTTAACATTAAATATCAATAATAGTATTGTTCTTCAGCTCGTTGTATGTGATTCAGAATTTACGTGAAATAGTGCATTTTTTAAAACTATAGATAATGCAAAATATATTTTACATGGGAGCATTAAATTGCTTAGTTAGATTATAGATTATAGATGGGTAATTAAGCAGTTGATTAGTCGATTTATCTTCATTCATCTGTCTTTGAATAGTTAATTCATTAGTTGTATTTATTTTTTAATTGTTTAACTTTTTAGTCTTTAGTTTGTTACAATTTTAGATATTTCTTACGTATTTGTCGTATGGTTTTATTTTTCTTTAAAAAAGTTTTCTTTAAAAATTATTTTTGCTGTTTTTTATAATGATTTAAATCTACAAATAGATTTATATATGTATGTAAAGTTTGTAATATGCAATCAAATATAGTAAGTGCAATATCATCTTAATGTAAAGAAAATGTACATTATTTCTTAGAGAAGTTTTTAGAGGATCCGCGTTGCACATCTTAGATGACTAGTCGCTAAGGGATACAAGAAAAGCAATAGCCGCGAATTACAATAGTTGACTCGAAAATGCCACTAACTGTAAGTATTGATAAAAATACATTTTGTTACTTATTAGTAATCTGTGTAAATATTCAACTATATTTTAAAACATTGATCTTAAAAAGTGTGTAACTACATACTTTCAATTATAAAGTATAAATTTTATATTATATATTATAATATAATATTTTGCTTCCTCATGGAGGAAGCTCTGTTTCCGTGAAAAAAATTTTTTTTTTCATTTTTTATGTCAATGTGTTCAGAATGTTCTAAAACGTCGAAAAATCACATTTTTAAAAAATGTCCGTATGTGTGTGTGTATGTGTGTATGTGCACCAAAAAGGGCGTGGTCGCTCTAACTTCCGTAAATTTTGAGATATTGAGCTAAATTTTTTTACATGAATAGAGTATCATTAAAGGTTGATTGGTATTGAATTTGGCTAGAATCGGTGAAGGGGTTTATTTTTTATAAAATTTCGAATTTTTCCAAAAAAGAGCGTGGTTGCTCTAACTTCCGCAAATTTTGAGATATGGGGCTAAATATTTTTACATGAATAGAGTATCATTAAGGGATGGTTGGTATTGAATTTGGCTAGAATCGGTGAAGGGATTTATTTTTTATAAAAATTCGAACTTTTCCAAAGAAGAGCGTAGTTGTTCTAACATCCGCAAATTTTGAGATATTGGGCTAAATTTTTTTACATGAATAGAGTATCATTAAAGGATGGTTGATATTGAATTTGGCTTGGATCGGTGAAGGGATTCATTTTTTATAAAATTTTGAATGTTTTGAGAAATGTCTGTGTATGCTTTAACTTCCGCAAATTTTGAGATATCGGGTTAAATTGTTTTTATTCTTGTTTTTATTCTTGTTTTTTTTCTTCCTCGTCTCTATCATTTTTTTTATGTTTAAACTTCCTATTTTTACTATTGAATTTGGATCGGTAAAATTCAAAATTTTATAAAAAAATTAAGGGGGTTTATTTTAAAAAACGACCCAACTGGCAAAAAATAGTCTTTATTATAATGATGTCATAGACGACGTTTCGACCTTTGGTTTAGGTCCTTTTCAAGTCTTAAATAAAATAAAAACATATACAAAAATTAATTAAATTCGGAAGAGTGAGATGACAGACGAAGAAAGGAAAACGAAAACAGCGCAAACCTTAATTAACACTAACCTTAGATGAAATATTCATATAATAAAAATTAGTGAAAACTCAGCATCGAAATAATAGATGTCAAACAACGTTCCTGTCAAGAGCATGATACAACAAGCAATGATACAACACATACTGAGAAAGAGAGCAATGTTTTAAACGACTTTGATGATGTTATCGTAAATAGGGTTTAAATTATCTGTATCTTTTTGTAAGTTGATCGTGTTGTTATGTTTTTTTATGAAAAACATTTCGGCAATTTCTCTCTTTCTCGTGTGCCTTTCACAATGTAAAATATTCGGAGATGTCCAATTAAAGTCGTGCATATATTCAGTTTTATGTTTACTAATTACATTATGGTTACTCGTATGCACTTTAATATTATTGATATGTTCTTTGATTCGAGTGTTCAAATGTCTTTTAGTTTGTCCTATGTAAGTGGCGTCACATTTGTTACAGTCGATCTTATATACTATATCAGTTTTGTCCGTTTTAGATAACTTGTCTTTACCTCGTTTAATCAATTTGTCAAGTTTTTTCGGTATTGTATAAATTAATTTTAAGCTTGTTTTTTTAATTGTTCTGCTAATATTGTCACTTAAATTTTTTATGTAAGGTAATAAAATGCATGACGAGATATCGAACGCTCTGCTGTTGTTATCAACACTAATAGTCATATTTTTCCGTTCTCTTAAAGTACATACTCTTTTTTGGACGTAGCGATCAATAATTTTCGGAGGAAAGCAATTGTTAGATAAGATTTTTTTTTTTTAACCGTACGTATATTTTCGGAATGAAACCGATCATCAGATAACATAATCGCGTGGTCCACCAAATTATTGATAGTGTTGATTTTATAATTAAAGGGGTGGTTAGAATGGTAATTTAAATATCTACCCGAAGAGGTAGGTTTCAAGTACCAATTCGTCAAGAGTTTTCCTCCGCATCTGATAACAGTCGTGTTAAGAAAATTAATCACATTATTATTTTCAATTTCATGCGTAAATTGCAAGCGTTGATGAAAGCTGTTAAAAGTAGATAAAATGGTATCAATCTCAGTCCGCGGAACAATAGTAAAAATATCGTCAACATACCTATAGTAAACCGAAATATCAAATTGCAGTAAATTAAGACAGTGTGTCTCTAACTCGTCCATGACTAAATCAGCCAAAATGGGTGACAAGGGAGATCCCATTGGAGTGCCATATATCTGTTCATAATATTGTCCGTCAAAACAAAAACTAGTTGACTCTAACACCGTTTCAACAGCATACAGAAATTGTGGTAAACTGAAAGTTGTCCTGTCGGAAATCTCCGTCCAACGTTTCTCAATAGCTTTAAGGGCTAAATCTTTCGGAATATTCGTAAATAATGACGTAACATCCAGAGAGATCAACACCTCGTTATCTTTAATGGTATGGTTTTTAATGGTATTCGCGAACGTCCATCCATCCTTAATGTGCGATGAAGGTTTTTTAATCGAGTGTTCAAGTATCTCATGGATAAAGCGCGCTATATTGTACACCGGGCTCCCAAGGGACGACACGATAATGCGTAAGGGAGCATTAACTTTGTGAATTTTTGGCAAACCGTAACATCTGGGAAGATTACCGTTGGTCGTATTAAGATGTTTATATGTGGATGCGTCAATCAAATCATTATCACGCCAAGATTTGACTAAAGTGCTCATCACTGAATATATGCACGACTTTAATTGGACATCTCCGAATATTTTACATTGTGAAAGGCACACGAGAAAGAGAGAAATTGCCGAAATGTTTTTCATAAAAAAACATAACAACACGATCAACTTACAAAAAGACACAGATAATTTAAACCCTATTTACGATAACATCATCAAAGTCGTTTAAAACATTGCTCTCTTTCTCAGTATGTGTTGTATCATTGCTCTTGACAGGAATGTTGTTTGACATCTATTATTTCGATGCTGAGTTTTCACTAATTTTTATTATATGAATATTTCATCTAAGGTTAGTGTTAATTAAGGTTTGCGCTGTTTTTGTTTTCCTTTCTTCGTCTGTCATCTCACTCTTCCGAATTTAATTAATTTTTGTATATGTTTTTATTTTATTTAAGACTTGAAAAGGACCTAAACCAAAGGTCGAAACGTCGTCTATGACATCATTATAATAAAGACTATTTTTTGCCAGTTGGGTCGTTTTTTAAAATAAACCCCCTTAATTTTTTACTTCACTGGCGACACAAGTATAAATTCAAGATTATTTATAAAAAAAATTGTGCAAATTAGAAAATTGCACATTGCTTCCTCACCATTTTAATTCGCTCATAAAGCTTCCTCTATGAGGAAGCCAATCTATTATATGCTAATAATTTTACTTTAATTTAAAAACTAGCTTCCTCTGAAGAGGAACTTTGTGAGCGAATTAAAATGGTGAGAAAGCAATGTGCAAATTTCTAATTTTTTATAAAATTTCGAATTTTTCCAAAAAAAGCGTGGTTGTTCTAATTTCCGCAAATTTTGAGATATAGGATTAAATATTTTTACATGAATAGGGTACTAATAAAGGATGGTTGGTATTGAATTTGGTTTGAATCAATGAAGGGGTTCATTTTTTATAAAATTTTGAATTTTTTGAGAAATGTCTGTGTACGCTCTAACTTTCTAAAATTTTAAGATAATATGATTTCTAAATTTTTTGTTATAGTTATATAAAAATAAAAATTGTGCAAATTAGAAATTTGCACATTGCTTCCTCACCATTTTAATTTGCTCATAAAGCTTCCTCTATGAGGAAGCCAACAATCTATTATATACTAATAATTTCAATTTAATTTAAAAACTAGCTTCCTCTAAGGAGGAACTTTGTGAGCGAATTAAAATGGTGAGGAAGCAATGTGCAAATTTCTAATTTGCACAATTTTTACATATATTATAATAGCCATTATAAGGATAAACTTCCGAAAAGCCCATACCTCCGATTGTTTTGAAATTTCGTATACTATTGTATTTTGACGCGCTGATTACGAATATGACAGTGAAAATTGGCGACAAGGTCATCTTCAAGGTCAAAATGAAGAAAAAATGGCTTTTTTGTATATTTTTTTTATTATCTTAGTAAATATTGATTCTAGTAGAAAAAATTCCAAATAAAAATTGTACCTCTCTTAAAAACGCAACTTTTATGTTTTATACACTGTTAATGTAAAAGCAGTACTTTACGAGAAAAACGTAATTTGACATTTCTTTTTATTTTAATAAAGTCATTAAACTTTAAGCCCATTTACTACGTTGGTTTACGTTATTATTCTAATTTAATATACAGCTCTATGTACTTGCTCCTCGGTTTTAGAATTACGTTCAGAATTCAAAATACTGGAAGTTATTCCATAATAGAGTGAATGTAAATTTAAAACTAGTATTTCAAGCAAAGAACGCTGAACACTAGCGCCACTGCTACTAGACGCTAGCGCGACACGGCCCACGCTTTCCATTTCCCGCAATCCAAATCCATCACGGAAAATACATATAGAGACTGGCCCTCATTTCTTGTATGTACTTTCTAGTACAACTATAAAAAAATATTTGCTGAAACATTTTGTTTGGTAACAAATTGCAGTTTTATTGTACAGTATACACGTACACTTTTGAACATTATATTTTGAAATCGTACCACAATGGATCGCAAGTATAATTTATTCACATTAGGTGCAATTTTATCAAATCTGCCAAATACATTATAATGGTTACGAGATATTGGTTTAATTTCAAACGCAAGATACTGCTCCAAACATAAGAAACAAATGACTCTGTACGAATCGCGACTAATATGTGACGAATTTATATGTCAAAAAAGAGGCTCCTATAATCATTCAGCTACAGTAGCTCATAATACGTGGTTCGAAAGATGTTATACATCTGCAGCCACCTGCGTTCTTGTTACCTACTGCTTTGCTGTGAATATGACATTTGAACAAAGCCTACGGAATGCAATATTATTGAAAATGAAGAAATATCTTCTGAAACAATCGCCGATCGATTTTCATTCTGTCGTGAAATATGTATGATAGCGCTCGATGAAGTTCTTGAAGAAGAAGGAAAAATTGAAGGCGAGAAAGGAGAAATCGTTGAAATCGACGAATGTAAAATCAGTCGGCGAAAGTATCAGCGAGGACGCGTAGTGGAAGGATCGTGGATCTTGGGATTTATCCACCGAGGACATCCTGAAAACTATCGGTTAGAAATCTGCCCTGAAAACAAAAGAGATAAAGATACCCTACTATCTTTAATACAAAAGCATGTTGCTTTAGGCACAGAAATCCATACCGATTGTTGGAAGGGTTATGAGAATTTAGAATCGTACGGTTATAAACACTTAACAGTAAATCATTCCAAAGAATTTGTAAACACTGATACTGGGGCACATACTCAAAATATCGAGTCATCTTGGCGTTGGATGCGACGTTCCTTATCTCGCGGTGGAGTCCATAAGCACAATTTGGCAGACCACCTTTGCGAATTTTTATGGCGGCGTAGGGTAAAGAAATTAAAAAAAGATTCTTTTATTCAACTCATCACAGATATAAAACATGTTTACTCAGGTATTTCTGAATAATATAAAATAATTAAGCAAAACAACAATTAAAAATTAAAACTAAAAACAAAAATATTTTAAATATAAAAACAAAAAAATTAAAATCTGAAAAAAAAACAAAAAAATTTAAACAAAAAAAATAAAAAAATTTTAAACAAAAAGACAAAAAAACAAAAAAGCTCCATTACCAAAAAAATAGACACACAGGTTTGGGTTGAACCTTGCTTTGAGTGGAAAATTGTAAACCCATGTGAAACCACTTCGTATTAAAAAGTGTATGCGTGGAGGCAGTGGGTTCAGCCCCCCTGCGGGGGGCTCCACTATCAAAAAATTAGACACATAGGTTTGGGTTGAACCTCGCTTTGCGTGGAAAGTTGTAAACCCATGTAGAACCTCGCTTCGCGTGGAAAAGTGTATGCGTAAACACAGTGGGTTCCGCCCCCCTGCGGGGGGCTCCACTATCGGAAAACTAGACACATAGGTTCAGGTTGAACCTCGTTTTGCGTGGAAAGTTGCAAACCCATGTGGAACCTCGTTTCGCGTGGAAAAGTGTATGCGTGGACACAGTGGGTTCCGCCCCCCTGCGGGGGGCTCCACTATCGAAAAACTAGACACATAGGTTCGGGTTGAACCTCACTTCGCGTGGAAAGTTGCAAACCCATGTGGAATTGTAGAAACAAGTGTCCCAGTCGATAGAACACTCAAAATGTTAATTTGCGTTTTTCTCGTAAAGTACTGCTCTTACATTTATAGTGTATAGAATATGAAAGTTGCGTTTTTAAGAGAGATACAACTTTTATTTGGAACTTTTTCTACTCAATCAATATTTATTAAGGTAATAAAATAAAATGTATAAAAAACTCATTTTTCCTTAATTTTGACCTTGAAAATGACCTTGTCGCCCATTTTCATTGTCATATTCGTAATCAGCGCGTCAAAATACAATAGTATATGAAATTTCAGAACAATCGGAGGTATGGGCTTTTCGGAAGTGCACCCCATTATAATAAGGTATATATTAAAAATGCAAATTAAATTATTTGGAAAATATTCGAAATCTTTAATTCTTAATTATCAAGCTTAAATTTTGAGTTATATTTTCATAGATTTTCAGATTAATTTTTTCAAAATGTGATTCAAAATAACATCTTATCTTTATATTCTTTTATTTGGCATATTGAATAGTGTGACAGCATTTTGTGCAGATATATACGTGATCTATCGGCCGCGTGGCCTGCTTTGTCTCTTTTTAATCTATACTTGTCTCGCAATACTTGTCTCTATGTCACTACGTGAACATATTCTCAGATATATTGCAACACGGAATTTTATCTTGAGTATTTGCTAAAAAAAAAACAGGAAAAAAGAACAAGAAGTTATTGTATTTCTGCCAAAAAACAAACAGTAATGAAGAAAATGAGTCGCCAATTTAATTTTGTGATGACAATTGTTTTGCTCTCAAATATTTTATTTGTTCATGTGTGATTTCTATTGAAAAATTTTTATTGCTCTGACCTTAACTGTGATATTTTTTAATTTTTTTTGTGGTAGTTTTTCTTTTTGTATATTCTATTTGGTTTATAATTTTGTTACATAATTTTGTTTCATAAATTTTATTCGTTTTATGTTGATTAGAATAATGAAAGAAATTTTAAAAACTTTATTAATATTAATAACTAATTTTAGAAACTTTAAAATAAATGTACCTATATATAACATTTGTCATATACTTTTCTCATCTGTATGTTTTTACGATTTTTTCACCGTTGTATACAATTGAACAGATAATGAACAAAATATTTGAAAATGTTATTCAGATGTTAAAGAGAAAATGTTCTCATTCTCTCTGACATCTCATGCCTTTCTCCAGCTTACGCGTTAAACTGTTAAGGGTTTGGACATTTTCAATGTTTCCAACTATCCGTATAATTTCTTCCTTAACGGCTGGAACCGGAGGGAGGTTTATTACGCTTGTCCATCGTAAGGATTACTGAGCGTCACGGATAGACGCATGCACGATTCAATCTATCTTTATTTGCTGATGATGGCCCGAAATTGGGACTGAAACATACTATAAATAATATTTGATAAGAAAAAAAATTATTTGCGCACAGTTTACCGCGTTTGGCTCTCAATTAGCTCGTTCTCCCTGTATTTGTGGATATTCAATATTAGAATCTTCTATTTTAATTTTATGTTTATTTTTTCAAATATATGTATATACATATGTATAAGAATCTAAATCTTATATTAAGTTTGAATTTACTGTAAAATTATATTAAGTTTGAATTAAATAAAAATTTAAATCTATTATAAAATCCATCATAAAAAATTTAAAATATAAAAATTAATTGATAATTGCTTTTTAAAATAATCTTAATACTTAACTTCAGGAAAAATCTTTTTATTGAAATTTTGAACGTAAAAGCAATAATGAATATTTTTTTAAATTAGTAATGATACTTTTTAGCCGAATAGATGATGAAAAAATGTAATCGAGAAAAAAGTTGATATAAAAAACATTTATAATATCAAAATTATTCTGAAAAAATAAGGAATGTAAAAATAAGGAATGACTATGCGCATTACATTGTACAAGATAATATATATATTCTTGTATATAATAATTTGTAATTTATTGAAAATTGTTTCATTTATATATAGAGAATAAGCTTTCAATTCATAGTTACGAGAGGTAACAAATTTTATTTACCATGGGATTTAACAAATTTATTAATTATACGCTATATACATATATATATGTATATATGTGTGTGTGTATTACTAAAATTAAATATTTTGTCTTTGTGTTTGTTTAAAAAAGTAATATTATATGCAGAAAACTTTAAGTAGACAGTAACTGAGTTTTTACTACGCATTAATAATAAGTTCTATAAAAGAAACTGAAATTTATGCGTTAATTATGCACTCTCATATAAAAATTATTTGGATTATTGCGCTATCTTTAAAAAAATTCCCTTCTGATGCAAAGTATATTTTTATACAATTGTAAAAAATGTAAAAACAATAAATTAATTCCGTGCAATAATTCCTCGAATTTTTTGCGCTTAAATAAGAATTTATTTTCTTTATGTTACAATTTTGTTTAGATGATATTCTTTGTTTTTCAAATATTCGCGGACACTCCTGGAGTTAATATAGGGTGTTTTCCAGCAACGCTGGGTGCTTTCCAGCAACGAAACACAGTGTTACACAGTGTCGACTTGTAGTTGGAATGTTATTTAGCTTTTTTTTTCATCGCCAGAGTGCAGGGCAGTCACTTTACATTATAACACTTGTCACTAGATTTTCCGGTATATATGTACGGTATGATGTATGTTCAACGATTTGTAATAATTTATAAAATCGAAGAAGATACTTTCGCTGCAAAAGTTAGTATTTTTTAACAAAAACTTTTCATGAATTATTAGCTTATTTATCAGATACATACATTCTGTGTAAAAAGTATCCGGAATTTATCATTTGAAAGACGCGCGTAAAAGATATCGCCACAATTTTTTTTCTGTAAGTTGGCAGCACTGTACTGAGTTATCTTGCCAAATTTGAGCGCCATCTCTCACTCAGTTTGTTGACATCAGCTGTTTTTGTTACTTAAACTTTTGAGTGCTCTGCGATTTTTACAATGGAAGAGTTAGTTGAACAAAGAGTTTGTCTTAAATTTTGTGTTTCAAACGAAATTTCATGTGCCGAATCGCTAAAAATGTTGCAGAAGACCTACGGTGAATCGTGCATGTCGAAAACACAAGCATATGAATGGTATAAAGCATTCAAAAAAGGCCGAGAAGTGGTAGTTGATTTGCCTCGTTCTGGCCGACCTTCAACTGCTACGAACGACAAAAACATCGACAAAATCAAGGAGCTGGTGCTCGAAAATCGTCATATAAGTCTTAGAAAGTTGGCTTAAGAGGTGGACATATCTTTTAAGTCCGTTCATAATATTATAACTGATATTTTGGCCATGAAACGCGTCGCCGCACGACTGGTTCCGAAAGAGCTCAATTTTCTCCAAAAAGAGCATCGAAAGCAAGTCGCTGAGGACATGATTTTCCGAGCTTCTACGGATCCCACCTTCATGAAACGAATCATAACTGGCGACGAGACATTTCGTTTGAAACACAAAATTTAAGACAACTATTTAACAAACTCTTTGTTCAACTAATTCTTCCATTGTAAAAATCGCAGAGCACTCAAAAGTTTAAGTAACAAAAACAGCTGATGTCAACAAACTGAGTGAGAGATGGCGCTCAAATTTGGCAAGATAACTCAGTACACTGCTGCCAACTTACAGAAAAAAAATTGTGGCGATATCTTTTACGCGCGTCTTTCAAATGATAAATTCCGGATACTTTTTACACAGAATGTATGTAGAAGAGACTAAAAAACTGATCAAATTATGTAAATTAAGTTGTTATGAAAAAGTAATAAAATTAATTAAATATTTTTTCTGTAATACTGTTTTGAATGTAAATTATAAGTATAGTATATTTACAAATTAAGTATAGTATATTTTATAAATTAAGTATAGTATATTTTATTTTATTAACAGAAAATTTATAAGTTTTATTAATCAATTAAATATTCTTTATATAGATGAAAATGAAAGAAATGGTAGCGATTAATCTTCTAATGGAGAGTGAAATAAACACCAGTACAAGTACAGAGAGCTCAAGTGTCAGTGAATTAGACTGGAATAATAGTAGTCTTTCAGTCGATAATACATCTTCAAACAGTGAAGAAAACGAAGATTATTTATTATTGTTTCCTCTATTAAAATATTTAATCGATGGGCGTAAGAGACCTCGGGGTGAACATTACCTTTATATTGTGGATAGCTGGACAGAATTAGAATTTAAGGAATCGAGCGTATCATAGCAATTCGATTAATAGGTAATATTCATTTTAAAAAAATGATATGATCTTTGTTTTTAAACATAATTTCACAATATTTTAGACCTATAATTCTTTACATATTCTAGATGAATTGCATGAAAATGGATTTATTCCTTCATATTTGTTTGGAATGAAACCAATTGGAGCGAAACTGTCTTCTTATTTTTTGTGGCACTTGGCGAACACAGAACCCCTACGGACAATATCAAATAGATTTTACATCTCAATTTCATTCTTTTTCGAGTAATTAGCCGAACGACAGCTTGGATTTTGACAGAATTAGATGACGTTATTAAATAGCCCAACGTACAACACGTCGCATATGTTTGTGATCAGTTTAAAGCTAAGAGAGGCATTTCAAATGTAATGGGAGTAATTGACTCATATTAAAATAGAAAAACCTATTGTGGAGAATGCAAGAGATTATTGTAAATGCGAAAAATACTTTTCTGTGAACTTACAAGCTGTCGTAGATGCGAATATGAAATTCCTCCTTTCCGTGATAATGGTCACCTTACTTTACTTACTTACTCACAAACGTATGCTATCATCCAACAGCATTAACATATTTCTTACAATTTAACACATAATAAAGAATTACAATTATTTAATTAAATAATAATTACAAAAACATAGAAACTAAAAAATAATAGGAAAAATGTTGAGATATTAATAATTAAACCGATGACTACTAGTAGCAACTTATAACAAAATTAAACTAGTTTCGTATAATACAGTTATTAATCAAAATTAAATGTAGTTATTATTGTTTATGATATGCTGTCTTTTAATAAAAATGCACTTTGTAAATAAATAATTAACAGTAAATAATAGCCATTTACTCAGAGTTATCACAGATGATTACGTATTCATTTTTTTTATAAATAATCTTTCATTGATTACATTTGATTCAGTGCGCAGTACGTTGCATTGCAAACTTCTGATGTTAAATCTAATTGCATCCTAATTGCAACTAAAATAATAAGTATTTGTATTAAAATTAAAAAACAAAAAACTCAAGCATAATACTTTGGTAAAAAATATGTAGAGTAATTAGTCAAAACTTAGTTCTAACTAGTAAATAATTGAAGATAAATGATTGTACACAGAGTTCATGGATATATATATATATATATATTTTTTATTTCTGTTTAATGTTTGCATAGTTTTATTCGGTCCTCTTCAAGTACCTATTCACAAACAACGACCGACAAAAATATAATGACTGATTTATCTTCAATTATAATTATTGATACTAGTGCCAAAACAATCAACACATAAACAATCATCTAACATTCATCAGAATCATCGGAGATGTCTTTTAGATTTGCTTGATTTAATAATTTTTTCAATAATTTGCATTTTGTTTTTTCTATTTTCATTTCAGCTTGCCTATTTTCTTTGCCCTTCAATTTTTTATTTAATGATTTCTTTTTTTGTTCCATCTATTTTCTTTTTACAGCCATTATTTGTTTCTTCAGCGCAATGTTCTCAATCGCTCTCTCTTCAGATCTCGCATGCCTCTCGTTGCGTGCAGTATCTTTGATTTCTTTATTTACTAGAAATTTAAGCCACTGTTGTTCAATGTTTAGCTTCCGATTTGCTAAGCTCGACTCTGTTCCATGCCGGAGACGAACTCTTGCTTCTGCATTTTTATTATTCATCAATGGGGAGGTAGAAGCAGAGGCGATAGGACTTATAGAAACACGTATAACTGCATCCGGTGATGACGATTTAGAAGCATTATCTTCAACATCCTTTTGGCTGGATAATGCAGACTCTAAAACTTTTTTTGTACCATTTTACTCGATATCGTGTGAACAGCAATAGTATCTTTATTTTTGCCAAATATTTCATCCAATTGATTGTACTATTTAAATTCAACTCTGCCTCTATCTGATTTATCGTTGTTGTCACATTCTTTGTATTTTTTTTGTAAGATGTTTATTTTCCATCTAATCTGATCACTGGACATCTGTGGAAAAAAAATAACTATTTGAATCAAAAGCATTGCTGTGACACAGTATAACGAGTATAACGTGAAATAAAACATATCGTAATCGAAAGCCCTAGCATATGTACAGGGTCATTTTTCCGATTTCTTTAAGGGTTTGAGATGGATTTTTTAAGGGATGAGCATATCATATCAAATTATTAAAAATTACTTATTCATATGAAATTTTATCGTACTTTTACATTCAAATGGACATATTATATTTGTTAAGCCAGTATACGTAATAGAAAGTTATATAATATACATACTACAAAATTATACAGCAATGAGGGAGCGAGAAAACGATAAGCGAAGAGACATTAAATGTAATTAAAGTAAAGAAGAAAGATTGTAAAGAATGAAAGACATCAACTTTGAATGTTAAACCATAAAAATAAGCAACACCTGGTTAAAAATGTTTGCGAATTTTATTGTTAAAAATTTATGAAAGCTGGTTCGAAACACAACATGCTAAATTTCGGATTTAAAGTTGTAAATTTAACAATAAATGACAATTTGTAATCATAAATGTAATATACGGTAGTCTTAAATCGGAGAAATTTGTAATAAATATTTGTATAGTAGATAGATTTAATAGAAAAGCTTTGAGTATTTTTTTATAATTGAACGTCCAAAATTGAGAAAATTTTTTTTCAAAGACAGTATACTTTGTATAAACAAAATTATTTAATTTTGTTTATAAAAAGAATGCTGTCTTTTATCATACCTCGATTTCGAAATCCTTTAGGCCATCTGATATTGCTGTTCAAATTTCGGCTTTTTTCTTTAGATGATCCAGCATATGTGTATTAGTTTCGTACAGGCTCAGAAAATCCATTGTCGCATTATCAGTCCACACAGCACCCATACAATAAATAGCACATTTAAAAATGCTATGAAATAAAAATTTTATTTCAAATATATGTATATTCAAATATGTATACATATATATACAGGGTGTCTTACAACCTCCGTACAATACTTTATTAGCGTGTTCTAGAGGTAAAATAGAGTCAAAAATTCTAATACAAAAATATTTAGGCTGCAATAGTTTTTGAGTTATAAACGATGAAAGTTTGCCAATGATATTGCATAGAATTCGCGCGTTCAGGCCCGTAATTACACATACACGCGTACCAATCTGTCATCTGTTATTGATTTTTTTCAAGTCAAGTGATATTGATTTTTACTGCACAGCTGATTTTATTTTGTCGTTTCCTATGTACAAGGTGTATTACCCGTATATCGTACATTATGGTGACAGTTAATATTAACAAATTATAAATAACGGAAAACATTTAATTCTTAAATAATTTAATTAATGTATTTAATTATTAAATAAAAATTAATATAAATATTAATAAAAATAATTATATATATTATTATTATTATTATTTATAATTTATAATAATATTAATATTAATATTAACTCCTGAAAAGGTAGACGATAATAATAATAAATGATAATAATAATAATAATGATAATAATAATAATAGTAATAATAATAATATTATTATTATTTATAATTATTTTTATTAATATTTATGTTAATTTTTATTTAATAATTAAATTCATTAATTAAATTATTTAAGAATTAAATGTTTTCCGTTATTTATATAATTTGTTAATATTAGCCTGTCACCATAATGTACGATATACGCGTAATACACACGTAGGAAACGACAAAATAAAATCAGCTGTGCAGTAAAAATCAATATCACCTGACTTGAAAAAATCAATAACAGATGACAGATCGGTACGCGTGTATATGTAATTACGGGTCTGAGCGCGCGAATTCTATGCGATATCATTGGCAAACTTTTATCGCTTATAACTCAAAAACTATGGCAGCCTCAAAATTTTTGTATTAGAATTTTTGACTCTATTTTATCTCTAGAACACGCTAATAAAGTATTGTACGGAGGTTGTGAGATGTATATACAAAACCACAATGTATATACATATACACCCTGTATATACATAATATATATCTTACTTTTACTTTATTTAAATTGTTTACTACTGCCTGCAGTGTTTTTCTGATAGTCATTATGTACTGTAAGAATAAATTATGGAAAATATAAAATGTGTATTTTATAAATTGTATCTATAGCATAAATTATGTAATATTGCGTGTATTAGATATATTTTATATAAGATTTTATTTCAGTTTTAATTTATAAGATACTTTTAAATTAGAGAACAGTTTTTAATAAGTTATATTGTCGTATTAATAAATAAACTCACATTTATCATTGACATGCAAATTTTCATTTACAAATAAAATGTTATTTTTCTCCATATATACATCTATGATGTATCGATGAAACATTCATGGATATGAGCTATGCCTGTGGGGTTTTAGTAGAGTAAATATACGAATTTTATAAAGACTGTTTAATATATTAGCACAGGAAAGAATACAACATATCTTAACTGATAACATTAAAGCGCGCGCGCGGCGACAACGTCGGTCATAGCTCATAAAAGAAAAAAAACTAACTAGAAAAGAAACTCACTAGATCATAGTGACGTAGTCACAGTTTCCAACACCTTCACATGAATATGATCAAAAAAAAAAATTAATAAAAATGAAGAACAACTTAACTACCTTACTTCTAAGCCAAAAAATTTAACACAGGAATTGTGCTTCAACTTAGTCAAAGGTTTCGTTAGGACATTGGCTGGCATCGACTCACTACATATATACTCTACTTTTACATTACCCTTATTTACATGATCCCTAACAAAGTGGTGCCTTATATCTATATGTTTTGACCTCTGACTAGTGACAGTATTCCTAGCCAAATGTATTGCCCCCACATTATCACAAGTATATAACTATTGGCTTCTGAATCCTGTTATCTATTTTGCTAATTAATTGTTTAATCCATAGAGCCTCTTAAACTGTAAAAGATAATGCCATATATTTGGCTTCTGTGGTGGATAAAGCAACAGTCTTCTGTCTCTTACTATACCATGAGATAAGTCCACCATTTACTTTAATACATGAACCGGTAACAGAGTATCTATCGTTTAACTTACTACCCCAATCTCACTATATGCATCAAAATTCGACTCACTGTTGAATTCTAACTTGTAATTTAATGTACCTGTTAAATACCTGAAAACACGCTTTACTGCGTTCCAATGTACTATAGTGTAACAGTTATTAAATCTACTTAAAACAAGCTGGTTGCAAATGCGATGTCTGGTCTGCCCTTATCTGTGATAAATATAATAGACTATCTATGGCTTCTTGATAAGATACATTTTTCTTCACATCACTGTTATTAACGCTAAAATCTAGTCCCGGTTCTAACGACGTGTCTACTGCTTTACAATCCATCATCTAGTATCTCTTGAGTATTGCCTTGATATAATTTCTCTGATCAATCCATAGCTTTCCTTCTTTAATATTTCTAGTAATATTCATGCCTACACATTTCTTAACAGCGATCTTTCATCTCAAAATTCTTCTTTAAGTTTTTCTTGATGTTCTCTCTTAACTCTTTTTGATTCGTAAATATGAGCAGATCATCAACATACACTGCTACTATTAATACCTGGTCTGCATTTTTCTTCAGTGAATATATACATGGGTCACTCTTAGATTGTGTTAGTCCAAGATCAATTAAAACTGCATCAAGTTATTATTCCAGCATCTTCCGCTTTGCTTTAATCCATTGCTTTCTTTAAGAGCTACACCTTTCCATTTTTAATGTTTTCTTTAGAAGTACTTGAAGGTGGCTGTACAAAAATCTCCTTATTTAGTTCACTTTGTAAGTATGCTGTAGTCACATCCATGTGATCTATTCTCAGATTCTCTTTAGCTGCTAATGAAAACAGATATCTTAATGCATACTTCACCACTGGAGAAAATGTTTCTTGATAGTTGATGTCTTGTTTCTGACTGCAACCTTGTATAACTAAGCGAGCTTTAAACTTCTTTTTTCCCGCTTTATCTTTCTTCTCTGTGAATAGCGATTTAGTCTTTAGTACTTCTTTACCTGCTGGTAATGCTACTGTTTTATATGACTTATTCTTTACCAGAGAATTTATTTCACTTTCCATGCTTTCTCTCCAATTTTGAGAGTCAGGTCCTCGTAAAGCTTCTTCTATCGTTAATGATTTTGTTTTTTCTTTTTCATTGATGGCATAGTACGTTACATAATCCGGTAATTCCACTGGTTTCTTTTCCTCTTAGAACGTCTTGGCTCTTCTATCACTTTATCTTCTTTCTCGCTTCCGCTTATGTACTCCTCGCTTGTACTTTCATTTTCTTCATCTTCTTAATGCGACTTCATCTGTTTTGCTCATAATTTCTTCTGCTTCTTCCTCCTATTTTTCAGTTTCATAATCTTTTGTAAGATTTATGTTCGTTTCTTTAGTTACCTCGCTGTTTGAATCATTTCTTCTCTTCTCGATAAATTTTACATCTCGACTAAATATAATCTTCTTATTTGTAGGATTAATCAGTCTATATCCTTTTCTATCTTCACAATAACCTATAAACCTATAAACAATAATTTCTGTGATTGTGGATCCCATTTCTTCTTTAATTCTTTGGGTACTTGTACCATAGCTTCACATTCGAATATGCGTAAATGTGATAAATTCTGATTCTTCCAAGCTTTATATGGTGTTTTATTCCATAATCTCTTTGTTGGTAAACGATTCAATAGGTAAGCAGAAGTTGATACAGTTTCTCCCCAATATTCCTTACCTAATCTGGCGTCTGATAGTAACGCACGAGCTTTATCCACTATCGAGCGATTCATACGCTCCGCTAAACCGTTTTGTTGTTAGGTATATCTTACGGTTTGTTGATGAATAATGCCGCTATTTTTCAAGATTATCTTCAGCTTTTGATTCACATACTCTCTCCCATTATCGGTTCTGAGTACTTTTATCTTCTCGCCAGTTTGTCTCTCTACCATGTTCTTGAATTCTTTGAGTGTCTCTGGCACCTGATCTTTGTGAATAAGCATATACACATGTAAATATCTGCTATAGTCATCGATGAAAGTCAAGAAATATATTTACTACCACAATTGATTTCTGTTCCATTGGTCCGCACAAGTCTAAATGAACTAATTCTAAACGATGATTTGAACGCTTCTTACTCACATTAAATGGGTCCCTGGCATGTTTACCTACGATGCAGTCTTCACATGGAACGTCGTTAGTCAGGTCTTTATTTAGTCCGATAGCCATCTTTTTTAATAATGACATACTCTTTCTGTTTAAATGGCCTAGACGTCTACGCCATAATATACCTGTCTTGTCCTCAGCTAAATAAGACTGAACCTTGCATTTTATTGGCTGAACAATCTTGTAAATACCGTTTACTTCTGATGCAGTGGTAATGATTTCACCATCTTTGTCTCCGATTCTTCCACCATATGAATCGAAAATAACAATATGATACTTTTTTACTATTTTACTCACGGACAGCAGGTTCGCAGCAGCATCAAGTACGTATAGCGTCTCTTTTATTTCAACACTTGATATCTCTTGACCATTTGTGACTTAAATATCTGCGGTGACAATTGATCTGGCAAGTTTATATTATTTGCTACAGTAATCAATACATTAGTCTTTGGTGTCATATTCGTTAAATTATTAATATCCTTTGTAACATGTGATGACGCTTCTGAATTTAAAAACCATTCTTGAAGATGACTATCTTCCTTTTTTTCATGAGCCATGAATGCTTTTTTTTTTCTTTATTACTAGTAGGTTTCTTCTCTTCATTCCTGTTTTTCTTACAATTTCTTGCAAAATGGCCTGGTTTGTTACATACAAAGCATTTGGGAGATCCTCCTCCTTTCTTATTCTTCTTGGTATACATCGCAGTCTCACTCTTGCTGTTTTTTGCTTCTTCATGTACCCAAACATCTTGCATCAGGAAGCCCAGCAAGTAATAGGGTTCCTACCCATTCGTCAGCGACTTTGAAACCTATATTATTAAGTTTATGCGCAGTGCTAGTAATCTGATCTACGTACTCATCAACTGACGTACTCATCAATTGCTCAACTGAGTGGTAACTAACTTACGTAATAGACCTACTCGCCTTGTAAAGCCTGAGTTTTCGAACGCACTTTCTAGAGCATTCCACGCTTCTTTCGCACTTGTTGCATTTTGTATATGACAGTAATTTATTGACTCCACTGTCAATATTATCTTTGAAAGCGCTTTTCTGTCCTTCTTCGTATCTTCCTTTTCACCTGATACGACTTCCCATAAATCATCGAGTTGGAGATATGCCTGCATTGCAAACTTCCAACTCGTGTAGTTGTCACGACCACGTAGCTTCTCGATAATCGGAACCACTGCTGACGACGCCATCCTCGTAAAATATGTATTAGATCATGCAGATAATACCACTCAACGGATACAAATAATATTTTTTTAGTCTCTTGTTCAGAACGTTAACTGACGTTCTTGTGATTTTTAGGCATGCATGATAAGTTAGCTTAACCATACACGATTCAACGCTCGAATCTCTTATTGTCTTTTTCCTGCTATATAATTTTGTCTAACAAGCATCTCAACTGTCTGGGCCAATAACCTGTGGAGTTTTAGTAAAGTAAATATACGAATTTTATAAAGACTGTTTAATATATTAGCACAGGAAAGAATACAACATGTCTTAACTGATAACATTCGAGCACGCGCGCGGCGACAACGTCGGCCATAGCTCATAAAAGAAAAAAAACTAACTAGAAAAGAAACTCACTATACCATAGTGACGTAGTCATATTCACAGTTTCCAACAATGCCCAATACCAGAATATATGCTTTGCAATGTTTGCATGTGAATCCTTTTTCTACTGTAATTGGGGTGTAATAATTAATTATTAAAATTATTAATGTTAATTTTTAATTGCATAATGAAATATATTATATTATATTATATTATAATATACATATTATATTATATTATATTATATTATATTATATTATATTTTATAATATAATATTTAATTACAGAATTGTATAAATGTAGTTATTTTCAATATTAGAATTAGATTAAATGAAAAAGGTAAATTTGTTTAATATATGAAAATGCAGTCAACAAAAATAAATTTATTAATGAGGCATGATTACTAGCATTAAATCCAATTAATCAGTAAATTAATTATCGTATTGTACGATACATGTATCTTTGTAACAAATAATAAAAAAATAAAAAAGTAACAAAACAGGTATTAAAAGGCTAATAAGAGTCGAGCGCGGATGTAAGGCACTCAACAATCTTGTTTTTAATTCTATCTACTTATTTTGAATGTTTTGGTCCTTTTTTTGGACCATCTTCAGCATGTTAAATTAATAAGGGAATGCACGTGTCAATGTCCACATCCCCGTCTTACATTCCTGATAAGTCCTTACAGCAAACAAGGACGAGATGAAGAACAAGGCGCGAACGTCCTGACCTCCGCAAAAAACAAAGTCATTGTCAAAAACAATTGTTGTTTTAAAACAAGATTGTTGAGCGCCTTACATCCGCGCTCGGCTCCTATTGGCCTTCTTATACTTGTTTTGTTATTAGTATATCAGAGAGAAAGCCTTTTCAATTTATTATAATAAAAAAGTAAGTATGTATTAAATATCTTCTATGATTCAGAAGGATATCTTTTGATTTTTCTTCCTTGAAATTAATTGGCACCAAGTGATTAGGTAGTATATTCCACTCAAATCAAGGACTTGAGTTGCACACATAAATTTTTCCTTCACTTCTGTTTATTTCTTTCTCTAGGGTATAGTTTAATATATAAATGTTATTAATCGTGCTTCTGTTTTTCCTAAATCTTGTATGTCTGGTAATATCTTTCTTTATTTCGTGTCTTATTGTTAGTTTTTTCTATTATTATAGCGTATTTTATAGTATACTGAGTTGAGAAGTGTTATACGAGGTCTGTGTCCGGAAAGTATCCCACGCCAATATCCTTGTATCTGTCTTGTCTTGTAGAAAACGAGTATTCTCTATTTAGGGGAAACCTTTGTGAGTGTCCCTGGCAAGCGGCACAGCTCTGCAGCCCGTCAATCGACAACGGTACGCAGTTGTGTACATGACAAAAACCGTGAGCGTCGCATTTCTAATTTCTCTACAATGACCAAGCGCGTCGAGCAACGAATTTGTATAAAATTTTGCCAAAAACTTGACCATTCGTGTTTGGAAACAATCAATATGATTCGTAAGGCTTATAGGGATAAATCTATGAGTGAAACACAAATTAAGAAGTGGTTTAGATGATTCAAAGGTGGCCGCATTTGAATGGAAAGTGAACCTCGTTCTGGCAGACCTGCAACGGCCAGAACACCCGAAAATGTGGAACGTGTGCGAATTGCAATCAATAAAAATCGTCGTTTGACTGTGCGAGAGTTAGAAGAAGACCTTGGAATTCCAAAAACCATTGTTTCTGAAATTTTAACTCAAGATCTAGGGATGAGTCGCGTGGCTGCAAAATTCGTGCCACGGCTGCTGACGCAACTCCAGAAGAACTATCGAGTGGAAGTCGCTCAGGACAACCTGGAAACGATCAGAAACAACCTTGAGTTCCTCAAAAAGGTCATTACCGGCGATGAATCATGGTCTACGGCTATGACCCTGAGACAAAAGCCCAATCTTTTCAGTGGAAGACGGCAAAAGAACAACGACCGAAGAAAGCGCGTCAAAATCGGAGCCATGTGAAGGCACTGCTCACTGTTTTTTCGACCACAAAGGTGTTGTTTACCCGTAAACGTTGTCATAAATACGCTCCACGAAGTCAGACGGTGAACAAGGAGTACTACCTACAAGTTCTGAAAAGATTACAAGATGTAGTGAGAAGGAAACAGCCTCATTTATGGAAAACCGCTGACTAGCTGCTTTACCACAATAGTTTTTGACGAAACACGGCATATCCCAAGTCCGTCAGCCTCCGTACAGTCCTGATACAGCTCCGTGTGACTCTCTCTCTTCTGGCTGTTTCTGAAATTAAAAAAACCCTTTAAAAGAAAAGAGATTTGACGATGTGAAGGACATAAAACAGAATGCGACGAGGCAGCTGCTGGGTATTCCAAAAGCTGAGTTCCAGGACTGCTTCAGGAAGTGAGAGCAGCGCTGGGAGAAGGTTGTGGCTTCCAAAGGAGAATACTTTGAAGGAGACATAATCGCCATTGATCTAAAGTTCTTCCTGTTCGTATAGCGTAAGGTCGGATACTTTCCGGACAGACCTCGTACCTCGATAGTTTGAAGCCTTGTCTTTGTCTCCTTTTTTATATATTGATATAACTATGCCTCTCCTCCAAGTGTAATAACTATGCGCTATCTATTTTATATTTACGTTTTAGTCATGAGAACTATATTACAAAGAGCGTCTAGTAAGATTAAAAGTGTAATAACTATTTCTATCAATTTAATTCCTAATACAATTTCAATATAGGAAATTCAGATATTAAACCGATTATTTAGAAATCAGACACACACAGATAAATGTCCGAATGAATTAAAATTATCCGTTGTCTATTTAAGATATAAAATACAGTCCAATTTTCATATAAATAAAACTTTGAATTTTTTGAGTTAAATATGTAAATTTATATTATTTAATTACATCTTGGACTTAAGTGTTTTTGTCATATAATAATATATATATACATATATTTATAAACACTGAAAGGTTTTATATAAATATATTAATATTTAATATTTAATATTAATATTTAATATTTAATATTTAATATTAATATTTAATATTTAATATTTAATATTTAATATTATGTTTTAACACTTATATATATATATATATATATATATATGTTATTATGAAGCTTATATTATATAAGCTTCATATAATTTACACCAGTATACTGATACATCCAACCCAATTCGCTATTATCAAATTTTAATATGTGATGAAAAGTATAATGTAATAATAATATGTCGTAACTAATAAAATAAAATAGCGATGTTAATTAGACAACAAAAGTGTTTAATAGTTTCCATTCTTATATATTTCAAATTTTAATAGATAAATTTTATGAATATATAAAGACATCCAAAAGAGATGAGAAAAAACTCGTTGCAATTCACAATCTTTTTGCATTTGGATATCCGAGTATTTCGGATGCAAACAAATTGTGAACTTACACAACGAGATGTCTTTATATATTCTCAAAGTTTATTTATTAAATTTGAAGCATATTTGTAGCAACGCGCGTTTCAATATTACAAATACATTGCATCGTAACATTACTGTAGTCTTACATTGTAATATTTAAGGGCGGACATTTCAACGTTGCCGCAGGCTTGCAGTAATATTGCAGAAACATTTCTCGCAACTTCCATGCAATATTACAATGTTTCAATGTAAGGTCTATGTAATGTTTTTGCAATCTTTCGGTGCTGTATGGGTTTTATTACAAATATACAAGTATTAAAGGTCAGCAGGAGAACTATGGAATCTTTATCGGTCGGCCGTGAATTACGGATTCGCAATTTTAATATTACGGCCAAAAAACAGAGATTATATTAAAATCGTGATATTCATAATGAGTAGGATCGTTTGCAGTTTGCAGGTTAAAAAACGACTTTCTAAAAAAGAGGTTAAAATATAACTTCTAATAAACGTGAAGGATGTGTAGCTAGCAGCAGGTCAAGTGCAGTTGGTCAAGGGTCTGTTTAATAAATTTTATTTATTATAAATTTTTAAGAGCCAAAATGCAAAATCCAGCTCTTTAGCGATCTGCGTAGTTATATAAAGAATATATTAAATAAAGTTTCACGAGGCAATATAACTTGTCCGAGGCTACATATGAAAACTGCGGATCCCACTAGATCTATATCTAAGGAACAGCTCATGGGGAAATTTCTGTAGTAACATACTGACAGCTTGACAGGGAGAGATTATCGCTCTGTCTTTGTTTCTCTTGCACTTCGTATGTATGTAACGTCCGCATTGGTACAAAACCAATATACTACGCACACGGATATAACTGTTGAAAGATAATGTCAGACAAGAAGCGCGTGCTATCCTTGTTCCTCTACTGCGCTAATGTTACACCCAGCATCGATAGCGATCAAAGCCGAATGTATCGCTCTGCCTGACATGCCGACAATGCTTTTTAGCCACTTGTGGCAGGAAGCAATAATGCAAAGAGAATAGGTGGCGCCCACTTTTTATGAATTTTATGTTTACATGTGCATTGTATATGTACATACATATGTCTGAATTATAGAATTATGTCTGAATTATTAAAAATTATATGTGCGATTCAATATTGTATGAAGGGAAATGCAACAGAACAACGGCTAACAGAGTGAATAAATATACAGTACGTAAAGACATGAGTGCCTATTAAACTTTGTAACTTGTTGCTTTCTCATTACCGATACTTCGTGTATCATCAACGTGGTAAACAAGGCTAGTATTATTAATTCTTGTTTGACATTATTATCTTCTAGCCCTCGTAGTAGCAGTTTCATAGACCGATAATTATGTTTTATCATGATTTTTCTCCGATTATGCCGATTTTGCTGATTTTGCTGAGTAAGCGCATCTGTTGTCAAATATTGTGATAGTGTGAAAGCGTGAATAAGTAATGTATAAAGACTCAGTACAAGATATTTTCAGTCTGACTGATTCAAACTAAAGTAAATTTTTAATATAAAATTTTGTAATTATACAAATATTTTGTTATTAGTCATCTAAATCAATTTTATTAATTTAAGTAACAGAAAGTAAAAGTCATATGAATATTATCAATTCGAAAATATATGTTATTTTGATCATATTAATATCAATGATATAATAGCAAAACATTTTAAAATTAAAATAATATATAAAAATTTATAACATGATAGTTATCAATTCCACAAAACATTAAAATATATATAAAATATACAATGTATATACATCTATGTATATTGTATATTCTATAGATCCTTGATGCAATATCCATTACATCCTTGATGAAATATACATCTAAAGAATGTGAAATGTATATACAAATATAACCGGAATAATGTATAAAACTACATACATATATACATGATTAATACAATCTATGTATATATATAATATACACACACATATATATATATATATATATATATATATATATATATATATACGCTATCGAAAATTTTCCGGACTTACTCTATAAAACATATTAGGCTTACATTATTTACAATTTGCCTCCATCCCCTTCGAAGTAGTCTCCCTTGTGACTTTATACAGTGACCCAGCGCTTCTGCCATGCTTCAAACGCTCCCTGGAAATCCTTTTGCTGTGGCGTGTGAAACACCCTCTGCGATTCGGTCTCGATCTCTTGTATCGTCTTGAAACGTCGTCCCTTGAGCTTCAGTTTCATTTTTGAAAACAAAAAGAAGTCATTTTGAGGCAGCTGAGAGAGAACGTTCGTCGCAAAAGACCGGAAATGTGGCACAACCGCGACTGGCTGCTTCACCACAACAATCCTCCCGCTCACACCGCCCTAAAAACGCAACAGTTTTTGGCAATCAACAACATGTCGGTTGTCCCGCAACCTCCGCACTCGCCAGATTTAACCCCTTGTGACTGTATAAAGTCACAAGGAGACTACTTCCAAGGAAATGGAGGCAAATTGTAAATAATGTAAGCCTAATATGTTTTACAGAGTAAGTCCGGAAAATTTTTAATAGCACCTCGTATATATAGAGTGATTTATATTTATATTTATCCAATCTATATATAATCCAATCTATATACATATATATATATATATATAGAGATTGGATTATATAAATATAAATCTCTCTATGTGATGTGCTATCGAAAATTTTCCGGAGTTACTCTGTAAATCTTGTATATATATATATATATATATATATATATATATATATATATATATATATATATATATATATATATACAAGATTTACAGAGTAACTCCGGAAAATTTTCGATAGCACATCACATATGTATGTATATATATATATATATATATATATATATATATATATATATACATACACACAATAACAAAAACATTTGGCCCAACGTAATTAAATAAATATTAAAATAATATAAATTTATATAATTTAATTCATAAAATTTAAAATTTTCTTCATTTTATTTTATATTTATTGGGAATTAGACTCTATTTTATATCTTAAGTAAACAATGAACAAATAACTTTTACTTATCCGGACTTTATTAGAGTCCAATTTCTAAACATTCAGTTCAATATTTGAATTCTCTGTATTGGGAACGTATCAGAAATTAAATAATTGATAAAAATAGTTATTACACTTTTAATCTTACTGACCGCTCTTTGCAAGCTTTATGTAGTTCTCATGATTAAAATGTAAATACGAGATAGATAGCGCATAGTACATCACATAGCAGTAAGCGAATGAGTTAGCAAATATTATGTATGTACAATGTATGTACATACATATCTAGAAATTGCATAATGTATGTATATATTGTATAATATACAGCTATGTACATACATATGTATTAAGTACAACAAAGTATATATATATATATATATATACATATATATACAAATTATGTACGGACACTTGACATACATTGTATATGTACATACTGTATGTACATGTAAAATACATTAATGAACATATATTATACATTGTAATATATTTATAAATATATACTTATATATTGTAATATATTTAAGTAATGCTTATGAGATGTATAAATATTCTACATACAGGATATCTTTTTTATGTCACGAAAGAAAAATGCATATACATACATAGAATGTCCGATGTTATATGAGATATTTATTTCTGGATTTTTCAACCAGACGTTGCTTCAATGATCTAACAATAACATACAATAATGCCACGTTTAATTTCATTTACACGATTTTGTATTCATGTATTATCTTCTGTTAATTAGTCATTTCAACAATACAGTAATTTAATATTGTCAATTTGTATTCAATGTACTCAAAACTGCTTTATTTGGTGCTAAAAGAAGCAACCTTTACACTTTACATATTCAATTTGATAACATAATAAATTAATCATAATTAATAATTAATTTTTATAAAGAAATTTTTTCTTCTGTTTTTTATGAAACAAAATGTCATATTATGTCATCTTCTAATCAATAGCTATTTCATAAATATTGAAAGAGCAGAATTGAATTTAAAATTCAAAATAAAATAATAAGCTTTATAATAAATTATTAACGTAATATAAATAACCTAATAAAATATTTTCATATTGTTATTCTCAATAATGTCAGTTTTTACATCATTTAATAAAAATAATTATATTTAATGTGCGTGTGCGTGCGTGCGTGCGTGCGCGCGCGCGCGCGTGTGTGTGTGTGTGTGTGTGTTGTTATGTTGTGCATATATTCGTGGGAGTTCCTGAGAGTCTTTTGAGGTCGGAATGTACGATTTACACTTTTATTTTTACGTATACATATATATTCATGTTATGTGTATAATTCTTTTAACTTTTCCGTTTTCAATATTATGTACTATTATATTATTATATTATTATATACTATTGTATTTTGTCTTTTAACTTTCCTTGACACTTGCTGAAAATAGTCTAGAAAGAGACCAAAACTTACGAATTGGATAATTTTTTTTTTTAAGACAATTTTTTGCGCTTTGGTTTCTGCGCCTGGCTCTTATTAACCCGTTTTTTACATTTGTATATAGGAAATAAATAGTTTTTTTTATGAGACCACTTGTGTCCGATAATGTGGATTAGTAAAATACGTCAATACTCCCTTTTGTGTTATCCTGTATTAATAAATGCATGTATAACTCATCTGCATGTGTCCTACATTTTTAGCAAAAATGGACCTTATGATGATTGATCAAGATTTACAGCTATTTATTAATTTATTAATTTATTAAATTATTTTACGAAAGAAAGAGAGTTTTTGGCGTATTTTACTAATCCATATTATCGAACACGAGTGGTCGCATTCAAAAAACTTATTTATTTTGATATATTTTGCAAGACCAAAATTCATATAATTTCTCGCTTCTGACATAATAATTATAACATAATTCTAACAACATAATTCAGTTTGACGTCAATAAGGGATCAAGAGTCTTTACATGACTTTTCCTTGAAATTTGTCTTTTTCTCTTCTTTTTTTTCACTTTTTCTTTAGTCGCACTAATGAGAATAGTTACCGATAATTTATTTAACAATGAATTAATTTCATAATTGAAACGCTATAGTTATAATAATAATAACAATGAAATGCAGAGATCGTAATGTGGTGATGATCGATAGCGCCAATGCTAAATTTATTTATCGATAATCTCGATTATGTGTGTGTGTTTGTGTGGGTAAATTATAAATTCTTCATAGTGTACATATATGCGTAATTATGTTCATAAAATCGATAATACAGTTTGCAATTTACTGTCTACTCTCTCATATGTATGCGATTATAGATCTATGATTTGCTATTAGGATTATCGATAAATAGATTTAGCATTGAAATTATCGAGCATTATCTGTAGAGCCGCAGAGCGCCGTTAGCGCAGCTTATGATAAAAATTATAAATCTACAAGTATGTGTCTATGGTGTATGCATATACATATGCAATACCTCTGACGTTGACGTTTCTTAAATAAAAAATTTGCCCAATAAGATTTTGCATGTTAATATCTGTGTTCATAGAGTACGCAAAACTAAAGACACTTTCTTTATATTATTGAGACCCAAGCTATCGATTAAGCATTGAAAAACTTGATTAGACTAGTTATTACTGAGATTCTATATAATCTAATGTATTCTCAAATTAGTACAGTTTGCGTATAAATGCACGATCCGCCTCGTTGTTATTGCGCGTAACTTGGCGAGAGATTTGATGTAAGTACTGGTTTACAATTTGAAACGCGCTTGTTTCTATTTTCTATGACATTAAAAAAAAAGATACTGAATTCAATTATATATTATACAGAATGTTCCACCTAACGTAACTACTTAAAATCTTTATTATTTTTTTATGATATGAAAAGATTTTTCAGGAAGAAGTTGTACGATGTCAAGAGGCAAAGTATAGTTAATGAAATTTAGTTCAAGTACTTCGAGACCATCGATATTTTTTTCAATAGAATCATATACTTTTATTAACTTCATGTTACAGCAGACATTAAGAGGAATTTAGCAAGTATGTTAACATGTTCTTCAAGTGACCTTAAGTATGAAATTTTATGTTTAAATCACACAATTTCAAGGAAAATTTTAATAAAGTTTCAAAATTAATCAATTTACTTAGTTTTTATTAATTTGTTATTTAATTAATTATTTAAAGTGGTAATTATTCGCATTAATATATTTTTGCACTCAATAAATGAATGATTTATTTGCTCTTCGCACGGTCTCTTCAATAATATTAGCAAATATTATAAAAATATTAAATAATTAATCCGCACTTTTCTCTCATTATAGAAATATTATTATAAATTGTAGCTTTAAAACACGTGAGAATGCATTAAAAATAAATGCGCTAATATTAGTGAGAAGGCCACATGAAGAGCAAAGAAATCATTTATTCATTAATTGTAAAAATATATAAATGTGGATGATTATCACTTGAAACACTTACAATAATAATTAATTAATAAACACTAATCAATTTTTTTGTAAATTTCATAAATTTATTAAAATTTCTTTTAAGTTAGTTTAAACACACAAAATCGACACAGGATATTGACTTAAGTTAGTTTAAACACAAAATTAACACAAGATATTTCACGAGGAAATTAGTAAACTTCAACAGTTTTTAATCTTTAATTCTAATAATGAACCTGTTTTTGGAGCATCGGACACCGCATTAATGAACCTCTGGGTCTGTGGCGTCTGATTCAATGTACTTAACTTTTAAGTACTAGAAAAAGTTTAAAAAATTGCAAGATATTTTTTTTTGTATAATTTCTACTAATACGTTCTGTAGCCTATTTAAAGAAAAAAAGATTTTTAAATAATTTATATTTTTATTGATTTTTAAAGAAAGATTTGTGAAAATTGGTATTTGACATAAAAAAATAACTTTTAAAAAAATAATTTCGAAAAAATTCCTTTTCTGGATCTTTGATTTAGACTTAAAAATTATGAAAAAATGAACTTTATAGGCGCTGCTTTAAAAAAGTTTGTTTATTTACAAGAACAAAACTGTGCTATTTTTGGATGGTACGACATGAATTTCTGTAATGAAAAAATAGTTTTTAATGTTTTTAATGTATTTTATTTTATTAAAAAGGCTACTATTAGTGATTTAAAACTATTAATATTCTCTTCATGAGAAAGTTTTTCGGAAGCAGTTGGTACTATCCTATTCTTTAACGAACACTGCATATTTTCTGCTTCGATAGGTCATTTTTCAATACAAACTTTTTAATATAAGAAATTATTTTTTAAATTCAAGTAGAGACGTTCATACAACTCGACCAATACTAGCAAATAAATTAAACGGGCGAAGTTGGAAGAATATTATAAAAAAAAAAAAAAAAAAAAAAAAAAAAGTTAATTTAATTCGCTCCTGGACCTAATTATGGAGCTAACACACAATATTAGAACTTACATCTTTCACCGTTGAGAGCCGGTAAAACGTTCTCAAATTATTGTTTACTAACATCTATTAAAAAGGCAAGATAAAAATATAGGATCGAAAGGGTCTGAATAGCTTAGTTGGTTAAAGCAGTCGCCCGGCAAGCGAAAGACGCAGGTTCGATTCCTGCTTCAGCGACTTTTCGGACCTATATTTTTCTCGCCTATTTATTCACGGGATTGTTGGAAGATGATCAAGGGAATCTTGTAATCTCAAACCAAGAGATACGTCTCCCTAAAAAAAAAATATTCTTCCAACTTCGCCCGTTTAATTTATTTGCTAGTATTGGTCGAGTTGTATGAATGTCTCTACTTGAATTTATTTGACTAGCGATAAAAATTATTAATTAGTTAATTTATTTTTTAAATGTTTTATCAAAATAACAAGTTTTATTTTAAAAAATTAGACTTTCGAAAAAATAGATATACGTAAGGTAAACTCTTGAATCTGACATGTCCGTTTCCTATTTGCACTCATTGATAATCAGCGATGTACTGGTCTTTTTTTGGTTCAATAGCGTCACACCCTTTTCTATACAATCTTTTTTTAGGGAGGAGAGCTGATTAGAAAGATTCGGCCATTTTTATGTAAATCGAAGGTGAAAAATCTTCCTAGCTACCATAGATTCAAAGATTTATATTAAGGGTTAAGATTTAATATTTTAAAAATAAATTAAACGCTTTTTTATATAAATAAATTGAAATATATTGTAAATTAAACCATTTTCTTCGAAAGATAAAGATGTCAACAAGAAAATGGATTTTTCCAAGTGTAATAATATCATAATAACACAGGTATGTAGGTGTACTTGATGCAAAGATATTAATATTAGAGCTAGGAAAAAGAACCGGATAACATTAATATTAATTATTCTCTTTTATTAATGTTTTTTACTTTTTGATATTCGAACAACTTAAATATTATAATAAAATATATGTGTAACAACATTTACGTACATTTAAAATAACTAATTAATTTTTTATTTTGTAAAATATTCTGCAGTATATTAAATGTGTTGTATATATTATGTGGATAAATATATACTATAATTATGTTATAATGATTATAAATTTTATTTTTTATATATATGTTTTCTGTTCTCGTACAAAAAAACTAAAAGATTTACATTTTCAAAGTTAAACAGTTACGTTTTCGCGTTACGATATTGCTCGCTGAGGAAAACGCTCTTCCGAACTCGCGGATGTTGCACGTATCGCTAAATATTTCCTCACCTATTCTGCGAGTATTGGATATTTATTGGCTCTTGTTTTCCACCATTTTCGAGGGGTGATTTATTATGATTGATAGTTATCTCCATTTGATAATAATCGAATTGCTTCTGCCAGTCAGTTTGTGTACTTGAAATACCTTTTTGAAAAATAAAATCCAATGTACTTCTAACCGCACGTGAAGTATTTTCCTCCGGTACATCGGTTGGAGCCAGTGTCTGTAAAATATTCATTTTATTTAGTCTATTTTTTAGTAACTCTTCTTTTCGTTAGATCTTACTCATTGGCATCAATAAGCAAGCATAATAATGTATGTATAAAACAATCAACAATTAATTATATATAAATATATATATATATATAATTGTGGTATATGTATATATATATATTTTATATGTATTATTTATATATTATATGTATATATATATAACCTGTAATTCTTTCTTGATAAAGTCTTTTATCTTCATTCTCTCCATTTTGAATTGCTCGGCTGTTAAATCTTTGTATCGAGGATCGAGGAAACTTGCAATTTGATGCACACTGACTTTCTTGTTTGGTTGTAATGCCATATTAAAGCGCCTAATCAGTCATTGACGTAATATTTGTTTGAATGTCGAGATATAGTCTTCGTCCAAAACGTCCTCCGTCAGATAATTATCTATGATTCCTCGTATTACCGAACGAACCAAAGATATTGTGACTTCGGATGAAGAGCAAAATACGGTGGTTGCACATTGTAGAGGCTTCAGAAGCGTCACCAGTTTTTCTATAATCAACCATTCAATTGCAATGATTTTTAAGTTTTGTGCCTGCGTCGGTTTTGTTATAGATGTATTATTTAATATCGCCAAAATAGGAGTTCTATTTTTTTGTAAACGTTCACACATATAATAAGTGGAATCCCATCTTGTAGGACAGCTTTGAATTAATGTCTCTTGCGGCAGATTGAGTTTCATTTGAGTTTCGTGTAGCTCTTGCGTTGCTAATGTAGAATGTTTGAAATGTCCAACAATTTTCCGTGCTTTCTGTATAACACATACTATATTTTCCAATTTCAATGCATCATTCACAGCTAGCTGTAGGGTGTGAGCTGCACAGTTAATATGTTCATTTATATTTTGAAGATTTTCTCCTGCGTTTATCATATTGGATGCATTGTCATGTACCATGGTAAAAATTTGTTTTTCTAAATTCCAATCGAAGAATATCATTTCTAATCCTAAAGCTATATTCTCAGCTGTATGTCGTTCTTCTAATTCTATTGTACATAAAGTGTGATTTCTTAATTTTTCTTTATCTATATAATGTGCCATACAGGATAAGAAAGAATCTTGTGAGAGAGATGTCCAAATATCCGTAGAGCACGATATGGCGCTTTGATGTTGCATCTTGTGCTACAGGGATGTTTTTATCTCGTCGTAATTCAATTGTAATCGCGATAGAATTGTTCTTGCTGCAGGTACCGCATATCCAGGTTCTATTCTAGCCATAAAATTTCAGAATCCTTCGCTTTCAACAAATGAGAGCGGCAATTGATTTGTAATAATTAGACAAGTTAGCGATTTAGATATATCTTCTTGACGATCTACGCTGCATATTTCATTCTCTCTCTTATATTTTCTCTTACGCCGCGGCTGTCTTACATCATCTATATTATACACACATATATATATATATATATATATATATATATATATATATATATATATATGTATATCACATTGCGTTCATTCATTATTTTTTAAATATTATACGGGATTATTTCAAACCAACGAATATTTTAATGACAGATTTAAAAAAATTATATATATATATATAAAAATTATATATAATTGAACTTTATCTCATCTATATTTGAATTATTTGAAGATAACGAAGGATCTATATTTGTAGACGAGGAAGGATCTATATTTGAAGAGTCAGAGAAAGCGGCGAACTCTTCAGAAATGGATTTTTCCAGATCGTTCCTGTTTACGATCAGAAAAATAAGGATATTAGGAATTTCAGAATATATTAAAATTAAACGATATTAATATAATTGCGTTAATTACAAGATATTTGTATATTTAAATTTTTACATGTAATTTTCAAATAAATATTAACAGTTACCTAGTCTCGCTATGATTTTTCGCGTCATTCTCATTACTTATTATATAATGTATAGCTTTTAAATATTTATTTAATGAACTCGTCGATCCTGAATATTCGAAGGAGGCATCGCAAATATTGCAGAAAGCAGATTTCTTGTCCTTCGACGTTCTACAGTGTTTCCACACCCAACTTCTTTCACTAGGCATAATCTTCTAGTTAAGTAATAAGCACACAAAGTAATGAGTACATAAACTTCGTATTATATTTGGGAATTTATAAAATTTGATGGCGGAAAACGTCAAACGAGCAAAACGATAATATTAGTCACTGATAAATAGATTGCCTTTGGAAAAGACACTTCATTTGTCTCTATTTGTTTTTATTTGTCTTTATTTGTTTTTATTTGTCTTTATTTGACAAATGAAGTGTCTTTTCCAAAGGCAATCTATTTATCAGACTAATATCGATTTGCTCGTTTGACGTTTTCCGCCATCAAATTTTATAAATTCCCAAATATAATATACAAAGTTTATGTAGGTACTCATTACTTTGTGTGTTCATTACTTAACTAGAAGATAATGCCTAGTAAAAGAAGTTGGGTGTGGATATTATTATAATATAATTATAGTATACATTTATCCACATAATATACAACACATTTAATATACTGCAGAATATTTTACAAAATAAAAAGTTAATTAGTTATTTTAAATGTACGTAAATGTTGTTACATATATTTTATTATAACATTTAAGTTGTTCGAATATTAAAAAGTAAAAAAAAAATAATAAAAGAGAATAATTAATATTAATCTAGCTTCATTTTTTATATTTTAGAGTACTTAGCTTATTTATTTCTTTGATTATTTGTCTATTCTATTCTGCACAAGCTAAATTATAAGAAATTTCAAAATTTAATAGAAACATTTTTTCATATATTTTATAAATTTTTAAAGCATATCTTACTGCTACATATCCGTTGCACACGCACGTGCACGTAAATGTATCCGCATTCGTATTCGCACCCGCAACCGCATTCGCATCCGCATCTGCATTCCGCATTCACACCTGTATTCCGCATCCTTATTTATCATTCGCAACCGTATTCACTTTCGCATTGTAATCGTATCCGCACCGTTCTCCACTGTTAATACACCGTTTCCACATCTTTTTGTATCGTTCTCGCACTATTTTCACACCGTTTTTGCACCTCTTCCGAATCGCTTCTGTACCACTTTTGCACTGTATCTGCATCGTCTCCGCACCATTTCCGCTTTGCTTCCGCATCACTTCCACATTGCTTCTGCAACGCTTCCATATTGTAACCGTACCACTTTCACACCGTTTTTGTACTGTTTCCGCATTGTTTTTGTTTGCCACTCCCGCAACGTTCCCACAATGTTTCTGCACCTCTTCCACAATGTTTCCGCAACGTTCTTGCAACAACTTTACATCGCTTCCACATCGTTTCTGCAAAACGTTTCCGCACTGCTCCTGCACTATGCCCGCAACGTTTCCGCACTTTTTCCGCATTTCTTCCGCAACATTTGTGCACTACTTCCGCACTATTTCTGCAACGTCCCCGCATCGCTTCTGTTGTTTTCGCATTGCTTTTGCATCCGCACTTATATTTCGCATTTGCATCCGCATTTGCATTCTACATTTGCACCTGCATTTTGCATCCATATTTCGCATCTGCACTCGCTTTCCGCATTTGAACCCACATTTCGCGCTACATTCCGTACCTGCATTTTATATTTGTATCCGCATTCCGCATACGCATTTCGCATCCGCACCCCGCATTCGCACGCGCGCGCGAGCACACACGCATAGCATTATTTTAAACCAGCGACGAGAGCTGTTTTAAATGATTTTAATAAAAGTAATTATTTACTTTCTTTTAAACACAGTAGTTTTCTTTAAAAAATTGTGGTATTATAGAAATGCTTAAATTTTTTTAAAAGTTTACATTGGTTTTTTTTTACAATTGATTATTACAATGACGTCATTTGATATATTTGTTACAAAGATTTATGAAATACACATGCATTATTTTTTAGCTGATTTATATATGTTATTTAAATATATGTATATAAGTATATTTTTTCTAAAAACTATATTTTTATATACATATGTGTATACTTTACAAAAATATCTGAAATTTACCAAAAAAACGTAAAAGATTTTAAAAAAAGATGCCAAAAGTATATCTTCCTTTCCAATCAAAATATAAGAATTTTATTACAAAAATGGAATCTCTCTAGTCAATACAATAGTTTTCTACAAAAAGGGAATTGAAAAATATATAAATTAACAACATGAAAAAATTTTGAAATTACAAAGAGAACTAAGTATATTAGGAAGATATTCGCTTTTTTTATGCCTAAAAATATGGTTCATCGGGAACTTTTTTTTCTGAAATGACAAAATATTTCAAGTTCAAATTTTGCACACATATTATTTTATATTTTATTAAAAAATTTGTAAATTTTTATTTAAAAAAAAATGTACAAAATATAATTCACAAAATATATTTCAGTTTATATTACAAAATATAATTCAGTTTAATATACTAGAGAAAGCTGTAACTGCGAATGTTGCCATGATTTTAATTGTTGTAGACATTTGAAATAAAAAACAAAGCCTGATTATTATTTAGTAAAATTGTCTCTATGTCTTGAACTAAAAAAAATTTTATTGACGATTGTAAAAAAATGACCACTCGAAGTTGAGATAACGTTTTTTCACGAATTTTTGTGATTTTGATGTGTAAAAAAATTAAAAAATATATTTGAGTGATTCTAATAATAGAGAGTAGTATTGAGAATATTCCAAATTTGAAATCAATCAGTTGAAAAGTTTTTGAGATATCATGGCAACAGTTTTCAAGAAGATAGTTTCGAGAAAAACGTGTTTAAAGTTTTGAGAGTAGTTTTCATAGTGATAATCATTAAATTTTATTAGTTACTTCTAACTAGTAATTCCAGGACCATAGAGATGACCTTCTTCAATCTCCGGAAACTCCCATTCAGCTGATTTCTCACTCTGGCACCGGTTTCGGCCTCTTTTGTAGCATTTGACGTTCGTACTTCCGAACGGTCAATCCGTTCCTTGTCTCTAAGAGTTACATAATTGTTATCTCTGGGCCTATTTTCACTCCCATCACTTCAAGAATCCTAAAAAGATGAAACCTTCATTAAAAATACATACGGCCAAGTATATCGATATTTTTATTGATTCGGAAGTGGAAATGTTTAGGAGCAAACGTCCAAATCAATAAAAAGCTCTTATTGTTGTTTTACGTGTTTGCTCTTAAATATCTTTTCAGTAAGTCTTCCGAAAACAAATCTTTATATATCGGCCTGATTGCTTGCAATACTTCATCGGCAAGTGGAGATTAATTATAATGAAATGACTCGAGACTTCCTTTTGTTTCTGCTTTGCATTTACACCAATTGTCCGATCTAGCTGGACAATTCTAATGTTGAGTATGTTATCTGTAGAACTTTTATGATAATAAGTGGCCCAAATTTCATTTTTCATTATTTCTACAGACTCAAGAGCTTCTTCTTATAGCTAATCCATAGTAACATGTTAACACACGTGTCAATTCATTGATGACTTTGTCTGTCAACTTCTCCACCAAGACTTTTCTGAAATTCTTACGCACACGTGTGCCCAGATTGTTTTCCACGTGACCGACGCATTATTTTTTTCCACAATAACATTGTCGTCATGATCCTTCATCCACAACTCAAACTCTGAAAACTTTTTTTACAGATGTTACACATTTGACAAAAACTTGATTTAATTTCAGTATCAAGGACTTTCTTCAAAAACTTGCCTCAATGTAATAACTCCAAAAAGAAAACTGAAGCCTTGTTGTTTCCAAGTCCCATCTACTGATATCAAACGTAATGGATCTTTACTTTCAACGTTTGCTTCTTGTTCCGTTTTTACAGCTCTAGCTGTGAGTAAATCATAAACCAACTTCGAGACTTCAAAAATATTTTCCAAGCAAACGTAACATGCTGTTACAAAAACCATGGTCTATGTCCATTATGCCACAAAACAAATACATCCTTTTCTAACCAATAATCTCATTACGAAAACTAACCGACGATTGATCTCATATGCTTTATCATTTATTAGTGGATATGAATGAACAAACTTATTGCCACATTTGCATGAGATTTTTATTTTAAAATCCAATCCTCCTGGAGCTGTTGTTAGAAATTTGATATCACCGTGACATTCTCTACACACAACATGGCTAGATCATTGAAAAAAGTTACAAAATTAATAAAACAATAGCTATGTCTCGATTGATGGAAACGTCGTCTCGTCACCGGTTTTCGACAGTTTTGCAGCAGAAGTACTGGTAAAATTCATATCACAATTCACAGTGTAACGATTCCTGGAAAATTTCCGTTTTTTACTCCATCTGCACGAAAGTACTTTTGCATTGAGTCATTAGTAATGGCCAGTTTCAATACTAAAATATTTCCTAAGAAGCGACTGTTTTTCTCTAACACATATACAAATTGTTGTGTATACACATAAAATGAAAGAGGAACAGATTTTATGAATAGAGTGAAAAGAGACGACACGATGTCAACAGCTGCGTGCGGCTCCAGTTGGATCGATTTTATACCTGCATGCGCTTCGTTCTAAATCGTCATAACTTTAAACTATTACGCATATCGTAAAATTCTTAAGTATACTTATTCTAGAAGGTCAAAACTATAATAAAATAAAAAAATCGAGTTTTTTTATCAAAATTAAGCGAGTACCTCATTAAATTATAGACACTTATGTATTTACTTCGCAAAAATATGTGAAATTCTCCTAAAAAAAATACATCAAAGATATAAAAAAATTAATATATTCTTTTCTCCAGCTAAAATAACTTTTTTACAAAAATAGAATCTTTATAAAATTAAAACTTTTTCAGCAAAAAAAACCAATTTTTTACAAAAAAGGCATTTAAAAAAATATATAAATTATGGCATAAAAAATACTGAAATCATAAAAGTAATTAAATATGTTTATAATTTTTACAGAAATAGAATTTCTCTAAACACAAAATAACAATTTTCATAAAAATTTTTCAAAAAGGATATAAAAATATTAATTTCACAAAAAAGTACTAAAATTACTAAAGAATTTAAGCATGTTTAAAACTTTACAAAAATGACATTAGGAAAATATGTTATCTAAAATAACAGTTCTTTTTAGAAATGGAATTAAAAAAAGGTTTAAGAAAGAAGAACAAATATAAATGTTTAAACATTATTCTTTTTGTTAGCGGGCAGCAAGTCGGATATGAATGAATGTCCAACACCAGTATATTTGATGCGTCCATTTCCCAGATAATGCAATTTATATAATTTAGAATATATAATTATATAAAAAATTAACTCTTTCGCTTGAACTCTTTCAGCACTTTTTCATGCCATTAACTTATATCTTTTTTTTAATGCCATTTTTATAAAAAAATTAATTTTAGTTAGAGAGATTCTATTTTTGTAAAATTTATAAACGTACTTAATTACTTTTATAATTTCAGTACTTTTCGCGCGCGCGTGCCATTAATTTATATATATATTAATTTATATATATATATATATATATTTTTAATGCCATTTTTGAAAAGAATTTTTTTTTACTAAAGAAGTTTTATTTTTGTAAATATTCTGTATTCTATATTTTGTAATATTTTGTGTATGTAAATATTTTATATTCCTTATTTTGTAAAGAACTGTTGTTTTAGCTGGAGAGAAAGATATTTGGCGGTTTTTTTTACAAAATACTTAAAATATTTAAGAATCTGAATTTAAACAAATATTAATACAAGAAGAATAAATATATGATTTTATTAAAAGCTGTTTTTGATCGGATATACATCCGATCGGACACAGACCCTATTAGACACAATTTTAATTAAGTTTATAATTTCTTGCGCGAAGCGAGGTTTACCCATATCGATAGGTGCTTTTAGTTTGACGAGATCAATAATAGTACAATTCCACATAGATTTACGACTTTCTGCACGAAGTAAAGTTCACTTCATTTCGTCGATATGAACTGTGTCCGATCGGATTTGTGTTCGATGAGAACTGTGTCCGATTGGGATTGTGTCCAATTGCAATTGTATGTGTCCAATCGAGTGTGTGTCTAAATGGGACTGTGTCCGATCGGGAAATATCGTCCTGTCCGATCGGTAATGTGCGCAATCAGGATTCATTCGTGATAACATACCTATGTTATCTCATTTCAATTAAACGTATAACCGAATGCGATAGAAGACGATGAACAGTTCAGGAAATCTTTTCCTATCTAAACAAGAAACCATCCCATAATGCTTACAACATTCTCCAAGAATAAGAATGTCTACAATCTAATTTCTAGAATAAGTTAGCATTTTAGTTGCATTCTAAATATTAAAATAAGTTTGTTATTTTAGAGTCTACATTTTTGTAGAATAGTATTAATGTTAACTAGAGGAAATTTCTAGAATTAATTATTACTAGGAAAGAGAAATTGTATGATATGGATAATGACAACGTGGACAGTTTTGTGTATAAAATTAAAATAAGTGCATCCAATGTTACACGATAAGCTGTTTATTGAAAATTTCAGCATGCATGCAACATCCGGAAAAAATTTTTTAAATTAAAGAATTTATTCTTATATTCGATATTTTAGATTGGTTTCGGCTTAAATTTTTAATTTCTTAATTTGTTTGGATTACATAAATCTTGAGCAAATTGTTTTAATTGTTTACGCATACACACGCACACACACACGAGCGCTCAGACACATACAGGCTCATGCGCAGACGGATGGACGGACTTACGCTCGTACATACACACAAGGCACACGCGTAGACGGACTCACAGCAAACAACGTTTGTGTGCAAACAAGCACACGTGAGAGGCAAGGAGGCTCACACTAATCAAGTACCTTAAAGGGATCAGACTCTTCACTTATTAAAAGAGTTTATTCAATCCGAAAAATTATTCTTTTAATGTCTATTTAAAAAACACATTAATATAGCTGTGTTTTCCTGGAACATACTATATATAATTAAATTTGATTAGATACAATTATATCTGATTACATATAAAGTCATTGCGCCAAGTTTCGGATTTGACTATATATAGTTAATTATATATGATTTATCTGATAAAACGATTTTTTTCTCGGGTAATAGTATATAATACATAATACATAATACAAACATACATAATAAACAAACAGATTAATAAACTGTAGATAAACTATCAAAAATGAAAATCGTGTAGAATATTACAGCAATTGATAAATGTTGATATTAAACTTACACCTCACATATTACTTTCCTTGTGATATATATTATAGAGCATTCAATTCTAAATAATACACACTTTAAATTATGTGGCGCTCTCTTTTGATTTCTAAAATATCCGACTTTGAAATAATGCAAAAATAAAATATTTAGAAAAAGGGATTTAATCCTAATAACCTTAACCTGGACATATGTCTTCAAGATCATGATTCTTAATGACTTTCAAAAAATTTTCATCGTCATTAAGCATTTATCATTAAGCTATTCATTATTAAGCACTTATTTAGATTTGCAAGTATTTGCAAGTATATCGAGTTCATTTATTTTAAATTTTATTATGCGCGGAAAACTTCAAATCTATGTATTAGTCTTATTGTTTTATTTTATTGTAAAGTAAACGCGTGGGCGGAGAAAGGATTCTTCTCCCGCTCCTCCCGCTGCACCACCCTTATTAAGTTAATCCCTTTACGAGCGTTAAATTAGTTTTAACTTATCTTAAAATTAGATGCTAATTGGGTAGTAATTAGATACTGAAGTCCGGAATTAAGTGCTCAAACTGTTTGGCAGAATATTAAATTTATATTGAGGGAGGGAAGCTGACTTAACATTAAGCTGACTCTCTTCATATAAAAAAATATATAAATAATACAAAAAACAAAGATGTAATAATTAGTTACTCTAAGTATAATGTTAATTAGTTACCTTAAGTATAATGATAATTAGGTACTTTAAGAAATCATTAAAACATATCCAAAATAAAATTTTTTAAATATAAAGAAGCAAGTTGAATTTTTTAATTATAATTTAAATTATAGAGCAACTTGATAGAAGTGCTTCATTAACGTGAGTTCTTTTGTCTCTCAGATTTAGACTGCTTAATTAACGTGAGTCTCCTTGTCTTTCATGTTGAACTTTTTTCTTTAATAGACGTTCTTTCCTCGAATGCACCACAGTATTAGTGCACATTTGCAGTCTGTCTAAATAAAATTGTTGTGCTTCTAATAACTTTGGCTGGAATGTCTTGACTAACCCTAATACATCCCTTTATATCTCCTGCAAAAGTTCTCTTTTAAGGACAATTTTATCTTCACATAAAAAATCTGGCAATGACAAATCTAGAGAATTTAGTAGCCAACGTATAAGTTTATTTAAACCAATCCAACGTTGTAGATATCTTTTTTTAAGTAATCTTGAACAATGTGATATTTATTTGGAGATACACCATCAGTTGGAGCCACATCTGCCTTAAAGTTTCTAAATTTACATTCTTTAACAATTTCGGTAGATCATTTTGCAAAAACTGTAAAAACCTCTTACTATTCAAATCATTTTCAAAAGAATGAGGTTAGGTTCAATAATCTATCCGTCTAAAATACTACATTAACTTTCTATTAATTCTGATTATCAATATGATGAACCCAGTAAGGATATGCATTTGAGTATAATGACTATTATGCTGATTTAATTTTCCTGTATTTTGAAAAGATGCTTCATTATTAAATATTACATTTTTAGAAAAAGCGGGTGTTTTTCTTAAAGCCCATCGACAAAACTCGACGCGTTTCTGCTTTTGAGTTTCACTAAGTTTCTGATGGCGATAAATATGGTGAGAATGAAATGTTTTGCTTTCAAAATTTAAAATATTGTAGACTTATTGTGAGACACATTAAGTTCATAAAATATTTAACATTGGCTAATATATAGATTCATTAACACCATCTCTAAAATGATAACATTTAATGCATTATCTTTATTTAAAGCCTTTTTTGATCGCTTGCGAGTAAGATACACACATTGCGAGTAAGACTATTGCTTGAAATAAACATTCTTCTAATTAAAAACTTAATACTATAATACTACTTAATACTATAATATGATTTGGATGATGACGTTCTGGAAATCTGATTGCATATCCACGAGGAGCTTTCATAGCATTTCTATTGGTCTCAATAATTATTTCAATAATTTCTATCGGTGGATAATCAAACATTTTTAGAATTAAATTCAACTGCAAGAAGTTGTCAAAAAAATTGTTTCTCAAACAACAAAAGTATCTTAAATTCTGAAGTTTATATCTTATAAGAGTAAAATAAACAATTATAAAAGAAATGTGATTGATAAAAGAACATGAGAGGTAATGGGACTCACGTTAATCAAGCAACACGTTTTTATTATTAACGCATAACATAATATTAGATGGTTCTAATTATGAAGTATCTGGATCTAAATAGGACTTATAAAGAGTTTTACAAATGTCTTAATGTCATCTACAAGAATATGCAATTAAAAAAATGGGGATTTTTATTTAAAAAAATTAAGTCAATTTTGACGTGACCTTGACTTGACAACTCTATCCAAGAGCAAACTAATATTATTTCCATATAATTTTCCTTTGAAATTTATACAATTTTAAAAGTATTTTTTCGAAAAATGAATTATTTCTTCATAAATCGTCTGGTTAGATTAAAACTAATTATCCTGCATATATTATACAGAGTGTTCCGAAATTCGAGAATAATAAAATTGCAGGATGAAAGTAATCAAAGTTCCATTTTTAATAAATATTTAATTTTTTATTCCGAGAAATAGTTTCTGAGATATAAAGATTTAAGTTGGCTAATTAAGGGCTACGTTTAGATAGTCATCTGTTATGTCGCGTGTACGTTAGTAATAGTGATGCACATACCGTCTAAACATAATCTATGATGTTCTTACCACCGAGCTATTCAAATACTGCACCACGATACTTCTCATTTTGTACTTACATATGTATTTAATAGATCTACGAAACTTATTATCCGCAGTTAGCTCTTATTCGCCTGAGGAATTTAAATTATGATTTTTATATTGGGGCCGTATTAGTATTTTGTTTTATTGATAATTAAATTTTATATTTAAAAAGATAATATAAAAACGGTGGTGCACAAAATTTAATTTTTAAATCGCTTTATATAATATTTTTGTACTATATCCTAATAAAATTAACATTTTCTTGTACTCACCGTTTGATTTTGTTCAATTCTATCCATTTCTATCCATTTGATTTCAAATAATATTTGAATAGTGAGTGACATTTAAGAAGTTGCTGAAACTATTCAGCTGTTATTTGGAAACAAATGAGTAGAATTGAGAAAATCAAATGATTTTGAGCATAAGAAACTTGTTGATTTTATTAGCATACAAAAATGATATAAAACGATCTAAAAATTAAATTTTGCCCACTGTTTTTACATTTTTTTAAATGTAAAATTTGATTATCGAATTGTTTTATATAATTTTTGTCCATCACCGTTTTTATACTTTTTTTAAATGTAACATTAGATTATCAAATTGCTTTATATAATTTGTGTACTGTATGTTAATAAAATTTATAGATTTCTTCTACAGGTCTTTTAAAATAGTTTGATTTTTTAATTCTACCTATTTGTACTTAAATGACAGTCGAATAATTTCTGCAACTTCATAATTGTTACCTTGTATGTATGTATGTATGTATGTATATATATATACAGGGTATCCGGTAATAACTTCACATGTGCTCGCGCGGATTGGTCGATCTTTTTTAAATAATTTCTCATTAATTATTGTGAAGATCGCAAAACGGTAGAGGACTTTCCTATTCGATTTAACCCGCTCTACCTGCATACGACGGGTGGGGCGATTATTACCGGACACCCTGTATATATATGCATATATGTATATCAGGGTTGGGTAGTAACTAGTTACATAGTTAAAAGTTAAGTTAAAAACTTAAAAAGTTAATAACTTTTAACTTAAATTAGTTACTTTTAAACGTGTTAACTTTTAATTTAAACTAGTTATTTTTAAATGCATTAACGTTAACTTTTGTTAATCTTTTTAATACAAGTTAAAATAATTCATTAATATTAAAGTCGTGTGAAAATGTTTGGTCGTAATGTGAATATTTCATTTGTCGTACAACAAGTTTGTCGGATGTGTCGATTCGCTGTTGGATAGAGAATTTTTAGAGTGCTCGGGAAATATAAATTAGGGATTCTCTCTCTTTTGAGGTGCTCTAAAGGTCTTCACACACACTTTCCGTAACCGTAACCGTAATCGTAACGTAAGGATTCGATCAATCGCGTTGCTTGATTCGGCGTATGAATTGCCGAATCAAGCAACGCGATTGATCGAATCCTTACGTTACGATTACGATTACGGTTAATGTTACGGAAAATGTGTGTGTGAAGACCTTAAGCTAACCAATAACATATATATATGTTATTGGTTATATATATATATATATATATATATATATATATATATATATATATAATACAGAGTATGTGTGTGTGTGCGCGTGCGTGCGTGCGTGCGTGCGTGTGTGCGTGTGTGCGTGTGTGCGTGTGTGTGTGTGAGTAATCACAATGCTTTACAACAGATTTTTAATAAATACATTTACATATGTAGCGCTTTCTTTATCTTCTGCTAAGAAAATGCTTTTTTATATATATAGCCATTCTTTCCTATATTTTTATTTTAATTTATTAAATATAACTTATTTATCCAATAATAATATGTGCATTGAAATCTGCAGTATATTTTAGATCATGCAAAATTATGTCGAATATAAAAGTTTAATTATTATAACCTATATTTAATTGTTTGTGTGTAGTGATTGAGTACAATAAACTAGGTAATTAAAAATATAAATATATTTAATATTTCTAATATTTCGTCAATATTAGAACACAATACATCCTTATTTTTTCTCAGTATGAGTAAGGTAATCACCAAGTAATAAATAGGGATGTATGCAATGGAAGGTGTCACGAGAGACCAGACACACTCATAGCAATTATCTATCCGTGGCAGAGGCATTTACCTATCTATGTAAGGCATTTACATATTTTTTAGCCCAATACACAAATAATCGGTAGAAAATTATATTTGCAGACTAGAGAAATATGTGAGGTGCGACTGACTGAATGGGGCATTGAACCCAAGCTTTTCTCTTTACGAGCAACTGCTTTTACCACCGAGTTATTCAGACCTCATAGTATCTGTTAGTTTGATGCATAAATAATTTTGCAAAATACATTTAGAAAGTTCTTTCTTTAGAAATAAAGTAACTTTTTACATATATAATCTTCTCATAATCTCTCTCTCTTCTCTCTCTCTCTCTCTCTCTCTCTCTCTCTCTCTCTCTCTCTCTCTCTCTCTCTCTCTCTCTCTCTCTCTCTCTCTCTCTCTCTCTCTCTCTCTCTCTCTCTCTCCCTCCCCCTCGCCCCTCAAAGTAATTGTTCATCTCACCAATCTAAAGTTTTGCATTCGCTCGCTCGTTCGCCAGGCCTAGTGATTGCGTCCTCCCGCGTTGATCGCTCGCCGAACAATGAGGAGTGAGAAGGCCGCGAAAGACACACGGCGGTCCATTTTTCCCGAATCCGTGTGGCGCTTTCTGATTGGCACAGGGTCATGCACGGCAAAACTGCTTCACAAAACCGCTATTTCTTACCAACGCCGTACGTTGATTTTCCGGGCCGCAGAGATTTCAGCTGTGTAGGAATATCTTTTCGACAGCTCACGCATCTACCCTGCCTGGGTTTTCTCCGGACACGGGGCATTCGTTCGTCGGACACTATGCCGGGCGTTAACGCGATTCCGGTCCGTGTTTAGAGGTATTCTCAAATTGGGGCTTTTACGATGACAGTTTCATTGCGAGGTCTTCTACGCGATGCTCCGTGTAGAGTGGTACTTTCCTCTTTTACTGCGGTCCGGTTTTCGCCCCCTTAGCGTGAGTTCCTTTGTGGCTACATGGAAAGAAAACAATCGATGAATGTAAACGACAGCATCAACCCCTCGGTAGCAATACAGGACTGAAGCTAATATCGAAGCTAATATCGAAAAGATCTTACGATCTTGCGTGCTCTCGTTTTTTGCAAATTGGGTCCCTGCTCCACGCTCATTCTACCCGATATTCCAGGCCGTCGAATCCTCTTCATTAATTCTGGTAGGTACAATTCCATCGATAGGATGAGATTTTCGAATCTCGAGGCGCAGTCAATTCTTGATTATCGATCGAATCACCAAACTACAAAACGCAAAATACGAATGTACAGAAAAGGGCATAAAAATACACAAACGAAAATACGAGAAACGCAAAGGCAGGACCGCTCTTTTTCGTGTCGGGTAGACGCAGGCCCCAAAATAACTTCCCGCGGTCGGGCCACTCGACTCCTGTAATAGACTGCCAAAAAGGCGACATCTATATGTATACAATATATGTATATACAGGGGTGTCCGGTAATAATCGCCCCACCCGTCGTGTGCAGGTAGAGCAAGTTAAACCGAGTAGGAAAGTCCTCTATTGTTTCGTGATTTTCGCAATCATTAATGAGGTATTAATTAAAAAATATCGGCCAATTCACGTGAGTACAAGCCCGTGGCGAGAAGAGACAGTCTAGTGTTATGTGGTCACTAGGCGCACGGCGAGAAGAGATAGCCCAATGTTTCGCGGTTACTAGGTGCGTGACGAAGCATTAGAATTAATAATCAAGTTTAATTATGTATTGCGCCTAGCAACCGTGTAACAGTGGGATGTCTCTTCTTGCTGCACGCTTATACTCGCGCGGATTGGATCTTGTTAAATTAATTTCTCATTAATTATTGTGAAGATCGCGCAAAACGGTAGAGGACTTTCCTACTTGGTTTAACCCGCTCTACCTGTACACGATGAATGGGACAATTATTACCGGGCACCCTGTATATATAAAGTTATTAAGATTAAAAAATAAGTGACAAAATAAGAATATTCATTAAAAAATTTATAAATTTTTAAATTACTAATTAAAACTACTAATTTAATATAATTATTATTTATAACATTCCCACACACAAAACATTAAAGTATACTTAGTATACACAATGTGTATACAAATATTGTATATTCCACGGATATAATTCCTTGATGCAATGTACATGTAAAGAATGGAAATGTATATGCAAATGTAACCGGAATAATGTACATAGAAGATCCAAGATACATACATTTTTACATAATTTGTACAATCTATATGTATGTGCAATGTATATACCCAGATAGTACATGGACGTCTAGTGGATATCCATCGAATGTTTACTTCTGGATATCGGACATCCATTTTTGGTCCAAGAGGAATCCGATGCGTGCCTGCGTGCGTGCGTGTGCGTATGTGTGTACATACGTGTGTGTATACACAGACGGATCTATATATATATATATATATATATATATATATGTATATAACAAAAACACTTGGCCCAACGTAATTAAATAAGTAACAAAATAATATAAATTGTTTAATCAGTTTCAAAAATTAATTTTCTTTGAAACTGACGCACGATTATCCGCGTTCGGCTCTTATTAGCCCGTTGTAGTTTTAATTTATATTTTATAGTAAAGAGCCTTAAAATTTTTTAATTCTTAATTAAAATAATTTAATTCATAAAATTCAAAATTTTATTTACATGGAAATTAGATTTTATTTTATATCTTAAGTAGACAATAAACGGATGATTTTCACTCATTCGGACACTTGTGTGTGTGTGTCCGATGTTTAAACAATCGTGTCAATATCTGAATTTTTTGTAATTGTATCAGAAATTAAACCGATAGAAATAGTTATTACACTTTAATCTTACAAGCCATTATTTGCAAGCTTTAAATAGTTCTCATGATTAAAACATAAATACGAGATAGATAGTGCACATAGCGCGTCACATAGCGGTAAGTGAACGAACTAGCGAATATTATGTATACATATATGTATGTGCAATGTATGTATCTAAAGATTGCATAATGTATGTATACATATATAATGTACAGCATGTATATATAATACATATTACGTACATCAAACTATATATATAAATTATATATGGACATTTGACGTACACTGTAGATATTTATCTGTCACATTTTAACCGCCTTACCTTGTGCGATTTATTTAATGTAAAATTTATTTAATTTACTATAAATTTTTTTAATTAAGCGTAACTTATATAACATTGGACATTCTATGAATATGCATTGTTCTTTCATGACATAAAAATAATATCCTGTGCTTCGAATGTTTATATATCTCATATACATATATGATTTGGATGTACATTACAATATATAATATGTGTTTATATTCATTGATGTATTTTATATGTACATATAATATGTAAAATTTCTAATAAAATTGAGAACATTAAAACTTACAGAAAGATGCAGTAAAGTGTGTCAAAAATCGCATGATAGGCGCAGACATAGATAATAAACAATTTAATAATACTTGCTGTCAGCGTGGACCTGTCTCGACAACGTCTAGACAATAACATGTGTGTTTAACCGTTCTTTCTTCTTTTTTGCAATAACGGAGCAAGGTTAGGAAACGTCAAAACAGCAAGCATGTCCTACAAATCATGTATATATGTGTATACGTGCAACACATATGTACATGTGACAAGCACGCACCATATACACACACAAATAAACACAAGATTACAATGCATGGTGTATAAAATAACTTAAAAGTTTGTCAAATATAATTAAATGTTCGGAAGTTTATCTAACACCGTTATATGAGCTTGGTGAAGGCATTCCGTATCTATTTTTTTTAGACTATTCTTCTTTTTATAAAAAGTCTTTTTATAAAAAACATCTCCGATATTAAATGTTTATTTAGTATGGGTTCGTTATTTAAAATCTTTACATCGCTTTAGTCGAAATCATGATTAAATTCTAATCTATGGTCTGTGATGACAGAGTGATTAGTAGCGTTTCTACGAATGTGGTTGCGATATTCATTAACTCGTTAATAATCTTCTACTAGTTGACCGTCTACCGACGTAGGACGCATCACAATTATTACAATTAATTTTGTAAACCACATTATTCGACGAAGTTTTTGGGAGACAATCTTTATGTACCTTAATAAAACGAGACAATTTATTAAGGCTGTAATATGATAATCCAATCCCGAGGTCTTTGGTAATATTTTAAAATTTTTCAGATATAGACAGAACAAAAGGGATCGTAAAATAAGAAACCGTCTCATTTTTAATATTGGCACCAGAATCGAGAGTGTTATTTTTTGAGTCCAAGGATTTGAGGCGGTAATGTAGAGTCTGAAAAATGAATTGCGGGTAATTGTTGTCTAAAAGGATTTTAATGACAAAATTAATGTTTTTTGGTGGAATTGAGGGTGTGACAATTAGAATGCTCGGTCAACAAGTTTAAAGACCGTACCTCTCTTTTGGCAAAGCGGATGTTGTGATAGAAAATTGAGATATCTACTCGAGAATGTTGATTTATGATACCAATCGGATATCAAGCGGTTATTAAAAGGAGCAACAAGATGTCCAAAAAATCGAGTTTGTCTTGTTCACCAATTTCCATCGTGAACTGGATTCTAGGGTGAAAAGAATTGAAAGTGTACTCAAGGTAAGACGAAGAAACGGCCAAAGTCACATCATCTACGTATCTAACATAAAAGGGAGGAGCAATATCATAATGAAACCTCTATTTTTTTGTCTACGTTCTTTCACTTCCCGGCCAACCAACTGGGGAGTGAATATACGGTGGTGATACTCTTGATGCATGTAATACTGATTTTATAAAAATTTGTCACTGATTGGATAGCCTATTTCCCGTTAGTTAGAAATTATATTTAATTTATGAAACTCGAGATTTAATATTTATAGATTATATATTTTTATATAGAAATTTAATTCTGATTTTTGCCTCAAATAGAAATAAATGGAATAATTTCTTATTTTTATCCGCCAATTTCAAACATAACTTGTTTAATATTCTTCCTTGTTAGAAGTGAATCAGAAATTAAACTGATAAAAAAACTATACTTTGAATTTTATATTAGTAGCCGCTTGTTAGGCTTTATATGCCTAATTATGCTTATATGACAGAAACTTGAATATGAGATAGTTTTGCCGTGTTTCGCCGCATAGCGGTAAACAGAGGAACATGTATGTTCTCACATGTATATCCTGAGAATATACGCAAGATATATTACAAGAGATGTTATAGGACTGTTGTCTCGGTATATTACGTATATCTACAGTACATTCAAGTATATACATAAGTATAAAAGTATTATAAATATAGAATATTCGAATGATATCACATATGCTGTCTGGGATGGAACACATTTCAATCAACTGATTTCAGTCTTTAACAGTAAAGTTTTTTTGCGTTGCGTACTTTACTAGGTAATAGTGTTTAAATTGTTTAAGTAGCTTAAAATAAAAGACAGAAAAACAAATAGAAAATATAAAAAAATTAATTGTATTATATAAAAAAAATCAAATATGATATGTAAGACTATTATTGAATTATATTGTTATCAAAAGTGACAATTTAAATTTTCAACAATAATACAGGTTATAGATATTTAATTGTCTATGACTTGTAAATATTGATTCATCGGTGAACAGTACATTATAAAAAAATTTTTCATTATTTTACAGTAATTGTAATGCCTATTCACAAAAATAAATCCTGAAAAAAATTGTCAGCCTGAAATTCTTACATTAGTGAAGAAACATAAAGTGTAGAGTAAAATTTGTATTATTGTATAATATTTTACTAAGAGAGAGATAGATAGATAGATAGATAAATATAAATATATATATACAATATATATATATAGAGAGAGAGAGAGAGATGTCTCTCTTTTCTCAGTACTATTCTTGAATTTGTTGACAACTTATTTATCGATTTTATTTATGACTAGTCAATATAGCACAATTTATTCTTTTTTAATAATTATTTTAAACATTTTAAATTTTTAAGTAAATGCACTATCGATTTTACAACATAATTTAATAATTGAATATAAGGAAAATAATGTGGGAAAAGTAATTTTTCTTTCTTAATACCTTTTCGTGTATAATTAATGTAATAGAGTTTATAATAGATTCTAATAGAGATTCTAATTTTTCTATGTACTTTGCTATATAAATTAATATTATCTTTATCTTTTGTTCTTAATTGAATATTTTTGGCAATAATTAACACAAATCTCCCCCCCTCCCTCCCCCTCCCTCCCTCCTTTCCCTTCTCCCCTCCCCCTCTCCCCTTTCTCTCCTCCCTTTCTCCCCCTCCCTCTCTCTCTCCCCCTCTCTCCCTCTCCCTCTCCCCCCTCTCTCTCTCTAAACATCTTTCATTAATAGTCACTCAAAAGTAGCAAATTATACCAATTATTTAGAAGATACTTTATTGTACAATGATAAATACAGTAAAAGTTTATTGACATTAGATTTAATTCAAAACAGAACAAAATAAAAGTACAATGTTTCCTGACACTAGTCAAATTTTAAAAGACAGTTTGGCGTTAATTTTTGAAATTTAATAAGGTGTATTAGTTGCAATTCAGTATAATATTGAAACTCTTCTAATATTAAAAAATTTAAAGGCCTTTGATATGAAATTTAATATTAAGAATTGGCAATAAAAAATAGAATTTTATAACAGTAATTAAGTTAAAAAATAATATATAGAAAATGTTTCGATATTTGCGTTGTCATCATTTTAAAAATTTATTATAAAATAAATATCATACTTTGTAATTGTTGTACTCTTTTTTAACTTGATCTATTTTCCCTTTTCGTATTAAAATTTGTTTTAAGGTTATGATATTATGCATCATTAAATTTATTTTAATATTAGTTGTGATCAGATTAAAAGCATGTAAAACCACTTAAAAAACCATTTAAAAAACAAGTCTTAAAGTGACCTTAAAAATGCCCTCAAAGAAGAATTTTTTCTATATTAATTTTTATTATATTTGCCTTTTTACAAGGTGAAAATTCCGAGATATTTTTTCATACCTATAGAATAACAGAAATATTTAAAGAGTGCGTATAATATACATATATAATACATTTATATATAAATCTCTATACATTAATGTATGTTATACATATATGTATATATATATATATATATATGTGGGAGAAAAAGTATCAAATCAATATTGCTCTCCAAAAAAATAATATATCTTAATTTTTCAACAATTAAGTACTGTATTTTATCAGAACTGATATCAATTTGATTCATTTAGCGTGCCAGTTCACTCATTAAAAGTCTATAGCTTATGCATTCGTTGCTCGTTTATATGCTAAATCGGCTTGTATTGAGTTTTAAAAGTTTGAATGTTTTTTTTATTTTCTTTGATGAATTACAATTTATCTAAATAACGGTAAATATCTTTCTCAATATTATTACATCTTTTTACATGTTTCTTCTAAATCTATATTTCATTTTTATTTTTATCTTTCTCATTTTTATAGCTTTTTTCATAGTGCAATGATAAAAATTAGATTAAACTGTATCGTAAACCGTTATATCATATAGTTTGATGTAATGGTTACCGTTTATTATAACCGTTATTTCGTACAGTTTGTATTAGAACTCGAAAAATGAATAACATAAAAAATAGACTATTGTTACAGCCCGTTATCCGTTGTATATTCAATATGATTCAGGACCGCGGGTATTCGCATAATTCGGATGCCAGTATTGACGCGGGTATCCATATTGATGCGAGTATCAATACGACACAAGTGCCTGCGTAGTAAACGAATACCCATAAGTACGATACGAAGTATTCGGATTAGAGTAATTAAATACAAACTCTTAAAAGTTTGTGAAATATATATATATATATTTTTATAATTATCATCAAGATATTTTTGAAATAGTTGTCATGAATTTTTTTGCGTTATTTAGTTTAAGAGATATATATCTTACAATCAGTTGAAGTACTATCTTCACTATAAAGTATAGAATTAGAGGTTTATTATTATTAAAATAAAAATCTCTCGAATCGAGGTTTATTTTAATTACTCGATATCGGACCAAGGAAAATTTGCGTGCTGTGCACAACTAATCAGTTTCAACGAAAAATTAATTTTCCTTGAAACTGACGCATCACCATCTGCATCTGGCTCTTTTTAGTTTAGTTGAAATTTAAATTTGTTTAAATTTTTTGTTTCTCACGGTTTGAGGTACTTATTTAACGTGAATTTCCTTGTATTTCACGATTTTAAATTTTCTTGTTTGTCACGATTAAAATTACTTTCTAAGTGTATTGTTATTGCAATGAATACATAATTGTAATCTTTGTCTGAATATTGTAACAGGTTTTTTAGCATTTTTTCGGGAATAGATCTGCATGTTGTAATAACACGATCTTTTATATCTTATTCCGTTATTGATGCCATAGTAAACACTATGCCTTTTCCGAGAATTATTTTATGAAAAAGATCTGGCGATATTAAAATTGTAGAATTTGGAGTCCAATATAATTCGATCTATACTTCGATCTAGAATTTGATTTGTGTTAATTCTAGTTGAAGAAGTTTGTTACTTTATTTACATACAATGACATAGAGTACCATCTTGTATCAACATACACCTCTCAGTATCAAAATTAATAGTTTTCAATAATAATGTGCATTATACAAAAAAGTCAGGTACTTTTTACCATTTACAATAATAATTTAATACAATTTTACCGTTATCTTAAAAAAATACATATAAATTTACAATTTATCTGTCCAAGATCTTATATTACACATTGATCTTCTGTTGATATTGATGACGTAACAAATTGAATTAAAATTAACATGTATATAATAATGATAATTATGCCTTTACTTTTTCAGTATTCTATAAAGTGCTTTTGTTACTCATTGTAAAAATGTTATGAAAAAAAATTTGATTATTTTCAATTTGTTGTAAAGCCCATCGACAAAATTCTATCCAATTAATTTTTTACTGTTTGATAAGTTTCTAATAAACAGAAATATAATACGGATGGAAATAATTTGCTCTCAAAATTCTGCAAACTATGAAATATGAAGTTTTCAATTTACTTGTCGTTAACATATTTAAAAATTCATGATCATTACACCTACTGCCAGTACTAATGCATTGTTGTTATTATTTAATAGCATTTTTGTATTTTTGTATAAAAATACCTTTTTAAGCTTTTCATATAAATTTTAATTACTATAATTCGAATGTCGACAATCCAAGTGCATATTTTTGTAGATATCTTTCACAACACTTACACATACACATACACATTACAAAACACATACATATGCATAGCTGTCAAGGAATTTCTGGAATATATGTATCACCTGCAATTATTTTATGTAGTAATATCTCAACTTTTAAAATGCATATTTTTTTATAATAAAATAACGTAAAAAGGTTTATATTGTAAGCACTATTTCAAAAACGTTTCGATGTCAGTTATAAGAATATAAAAATATATATTTTAAAAAATTTTTAACTGATCATGTGATTTTGATATTTCTGACTTTGAAAATCAAACCCAAGATAAAATTAAGGACATCATTTTTTATCCATCTCGAAATTAAATAACTTTTGTCTCAAATTTTCAAATAAATGCTTTGTTTTTAAGTTAGCTAGATTAGTTAGAATCATCCTATGTACATATATGTATATGCAATCGAAATCTTTCGTAGTATATTCTACAAGATTATATGATTTATATGAAAAGAGAGAGAGAGAGAGAGAGAGAGAGAGAGAGAGAGAGAGAGAGAGAGAGAGAGAGAGAGAGAGAGAGAGAGAGAGAGAGAGAGAAATTAAAATGTAAAATACATTTTTTTTATATGAGGTTTTGTTTTCAAGAAAATTTAATTCAAAAACTAGAAAATTGATAACATATTTTTATACGCTTTATTAAATTTTTATGACTTTTAACAACCTCATATCATATGTCGCCGAATTAATTTTAGTAGCGATTATTAATACATAAATAAAAAGATACAACGTTTTATTTTAGTAAAACAATTCAGTAAAACGATTATTAATATATAAATGAAAAGATACAACGTTTTATTTCAGTAAAACAATTTAAAAAATATTTTTAATACTATTGTTTAAGTTGAAAAACATAGTGTGTAAGATATGACATGACTTTTCTATAGACTAAATACTTTTGTCTAAATGTTGGAAACTAAAAATAACTTCTATTTATCGAACGATTAATATTTTAAAAAATAAAACCGTTCAGCCGTCATAAAAGAAACACTCTGTATGTAAAGCGAAAGAAGACAGTTTATTATTTCCGTCTGTAAAGAAATTATTTCCGTTTATGCAGAACGACTGCAGGCAAAAGCCAGCTGACGAGTTCGCTGCTGTGCGAGATATCACTCTGCGAGTCAAACCAATCAGATGAAATATTGTTTCGGTTACGAATACGCGGTTACTGCGCGAGTTGTAAGAACAAATAGGTTCTAAATGAAATTGCGCTGCAGTCAAACAGCTTGACGCATTGGCTCACGTCTCAATCAATTTGCAAACAAAAACCAGACTGGCAAAAATACATGAAACACGTCATAGAAGGTGAGATAAATCATTACAAATCCGGTTCTCCATTTTTGATGGATTTGCAAAAAAACTATTATAGACAAATTAAAATCAAAATTAAAAAGAATATAAAAGTGTCATATCTTAACATACATCTTTAAAAAGAATAATAATGTTTTTATAATATAAAAAATATTTAAATAAATCAGTAAGATGGAGAAACAAATAATCTTTTCTCCTCTTAAAATACGGTTATACATTCCACACATATGTATGTGCGCACGCGTTTATATACATACGCACACACACACAGAGATTTTTTTAAATTATAGACTTCGATTTTATTCAGATTATCATTTTTTCCTTAAATTAAACCATGTATATTTTTCAATGCGTTAAAATATATTTTTTTATACACATCTTTAATATATTTTTTATCAAACACGTAAACAAAACGCACTAAAAATAATTATTAAATTAATTTTAAAATAAAAAATTGTACAAGCTAACTGTGCAGCAGATGCTAAGTCTATCTATTGTAAGCTATACTATCTTTTGTACATAACTTATCTTGTAATAATTTTATAAAATTCTAGTGGGTTTTTAAATTCAAAGACTGATGATTGAGAGATTGTCGTGAAATTTCTCTATCATCAATATATCTTTACTCTATTATTAAATAATAAAAGACTAATAAGATGGAATGATTTCTCTCTCTCTCTCTCTCTCTCTCTCTCTCTCTCTCTCTCAGTCTCTCTCTCTCTCTCTCTTTCTCTCTCCCCCTCCCTCCCTCTCCCTCTCTCTCTCTCTCTCTCTATCTCCCTCCCTCCCTCCCACCCTCTCCCTCTCTCTTTCTCCCTCTCCCTCTCCCTCTCCCTCTCCCTCTCTCTATCCCTCTCTCTCTCTCTTTCTCCCTCCCTCCCTCTCCCACCCTCCCTCTCCCTCTCTCTATCCCCCCTCCCTCTCTCTTTCTCCCTCCCTCCCTCTCCCTCCCTCCCTCTCCCTCCCCCTCCCCCCTCTCTCCTCCCCCTCTCCCCTCTTCCCCTCCCCCTCGCCTCGCCTCCCCCTCCCCTCCCCTCCCCTCCCCCACTCTTTCTCTCTCTCTCCCTCTTTCTCTCTCTCTCTCTCTCTCTCTCTCTCTCTCTCTTTTTTTTCTTGTTTTTTTCTGAGATCTTTTGATTTAATTTTTCTGAATCCTTTTGATGGAAGTGTATTAATATCGTAGCACATTTGTTATTAATAAATGATGTTTAAGAGTTATAGTAGAAAATATATAATACCATATTAAGAAATATAAATAAAAGTAGTAAGTTTCACAAAAATGTATATACAAATAAAAGAAAACATTAAAAATATCCCTCTTTACTAGTCATTAAAGTAAAAATAGTAATATAAACTTTTATTTAAATCTTATATGCAATAAGTGGAAGAAAATATGTATCACTAATATTGCAATTACTTCTATTATTTTGACAAAATCTATTTTTTTAACTTATGTTGATTAAATGTATTTTGTGTTTAGACGATTGCTTTCTATATATACAGAAAATGTTAAAAAATTAGACCGACAAATTTTCAAGGGAAAGAGAAGACTTGAAAATAAACATTTTTTGTCAATACTATTTTTCTCTCCGACGTTTAATTTTAATACTATATGGTATGAAATAGAAGTTTGTGACTTAAACACTAAACAAACATATAAGTGGAAAAAATCAAATTGTATCTTAATCTTGAACAAAAACATAAAATGATTAATACATAAAAGTGATTCACTCTTTGTGATTCACTCAGGCACAAATACATAAAAATGATTCACTTTTTTTACAGTAAATGCTTAAAAATTCTTTCATTAACTTCAATACAAAGATGACATCATCGAAGCATTGATTCAAGACATCCCTGCTGTCTTCTAGCGTGTGAGACAATCAATGCTTCGACGATGTCATCTTTGTATTGAAGTTAATGGAGGAATTTTTGAGCATTTACTGTAAAAAGAGTGAATTACTTTTAAGTATTTGTTCAGTTTTTTGTTTAAGATTAAAATACAATTTGATATTTCACTTATATGTTTGTTTATTGTTTAAGTCACAAACTTCTATTTCATATCATATAGTATTAAAACTAAAATTTCTCTCCGTACTAACGTCGGAGAGAAAAATAGCATTAACAAAAAATGTTCATTTTGAAGAATTCTATTTCCCTTCAAAGTTTGTCGGTCTAATTTTTTAACACCCTGTATATAGCAAGAATATAGCAAATCTTATATTCCTCTTTACTATACCATTCCATATTGTGCATAAAATGAATTTCAATAATCAAAATTTATTCACAATAACTTGCAACACAATAGAAATGTTTAAAATGAAAATCTTGCAATCAATCTGATGAACAAAATTTTCCTTAAGATTTATATAAAATAAGGAATTTCCAAAAATTTACCATAACAAATATAAATGTACTCTCTTAAATGGAATCAATGAAATGAGATATTATTACTGAAAAGCAGTCAATAGTCACTGATGGTATCACAATTAGTTATAAGTTTAGCACTGCAAATCTCAAAATCAATTAATGATAATAATTGTTTCAATTAATGATACTTTAAAATGCTAAATGATATCTTATGTTATAATATTATACAGAGTGTATATAAAAAGTAACGAGACAGCAAAATATCTTGAAAACAATTTATTTTCGAAGAAAATGTTGCAGACAAAAGTTTCAAGAGTTAAGAAAATCTCTTTTGTGGCATAATCCATTCGACCTTGAGTAGAAATATTTAACAATAAGTAAATAAACAAGGGTATATGTAGTGGAGAGTGGCACAAGAGCTCATTGTCAGATACACACGTGGTAATTATCTATCTGTGGCAGAGGCACTGACGTATTGTGTAGGACATTTGCATATTTTCCAGCTCAATAAGTAATTACTAGAAAACAATATTTGTGGACTAGAAAAATATGTGAGGTGCGAGTGGCTGAATCGGGATTCGAACCCGAGTCTTTTACTTTTCGGGCCAACTGTTCTTACCACTGAGCTATTCAAACCACATACCTTATGCCAGCTTTTAACACAGTAATACAGTATACGACTCCAGAGCGATGTTGGAATCTCATTCAATGGATGCAGTGCCGACGTTACAGAGAAATCCGCGCTATGGATAACTACAATGTGACTCCAAAGAGATGATAATCTTACAATTAGTCTCTCGCTGTATAATAAATTTGGAGCCATATATTTTGTTAAAAATTGACTGAATTTTTTACTAAGAGTTTTCTACATTTTTTAAAATTTATCACATTTTAAAAATAAAAAAATGTAATATATATATAATTTTGAATTTGAAAGAATGGGAAGTGCAATACGAGACCAGCAATAACAGGAAAGGAAGGGCAATAGGAAGGATTTTAATGGAAATAAGAAATAATGTGGCATCAGAAGCATAATAAATTTATTAGTAAAATAAAGGGTCTCGTATAAACTAAGTTATGAAGGTTTTGAACGGGCTAATTAGGAGCCGAGTGCGGTAAGAAATACGCGACTATTTTTAATTAATATAATTATTTATTGTACGTTTCGACACTGAGACCGAAACGTACAATAAATAATTATATTAATTAAAAATAGTTGCGCATTTCTTACCGCGCTCGGCTTCTAATTAGCCCGTTCAAAACCTTCATAACTTATAATAAATTTAAATGGTGGGGGAGGGGATAGTGACTGGAAAGATAAAGAGAGGAGAGTAAGGTTGGTGGATAGTGGGAGTATATACAGGGTGTTAAAAAAAGGGTCACATATTTTGAGAGCAGGTAGTATTGATCAAAACAAGAAAAAGAGTCTAATTAACATGGATTCTACAATTAATATCTTCGAAGATACAGGCTATCTTCCTATTTGAGCTTTTTGTCCTTTTCTTATTGGTCGTGTCATCTCTATAATGCAGTAAACAAAATAGTACTTACTAGTTTTGCAGTCAGCATTATAGAAGGTGCTCTATGCGGTCCTCATTCATTGTCATGTATTTTGCAGCCTTACGTTTGATATCTACAAACTGATACCTACTTACCTTACCTTACTGATACTTTCATACTGATACATACAAATCCAATGTTACTATAGCAAAACTAATAAATACTTTTTTGTTTACTGCATTGTAGAGGTGACACAATCAATAAGAAAAAGACAAAGAGCTCAAATAGAAAGATAGCCTGTATCTTCGAAGATATTAATTGTAAGACCAATGTTAATTAGATTTTTTTTGTTTTGATCAATATTTCTCTCAAAATATGTGACCCTTTTTTTAACATCCTATATAAGAGAGGATTTAGAGAGAAAATTAGAACGTTTAAAGAAATGGTTGGAGGAGAGTGGCGATGTGGAAATGAGGATGGTAATAGGGAGGGGGATTTTAACATGAGAACAAGAGAAGCGAAGGGAGGGGGAGGATAATTATAGGGAATAAAAAAAATAATCGAGAGAGTAGGAAATAAAAGGATATAAAAAGATGAAGAAAAAAGATCAATAGAGAAATCGGGATGGAGCATCTTAAATGGAAACATGAGAGGAGATGAAGAAGGAGAATACGTATACAGGGGACAGAGGCAATACGGTAATAGATTATGTGATAGGAAATGAGGGAGATGAGGGAGAGAGTAGAAAAATTGAAGATCAGGGAAGCAATAGATTCGGATCATTATCCAGTGATATGTTGTATAAATGAAGTATGCAAGGAAGAAAGAAGGGGGAAAATGAGGCAGAGGAACAAGAGAGGAGTGTGGAATGAAGTTCAGAAATGAGATAGGAAAAATAAACATAAGAATAGAGGAAGGGCACGTAAAAAAAGAGATAGAGATAATGAGAAAAAGAAATGAGAAGAAGGTTGGAAGAAAATGTAAGGGGGGAGGGAAAAGGAAGATAGAGAAGGTATCTGGGATGATGGAATGAGAAATGCGAGAAGAAATGGGACATGAGACTAAAATTGAGAAGATGAAGAAAGGGAGAAGAGAAGGGTAAAAGATACAGAAACCTAAAAAGAGATTATAAAGAATTGTGTGAGAAGAAGAAGAAAGAAGACGGAGAAAAATTGATGAAGAAGGCAGGAGAGGGGACGGAAAATAAAGTGTGAGAGTTAATGAATTGGGAGCGTAGGAAAAGGAAAGGAGTTGATATATGAAGAAATACAAAAGAGAGAATGGAAGGAACACTTCATGATACAAGATTTACACATTGATACTGGCTGAGAGATTGAGAGAGGAGGTAGAAAAGAAGGGAATAATACCGGAAAACCAGATAGGATTTAGGAAGAGGAAAAAAGAAAGTGGACAATGTATATGTGTTGAATTATTTAGTGCAAAGATAGATTGTTAAACCAAAGGGAAGATTGATGAGTTTATTCGTGGATTTAAAAACAGTATTCGATTCTGTAGACTGAGAGATACTGATTAGAGCATTAAGGGAAAGAGGGGTAAGAGAATATATAAAATAGAAAGGGTAGAGGAAGTTATGAGGGAAACGAATAGGTAAGAATAAGGGTAAAAGGGAAGATACAAGTGAGGAGTTTTGGATGGGAAGAGAGGAAAAGCAAGAGTATCCGCAGAGCTCATTATTATTCAATTTAATGTTAGCGGATTTGGAAGAGGTTATGGCTAGAGAAAGATAGAGGGTAGTTAAGTTGAGGGAAGGGGAAAATATATTCGTACACAAACGATATGGCGCTAGCGGCGGAGGATAAGAAAGGAAATAAGGGCTATGATATCTGGAAGAAGGCTTCAGATTAATGTCGGAAAAACGAAAGTAGTGGTATTTAGAAAGGGATGGGGGAGGAGGAAAATAAGAACAAGCTGGAGGTGAAAAGAGAAAGGAATAGAGGAAATAAAGAAGGCAAAATATTTAGGGTACATGTTTTAGGCAAATGGCAGACAGAAAAGACATATAAGAGATAGAGTAAGAAAAACGTTGGGAATTGCAGGACAAGTGTGGGGTATAGGAAAGAAAAAATTTAAGATAGATATTGGGAAAAGGACGTAGTTATTTGATGTCTTGTCTGTATGGCATTAGGTATGAAACAGAAATTTGGAGATGGAAAAGAAGAGATAAAGTATAGAGATCGGAGGAAAAATTCTTGAGATGGATTTTAGAGGTAGACTGGAGAACGCCGGGGTACATGATAAAGGAGGAGATACAAACAGACAAGTTAAGAGGCAGAGCAGCCCGAAAGGCGTAGAATTTTTAAAAGAGATTAGAGGAGGGAAAAGGGGAAAGTCTGGCGAAAAAATGTTTGGAAAGGTTAAAAAAGACTGGAAAAGAATACAGGAATATTAAAATAAAAGAAGGAAAAAGAGGAGTTTTTTCGAGAGAGAGAGGGTTAGAGATAGCATGGAAAAGAAAGAGGGAGAAGGAAATGCCAGACGATCAAATTTCATGTCATTGTGATGAAAAAGGAGAGAAAAGTACAGAAAGAGAGAAGAGACAAATGAAAATTTAAAATTCTATTTATACCAGATAGTATAAAAGAATAAAAGGAGAGGATTTATCAGAATATCTAGGAAACGAAATAAGGTAAAGTAGGGAAAATGAAGAGGAAAGGAAATGTAGGATATGTGGGAGAGAGAGAGGGAGACGTGGGAGCATGTCTGAGAAAGTTGCTGAATAGGAGGAGCAAGAGAGGAGGAAAGATGTAGTGGAGAGAATATTAGGAGAGGAGTGTAAAGGAGAAGAATGGATGAAGGAGATATTCAGAGATAGAGCCACGCACCGTACTTAGGACGTAAAACAATTTAATTTTGTTGAATTATTAATATAAACGAATACAGCGAATGTTTCGATCCTTTCTTTGGGTCATCTTCAGCGCAAATTACAATAACAAACTAAACGGTAATCAGATATAGCGTGTCGGATAAAGAGTAACTTCAATCAATTACAGATAACATTAAGCAGGACTTGCCTAAAGGCATTTTTCATCTCCGTTATTTCTTGGTCTATCAACTAGGGAGAATGATCATCGAGATGCGTGAATGCATATGAATACTTGCAATTATGTCTAAATTGACGTGAGAGACTATTGTTTTAATTTGACACCTAACTTTCTTTTCGACCTCTGCTCTGTAAAATTTGTATCTGTTGACACTGCGATATTAATTATGTTTCATTTACCGATTTTTTTCAACAATTACTTATTTACTCTTTATCCGACACGCTATATCTGATTATCGTTTAGTTTGTTATTGTAATTTGCGCTGGAGATGAATCAAAGAATGGGTCGAAACGTTCGCTGTATTCGTTTATATTAATAATTCAATAAATTAAATTCTTTTGCGCCCTAAGTACCGCGCGTGGCTCTCAATGCCGTTTTATTTTCTTATTTGTTATATTTATATTAAATTTAGAAATAAATTTGATATTGCATCATAAACATAATAATTTTTAAAAAGTATTGTGCTTGTAAAAAAATCAAAATTATAAAAAAATGATAAAATAAGTAAATAAATAGCGTCTGTTATAAAATTATTATCCGAAATATATATATATATATATATTTTATTAAAATAATAATAATAACATTTTTATAATGTAAAAATTGTTCATACTTTATTTTCAATAAATTCTAAAAGTAGCTTTGAAAATCTTATATTTTTATATATATAACTTCTTTTGATAATAAAATCTAAAAACTTATATTGATATTAAATTTTTGATAATCAAACAATTTAGAGAAGTTTTACATTATTTTTGTATCTCAGCTATTTGATATTATTATAATTATAAATTTGATATTATTATTATTATTATATATACATTTTGATGCATTAAATACTCTGAAAAAAAACTTATTTTCACTTATACCTTGTTAACTATTTGTGAAATTTTTGATAATATATAACACGATACACACTCTGTTATAAAATATAGCAAATAATATATTTAAACATGCCGATATCTTTTAATTTTTAATTCTTAGATTAAAAGCAAGATAGCTTAAAATTATTTACTATTTTTGTATAAAATAAAAAAAATAAAATTTGGATAGCATTATTATTAACTTATTAATTTATTTCTTTTTACCATAGAATTATTTATAACATTTAACATGTAATCCGCATTTTCTTAATTTTTATGCCACTCGTTACGATTAAACTACATTGCATATTTCCGCTGCACGGCTAGAGGATTTGCATAGTCACGAAGCCGGAAGTCAATCAAAACTCGTGCATACTTACGAAATCTTGCAGCAATCACCAGCTAAGAAGACACATATATTCACTGGGAATTCGCATTGAGCAGAATTTTATAAAAAGTACACACGCCAACTCACCACGGCTAACTTTCCGCAGATCATGCAATGCAATTGATTGCAATGTTTCTAAAAAAACTTACAGAGAAATGCATTATAATTACAGCAATATTGCTACAAATTCTATAAGAATTTGCTAGAAGTATTTGGCTAAATTTTAATTGCTTAATAAATTATTTTGATCACTTGCAAATTATTTTCTTTGTCTTTCTTTCTCTAAAGTAAATAAAAAATATTAAAACAAATTATATTAAACCAAAAGATAAAAAATGTTTCTGTTCATTCCATTTTCCTATTTATTTATTTATTATTATTTATTATTAGTATTTACTCTTTTATTATATTTGTTTCTTATTATTATTCTTTTATTATTTATCTTATTTTTAATTTTTTTATTTATTTATATTTTGTTGCAACCAGACACAATACTCAATTATATCTTATATATATATCATGTTGTGTATAGTAATTATTTTATGAGTTATAAGTAGTTATATATATATTAAAGTATTACATAAATTTAGAAGTTATTAAGATTAATTTATACATTTCATGATTGCTTATAAAATATATAATATCACATTGCTTATAAAATATGTTATTATATCAAATAAAATCTGGATTCAATTCTTGATTTAAATCTTGATAGCATTATATATAAGTTATATTGGCGCAATTTATTGCAGACATAAAGTTAGTTTAAAATTAGGTGTAGTTAAATATAGACTCTAACTTATATTTTATAAATAAATGTAATACTGAGATATATTATATAAATAAAGACACTAATTAATTCTAAATAATAAATGAGTAAAGTTCTGTGTAAATAATACAAAATAAGGAAATAAAGGCGAACAAGAGTCAAAGCGCAGAAAGTATTTGCAAAAATCAACATATATATATATATATATAATAAAATACATATATATATATATAATACATATATATATACATATATATATATATATATAATACATATATATATATATATATATATAATACATATATATATATATATATATATATATATAATAAAATAAGTCGAAATTGTAGAATAATATTTTTTCATACGAGGCTTTGATTTCGAAATAAACAATTTTGAAAATCTATCAAAAACATGTGCACTTGACTATGTCTATATATATATATATATATATATATATATAGACATAGTCAAGTGCACATGTTTTTGATAGATTTTCAAAATTGTTTATTTCGAAATCAAAGCCTCGTATGAAAAAATATTATTCTACAATTTCGACTTATTTTGGCACGAGGAATCACCTCGTTCCCGCTTATACTACGAATTAGCATGCACTCTGTATATATATATTGAACAAGAATTATATTCGCATCTGTCATATTCTTTACAACAAAGTTCGAACGTTTCGATCCATCTTTGAACCTTTTTCAGCGAAAGAAATTGTGTCAATCAAAACATTAAATCAAAGGTGTCGTAAAATATTCGTTATAAAGAAATATAAAACAATGAAACGAAAATTAATCAATAGAATAAAAAATTGCGGTGCACATTACTACAATCCTCTGTTGTTTTTTAATTTGGTCGAAAAAAGCAGTCCGGTAAGTCACCCAGCGTTTCTAGACGTTATGAGATGGAGTTCAGAAAGGAAAGTAACGTCTCCGTTTTTCTCGTCGTGGAGTTTTCGACGAGAATACATTCAGCTTCATGAAAAACGGGAAACAGTAAGGAGAAATTAATAAAGTAATTTAAAAAGTCGTAAAAATGGAAAAGAAACTCACCGGAGAATATCGCTCTAAATAAATTCGATAACGCATCTGTCATATTCAAAAAGCATTTGATTATCGTTAATTTGAAAACAACAATATAGGTCATATATTGGGTTCGTACATTTAAGTTGAAGAAAGGCTCTCTTATTGTTTCTACTTGTATCTAATACAAACCTTTTGTATCGTTCTGTAGATTGAGATCATGTTTCTGACGTCTAATTATAACATCTCAGATATAAGCCTCTTTCCAAAAGAACGCTCGACATCCAAGATTTCCACCGTTGGTCAGAAAGATGTTGATAACAAGCTCAAGGTTTTTTTGATAGAATCTTGAATGCGAGAATAAGAAAGCTCTGTTTATCAGACCGATGATCCTGCCTCTCTTGTGACATAAAGGATGTTTTGATTCGAAATTAAGATCTCCTCTCAGAAATGATTGGTTTGCGAAAAGTCAAAAGTTAAAAAGTTGTCTTTAATTATGATCGTGGTGTCAAGGAAATTTATTATTTGTTTGTGTATTATTTGTTCCAACCTACATCGTGGAAACTGAAGCCTCGGATGAAAAAAATTGAAGATTCTTAGTCTTCCGAGAGCATAGAGGAGGGTCATTGACATATTTGAAATAAAATAATCGAGTCTATTGCGTTCATTAACGAGATAGAAATTGAGAAACTTGTTCTGTCTAGAGAAAAGTAAATTAAAAATAAACGTCGGTAGATGTATACAAATGTTCTAACATTATGTATGCGTGGTTTGGATATTTCTGTTTGTATCGCTAAAATAAGATTAATCTCAACCCTCCAAATTTTTAATAAACCTCTAACAAAGGAAGGGTCGGAAGTGTTCTTCTCTGATTTTGATGAGATATGTTGTAATCTAGGTCAAAATAAGAGACACATATTTTTTTATTTATTTTGATACATTAAGAAGGTAAAATACTTTAAAAACGCTAGTTTTTATATTCTGAACGTATATTGTCGACACAGTAAAAGGTATAAAAAAATGTTTCAAATAAAAGTTTTATATTCAATATACTTTATATTAGTGTAATTATGGAATTTTTGAAAATGTCATATTTTTCGAAATATCTCTAATCTTTGCAATTTTTAAAAATTTTTAAATGTATCTTTAAAGCATATTTAACGCTAAATTCAACCATATATAATAAAGTCGTATTCCGAAAATGCAATTTTTCAAAAATAAGCTAGAAATTTCTATATCGCTATACTCGCCTCATCCATATCCGTCTTGGCACTCGCTATTTATGGCGACAACTTTTTCTTCGTAATCTCAGAAATAACCATGAAACATATCAATAAATAATTTACATATTGAAATTTATATTTCTATATTTAATAACACTGGTCGACACACAAAAAGATTCGGAGATTCCCTAAGTGTTTTTTTGTAGATATTTTAGCGCTGATTACGAATCCGGCCGTAAAAATTGCTCATCACGTCAAGTTTTCGAGATATCCTAACCTAAAAATGCGAAAACGGGCATTTTTTACACTTTTTCGTAAGGTATAACTTTTAATTGGAACGTGATACAAATGGCTACGACAGCTCAAAATGAAGCTTAAGACTTGTAGTTTACGTAAAAAGTAAAAAGGATCGAACCTAAAGAGTTTATCAGAAAGAATTAGGTCATATGATTGAAAACATCATTTATGGCGAACCAAAAATTAAAAGTGTCCGCCATATTGATTTTTTAAATTCTGTCTTCAGATTTGTTATCAGTGATCAATAAAACTCTTGCCTACTGATTTTCACGAAAATTAAATTTTTGAAATTTTGATTCGCCATATTGAATCTGCCATTATGAATTTTAAAAATCTGATTCCACATTCATATCAGTGATTCAAGAAACCTTTACATACTAATTTTTATTAAAAAAGTGAACCATTTTACTGGCTTTACCGAACCTCTGAAGATTCTGTATTGGTATAAGGAAAAGCGCGCAAACTTACTGTTCTTTTTTCTTCTTTCTTCTCCTTTTCTAAAGATCATTATCTCCGATTTCTCTACACTAAGAATTAATTCTCTTTTCTTCAAAACTCTCGAGAAACTTCAACATTTCCCTCATTTACTTTCTTCGTTACTAACACTATTTTATCTGCATACGCTCCATAGGCTCCACATCTTTTCCTTTTTTATTACCAGACTTTCCGTCTATCCTTTTCGCAACATATCAGCTACATATTGCAAATAATGTTAAATATAAAGGGTATCCTCATCTTACTCCTCTCTACATATTTATCCAAAATTCCTTGATAAAAACTCCATCTATATAAAAACAGTGTTGATTTTTGTTTCTTCATATATTTCTTCTATCTTCCTTACTAAGTGCCTGTTTATCCCATTTGTCTTCATTATTGCCCACAATTCCTCTCTATTTATTATGCCGCGTTTAAATTAACAAAAAATGCATAAACTTTTCCTTTCCTTTTGCTTATTTTTTTCTCTAGGACGTCGTTTAATATAAAAATATTCGTCATGCTTCGGGTTTTCCTAAATCCTGCTTGTGTATCTGGTAATATCTTGCCTTTATTTATTTCGTGTATTAGCTTTTGTTTTATTTAGTTTTATTTCTTTCCTCTATTATCATAGTGTATATTTTATATGCTGTGTTGAGAAGTATTATGTCGCGGTTAGTTTGAAGCTTTGTCTTTGTCTCTTTTTTGTATATTGATACAATTACGCCTCTCCTCCAGCTTTTCGGGAAGCCTTCCTCTGGCCAGATTTTCTATATAATTTCTAATAATTTATTTTGCTTTATTCGTGCAGTAAAACCAAGCTTCGTTTTTTACTTCATTCTCTTCAGCTGCCTTCTTCTCTTTTAGCTTCTTTATGTGATTTTCCAATCGTTATTTTCTTTCGTTAGGATAATGTCTTCCAATATGCTTACTATTTGTTTTCTTTCTTCCTTCTTTTTTCTGTTTCTTGAAGAAGTCCCATAAAGTGCTGTCTCCATTCCTTCTTTATGATCCGTCTTGAAATACTAACCCTTTTTCGTCTTCCATATCTATGTATTTCCATGCGTCTGCTTCCGTTTTGATTTCCCTGATTTTTTCTTCTTTCTAATTTTTAAATTCGTTTCCTGTCATTGCACACGCGCGCACGCGCGCACACACACACACACACAACACGCACGCACGCACGCACACACAAATTCCAATATTGCCGCCCCTTATTTCTATATTCTTCCAGTAAATTTTTTTATTCATTTTTGCTTTTCTGAAAAATCTCTTCAGCTTTTGTTTCCTGTTCCTATATTCTTTGTCTTACCTTATTTTCTCTCCTTGCGTCTTTTCTTTATAATTAATTATTTTTTTGTGTTGCTGTTTATATCTCTTCCTTTAGTTCCATCCACGATTCCTTTAAGCTTGTCTCCTTAAATTCTCAAATTTCTTAAATTTTCGTAAATCTCTTAATTCCTTTTTCTGTCCAAATTTATTTGAGATTTTCATCCTTAAAGTCGTCTTCCAGTAATTATACAGAGATAGGGACTACCTCCCGATTTCGATAATTTTGAAATATGTTATCAAGGTCATCACCTTGAGTAACGTTGTGAAGGTTTTAGTCGGCGCTTGTTGTTTATTAAAAAGTTAATAACAAAATAATTTAATGAATAGTAATGTAAATGTAATTCTATGACACCGTATGTAGACTATGTATATGATTTCGATAGACATTGTTCGCTGAAAGTAAGTTATTTTTGTTTACCTTTCTTACTGAAATCAGCTAGTGGAGAATGTTTACTTCTATATTGATATTTCTCATGACGTTGAAAGTACTCGAGAAGACTCAGTACAAGACAGATTGTTGTACCATTAGCATTCGAGCATTATAAAATAAAATTCTACGAGTTTCTTGCTTTAACAACAAAATACGATAAGTTGTTAAACTATTTGTGCGCGAAAAACGTTATTCGCCAAAAAGTACAATGTCCGCGTTGTAAAAATATTATTGAATTGAAGGGTGGACAACCTTTAATTTTGCATTGTACGCAACATTATTATAAGCAAACACAAAAACGTAAACGCAAACAAATGGTTTGCAATTTTAAAATCGATGCATTAAACGGGACTTGGTTTTCGCAAAGAGTTTTAAGTATTGACACAGTTTGTAGATTAATCTGTTATGTTATATGATGCTAAATATCCTCGACAAATATTTCTGCAAAAAGAACTCAATATTTCACCAAACACAGCAGTTAACTGGGTCAACTTTTGGCGGGAGATAATTAATTAATATAATTTAATGTAATTTAATATAATATAATATAAATATAAAATGTGTATAATGTGTGCATGCATGCGTGTCAGTGTATGTATATGTATATTATAAAGTGAAAGCGTGGACGAGACGGAGCCCCTCCCCCTGCACCTTCGCCCCGTGAAAATTCTAATCTAACCCAAATCTATTTCTGATTAAATTAAAATTAGGCTTGGGTTAGGTTAGAATTTTTTCGGGGTAATGCAGGGGGAAGGGCAGACCCCTCTCCCGCCCACGCTTTCATTTTATAATACACACAGAGAGACACATACTACAAAATTATTGCACCAAATATATTCTTCCTTAAATATACATGGTGTCAGAAAATAACGTTTTACTCATTAAATTTATTTTATTAATAACTTTGTAGCTTATGTACGAGTGGTTGACGCACATAATGATATTCAAATTGGTGGAAATGAAATTATTGTGGAAATCGATGAAGCCAAATTTGGACGTCGAAAATACAATCGCGGACGACTTATCACAGGACAATGGTTTTTGGTGGTATAGAACGCCATACAAAAATTTATTCATTAAACTTTTTTTGTTATTAACTTTTTAATAAACAACGAATACCGACTAATAAACCGACTAAAACCTTTACAAGGTGATGACCTTGATAACATATTTCAAAATTATCGAAATCGGGAGGTAGTCCCTATCTCTATATAATTATCCTTTTTTCAACAAGTAAACTATCAATCTTGTTTTTTGCTCCTGCACTCCCAATTGCATAATTAATTACCGATGAAACCCTCGCACCAATATAAATTAATTCTTCCTTCTCATTTTCCCGTTTATATTCCCGTTCAATATATCCCATACTCTCTTTTCTACATCTTCTAGAAATTTCTTGCCCTCTATATTTATTACTTTGACCTTCTTTCTCTTTTCTTGATCTAATCTCTGTCATCTTTCTAAATAATCGTCTCTTCCTATCCTAGCAAATCTCCTTCTATTAAAAGATTTTTTCATTATCTTCAGGTATTAAATCTTTGATTTCTTTCATGACTTTTGTTATTTCCTTTTTATTATTATATAGTGTTACAATTTTCCAAATATCTTTTCCCTAAAGTTACCCTCCTTACTTGTATATCTTTTATATTTTTCTCAACCTCATTCTCACTTTTTTGTTTCTTTATTCCTGTGTGTGTGTGTGTAATAATTTCTCCTATTGCTCTTCTTATATTTTTCTCTCTCGTGGCATGTTGACAGTTCCATTTGAAGTTCTCCGGCATATAATCTTCTAATCTATTCCAGTGTTTTCCTTCTATCCAAGTTTCAATCATTTCAATTATGTTAAACTCCTTGATGTAATTCCAAAATTGCTCATCCTTATTATCTAGTCCTGCCACATTCCAAAAATCTATTTTAATTTTTCTTATTTATAAACTTTTATTTTCTTCCTTTTTACTTTTCTTTGCATATTCGTATAGCGGCTGCTTTTTTATTTTGTCCATCTTTAACTTATTTCACTATTTCCTTTTGCTTCGTTCTCTCCCGCGGTCCGCTTTTACGGACCTGGAGAAGAAACCGTGCGGGCTTTTCTTCGCTCAGTTTGCTCATTGATTATGAGCTCTGTCCGTTCCAAAAATTTTACTCCTTTAAACCTTTTTCTCCTTTCTAGACAAACTTCCTTTTGTCAACTATTTTTTTTTAGTCAATCTTTACATTTGCTCCCTCTCATTTTCAACTTCCGTTATCAAACCCACTTCTGTACCTGCCTTTCTTTCCAGATTAAATCATTGTTTATAAATCTTTTTACTTTCTAGATTCCTCTTTTTCATTAATTCTCTTTTTTGCTTTTTGTTTTTAAGTTTTGCTCTTATTTATTCCTCTTTTTATCCAGAAAGCCTCTTTCACTGTAGCGTTTACTTCAAGCTCTTTTCTTACAAGGAAAGAAAGAGAAGTGTTTTTCTCCGATTTTAATGACCTTTGGATATGTTGTAGTTTAGATCAAAATAAGAGATTTTTTTTTTTATTTCTGTTGATATTGCCGTTAAAAGGGTAAAACACCCTTGAAGAAAATTGGTTTTTATATTTCTAAGCAAATACCATCGAAATGGTAAATATCTTTTACCATTTATTTTGATCTAGACTACAACATATCCAAAGCTCATCGAAATCGAAGAAAGACACTTCCCTTTCTTTCCTTGTAAGAAAAGAGCTTGAAGTAGACGCTACAGTGAAAGGGTAAAACACCCCCTTGAAGAAAATTGGTTTTCATATTTCTGAGCGAATACCATCGAAATGGTAAAAGATATAAAAAAATGTTTCAAATAAAAGTTTTATGTTTTCAATGTACTTTATAATAATGTAATCAGATTTTTCTAACATATCACGTTTTTCGAAATTTTTCTTCCAACCCATAATTTTTGAAAATATTGAAACTTGCCTTATAACAAAACATAAAGCATATTTAACACCAAATTCAATCATATATAATAAAGTTGTATTCCAAAAATGCATTGTTCAGAAATAAGCTAGAAATACCTCAGAAGTACTTTATCCGTATCCACCTTATGGTGTTCACTACTCATGGCGACAGTTTTTCTTCGTAATCTCACAGAGACTATCATGAATTATCAATATATAACTTAAAAATTTAATTTATAATAATCTACGCATTTATACCAATTTATAATAAACAATTTACATATTACAATTTTTAAATATATTTATATATTTACAATATAAATAAGAGGCTCTGATATAAAATATTCACAAATAAAATGGGAGTGGGCTAATTAAGAGCCGTGCGCTGTAAGAGGTGCGCAAATTATTTTTCTTTTTTGTTAAAAATTATTTATTGTGAGTTCGAACGTTTTGGTTCTGATTTCGGACCATTATCAGGATTCTGATTTTTTTTTCTGTTATTTTATGCATAAAAGTTTAGGTAAGATCATTGAAAAATGAATATTTTACGAGATATTTCATAGTTTATGTAAGATTATGTCAAATTTAAGTATAAAATATCTCGTAAACTATTCACTTTTTAGCCATCCTACTTTTATAACTTTTTATGCCGAATATTGCGAGGAATCCATTTATATAAAAAAATAGGGTAGTTTCATTTAACAAATTCAAGATGACCTTGTCCTGACCTTGGCGACGCCATACAACATCAAACTGATAAGGCCAATAAATAGACCTTTTTAAACCCTACAACTTTTGCCTGAAACATTTTTTTCGAAAATGCATAGTTTTTGTAAAATTAAGGGGTTTTCACACTTTTGGTAAACCCTGTATATATACATATGTATATGTATATATATATATATATATATATTATAAATTGGAACACATCGGGATACATTATCAAGAAAAGAACAAAAAGATAGCTTTTTAGAACAGAAACAGATAAAAGAGTAATTAGATTTGAGGATGAAATTAGAGAGGAATCGAATAATAATATATGAAGAAATTTTAGGGAAATAGAGAAAAAAGAGAGAACATAAAAATGGAAAGCGGCAAAGAAATGTATGTTCGTAGGAAAATGTCTGGAATAGAAGTAAAATGATTAAAGGAGGAAAGGATCTCGAGGTAGTACATTATCTAAAAGAGATGTAGAAACTCAAATGCAACATAATGAGATTCAGAATTCCGGATATGAAATGAGATTTAGAGACTTGTATACTGTATAGAATATAGGAATCTTAAAATACTTAAGAAATCAAAATCATAAAGATTTTAAAAAAATTATTGCGATATTCAGATGTGGATACGAAGATCTTTATAATGAATGTTGGCGTAAACAGGAAAAGAATATGTATAAGATATGTCAAAGTGAAGTCGAAAGGGCATTTAGCAATAAATTGTATCGTAAAGATAAGGAACAGTACAAGAATGAATCGTTGGGGAAGAGGGAAGAAGAAATTAACTGGATAAAGAAAATTGTAAGGGCAAGGAAAAAGAATAAAAGATCAAAGAAAATCTAGAAAAGTAGGTTTAGAGAGGAAATAAAATAAAATTAAAGATAATCTAGAAATAATTTAAAACCTGCAATGTCATTTAGCTATTAAATCAAAGTTGATGAATAATTACGCTAAGCCGCATTGTTACGTCAAACGTATATTTTATTTTCACGTCGCGATTATACTCTAGAAGCTTCGTAAAGTTTATATGAACCCCTTTCAAAGCTATATATATAATAGGCAAAAAATAAATATTTCTCTATCTATAAAATAAGTGTATTCAATATTTTTTATTATATTTTTGTGTATTATTTTTTATTATATTTTTATTATTAATAAAAAAATAAAGAAAGAAATAGTTTGCAAAGAAATTAATTAATTAATTAATTAATTAAAGTAATAGTAACAAAAAATTATTTTTTAAACATTAATTAAAAAATAATTAGAATAAATATTATCAAATATTATATTATTTAATTAAATATAATTAGAATAAATATACATTATTAATTATCTTATGTATTCTCAAAATATAATTATTATAAAAAGTAAGTATATTTTAAAATAAATCAATATTATTTTAAATATTAATTATTATAATTATTTTAATTATTACATATTATTATTATTGTTATTATTAATAAAATATAAAGCATGCATAAATATTTTTCTTAAAATAAATATAAAATAATTGAACAAATACAATATAATATAATTTTATAAAAGAAAAAGAGAGCGTATTTTTAAAAGCTAGTGGTAAGAGAATCAGAGCGCTGTAATCGGTGCGCAAACAAACAGTAATCATACATTTTAGCTGTAATTCGGGCTATCTTCAGCGAATCTTATATTAGTTATGTACTACGTCTAATAAATAAAAATATTCAAATAAACGAGAATAATATAATATATTTTACATAAAATTATTTAAAATATAAAAATTTATTTTTAAAATATTTTGAATATAAGCAACTTTTAACGCTGGGCGATATAAAACAAAAAAAATTTCGCTCTGCGCGAATAATTTCTAACTCATGTAGAACTACACAATTATGTATTTTTATCAGTTCTTTTTTTATTCTAAGGAATACCCAATGAATCAAATTTTTATTCTAAGGAATACTCAATAAATAAAATTTTTATTTGTCTATAATTTTTAAATAAATTGGCCAGATTCCCATAATTTCGGCGCCGTAATGAAAAGGTAATTTCCGAAGGAAATTTTAGCGGAGAATACGGAAAAAATACTTCAAAAATTCCACAACCAATATATATCATGAGGTAAATATGCATAATAACGGACTCAGCCCCAATGACTTTGACCTTGACATATGTTGTCAAGGTCACTGTTCTGAGTATCCTATAAAAGGTTTTAACCGTCGCTCGTTGTTTATTAAAAAGTTATTTAAAAAAAAAGTTTACTAAATAAAACGTAATTTTTGTGACACCATATACGTTTAATACAATGTACCTTAGCACATTTATTTATTTATATGTAGTAAATGGAACGCGTGGGCGGGGGAGAGGCGGAGCCCCTCTTCTGCACCCCCACCCCGAGAAAACTAACCTAACCCAACCCATGTTCGTGGGGTGAATCTTTATTTTAAGTAATAAAATTCACTCTTCATATGTAGGTTCCACCTTTCCCCTATCAACACGTATAAGTTGTTAACATATTATTTTTCTGTAGATAACTTTCTTCCTGCCTATCGCATTCCTACTATAACCTACTGTTTATTTATGTGTCTTTGCTAATGTAAACAAACGATAGAGATTATGCACTCCAAGATATAAGCATATTACAACAAATCCTTGTCAGTTGATCTTCGGTATTTTTGGTAGTTGTGAGTAGAAATTAAACGCAAAATGCTGCTTCACGAATTCATAAATCTGACGTATAATAAACAGCAGCTTATTGAATATCTGTGTGAGAAAAAGTCATCCGCCGAGAAATAATGTGTCCGCAGTGCAATACAATTGTAAATATAGAATATGAATTGGATGTACATATTCTACACTGTACAAATAAATATTATAAGCAAGTCCGAGGACGAAAAAGACAGCGAAAAACTTGCAATTTAAAAATCAGCATATTTCATGGTACCTGGTTCGCGAAAGGACATTTGAGTTTAGCAAATATATGTCGATTTATTGCGTATTTTTACGTTATATACTTCTTATTACGTATTATACTTCTAGGAAATAGGTTGGGTTAGATTAGTCCTTTTTGGGGCGGAGCCCCTTCCCCGCCCACGCGTTCCATTTACTACATCTAAATAAATAAATGTGCCAAGGTACACTGTATTAAACGTATATGGTGTCAGAAAAATTATGTTTTATTTAGTAAACTTTTTTTGTCAATAACTTTTTAATAAATAAACAATGAGCGACGGCTAAAACCTCTTGGATGTTACTCAGGATCATGACCTTGACAACATATGTCGAAGTCAAGGTCATTGGGGCTGGGTCCGTTATGCATATTTACCATAGCAATGCAATTAATCCAATTAATTAGCAATCCAAATATTTTCTGAATTCGTTACTTCCTTATTTTTATTTATTATTAGAGGTCAACGTAAAATAGGAAGCAAAAAATTGGTTTGGGTTACGATATTGATTGACATGAGATTTTAAATATTATGGAAAGCAAAGCTGTGCTTTGTTTGACAACGTTATTAATTAGCCGTATGTGTACAAGTTAATAAAGGTAGTTACACTACCACTCAAAAGTTTGAAGTACCTTACAATTTTTACATAAACTTATATTTTTCTTATAGATACCATTATTTCATCTAAAATATCGATACTTATTTACGAACGTACACTATTTGGATAAAATTTAAAAATAAAACAGCAAAAGTTACATAGATTTATAATGTTAGCAAATAAAATGGCTTAAACTTTCTTTTTGCAAAAGAATCCTTTTTTCTTTGATTAGACCGCACGACACAATCTTGGCATTCTGATGATTAATTTTTGCATAGTTTCTGCTCCGATATTGTACCAAGCCTCTTGTCGAATTTTCCAAAGGTCTTCTTTAGAAGTAAGATACATCTTACATACAGTTCTGTTAAGATCTTTCTATAAGGGCTCGATTAGATTTAAATTTGGCGATTGAGGAGACCAGTTCATATTTTGCAGAATTCCTTCCCGTTCTTTTTCTTCTAAATATTTTTTCCAAAGTTTAGAAATATGATTAAATCATTATTTTGTTGCATTATAAACCCCTTACCTATTAATTGTTTTCCTGAAGGAATAGCATAATTTTCGATTTTTTAATCCAACATTTCTTTGTATTGCTCTTTCTTGAGAATACCATCGATTCGATACAAATTCCTTATGTTACGTCCAGACCTATGGAGGGATGGGTCGTTGGAAGGATGCAACAAGTATTTCCCAAAATCATACGCTTTAAGACTCGGGTCGAACGAACTATCAGACCCGAAAAACAGGTCAACGACCAAGATTGGTCGTTCTTACGCTGTATGTTTCAGACATTCGCTCGGCGGTCCCTTTTTGGTAAAGGAATTTAATCCTTGTTGTACGGGACGGGACCAAGTGCGATTAGGGAAGTGAAAGCGGGGTTAATTAAATAAATGAATTATTATGTTAAATATAATAATTTATTAAAGATTAACGAAAAATGGAAAAATGAATATATACTGTTATTAAAATATCAAATATACAATGTAATCTTACGATCTTTAGAAACATTCAAAATATGAATGGTATATTACGTTAATATGGTGTGTATGTTTGTAATCATTATCGCGGGTGTTACACAAGTTTAGGAGTCATCAATCAGAATGCTGTGGGAAAAACTCTAACATTAAAATTTTAAAGTTCTGATTGGTTATTACAATAATTAATAAGATATGACATAAGTAAAATAAAATCAAAATATGAAGTAGATAAAAGTATGTGTATACGTTAAGGACGATCAGAAATGTAGAAGTCGCCGCTCGTATGTGTTGAATTAAAATGAAAATTTGATTTGTGTAAGTTTTATACCTAAGCATGCGTCTAACAATAAGTTAAAATTAAATAACCGAATTTGCTATACCTGAGCCACAAATTTCATTCATCTGATTCCTCATATATTTCGAGTGCGCATTTTTTTATTAATTCTTTTGTGGTATTCCGCAAGTAAATATAAAGTAATAAATATATGAGAAGGGAAGGAGTAGACGAGAGAGCGAAAATTTAAGAAAGATACGCCACGGGTTTACTAGTTGTATGAACAACCGATCCCGGCATACTGGAAATTAATGGAAAACGAGTAAGAGCAACGAAGGAACGGACTTAATTAGTTAATTAGTTAATTAGTTGCAAGAGCAGAAAATTTAAACAACAATGAAGAGATTGACAGAAATCAAGTACTAGTTAAAATAGAATATACATATATACACAGTGCATTCAAAAAGTTCCAGGACTGATTTTTTTCCGGACGTACTAACTGCCATCACTTGACATACACTGATTGTGAGACTAGTTACTATGATGCCTCTTGAGTCTGCCATATTTTTTACGCCGCCGTTGGTTCAGTAGTTTGTGTGCATCACGCGTTCAAAGTTTGTAAAATTTTTAATCATTGTCACGATTTTCAAAATGGAGCAGAGAGCCGCGATTAAGTTTTGTTAATGGAGATTGTTAATGGAGAGTTCTATCGCGACGTTATGGATCGCCTTTTGAAGCGAATTCGCTCAGTCAGACCGGGTTTGTATCAATCGGGAGAGTGGTAGCTGCTGCACGATAATGCTCCAGCGAATTCCTTGTTAATTGTTACGAGATTTTTGTCTCAAAAATCGGTTTCTGTGATTCCACACCCACCGTATTCGTCGGATCTGGCCCGGCTGACTTTTTTCTGTTCCCGAAGCTGAAAATGGCCCTTAAAGGAGTTCGTTTTGAGAGTATAAGGCAGTTCAAAACAGAGTGACAACGATTCTCGACACAATTTCTATGGACGAATTTTCTACAGCTTTCCAGCGGCTATACGAACGATGCAAAGCGTATATAGAGAGACAAGGGGTGTACATTGAAAACCAATAAACAAAATTATTTCTATCTATAAAATTTGATTTTTAATATCACCAGTCTCGGAACTTTTTGAATGCACTGTGTATATATATTTATGTGTATTTTTATTGACTCACTACTTGTTGGTATAATAAAATGCAAGCGCAATGGGAAACGGCAATGGCTGGGATCAGCGAATGCTGGTTTACAATTACTCTGTAGAGAGCTTATTCTGGTGGATATTCATCAAAGAATTTGAATAAATGCCCACTCATAATGAACAATTAAGTTTTAGAAATATTTTCACTGAGACACAAATTTTAGATTAATAGCACAATTGCATGACGCGAGGAAGGATCCCTGAGGCTATATATTTTAAGTCAGATCGACAAAGATTGGATGCTCAGAAGTGCGGTACGGTAATGAAAAGACTGCCGCGGTAATAATGATATACGTACTTGACTGTGACTGTGTCTGAACTTCTATTCTCGAGAGTTATTTTTAATATATATATCTTTGGTCATTGCTTGTCTTCTATTGGATACATAGAAAAGTTCAACGAATCAAAGTTTCTAATAAGAACCTTTTATGAATCAAGAGGCGTGTTTTGAGAATGGGAGGAAAGATTTCATATTGGTGGAGATTTTTTTGTGTTATGAAAGTCTTTAGCCAATGGAGAGTTATATAGAGTTGACACTTTTATTCTCTTTTTTTTCGTCGCAATGCAGATATCATATACAAAAATGACCTGTCAGGCAAGCGCACGCGTCATGTCGGGTTAGGTTAGATTAGGTTAGCGTTCGACTTAAGAGTTACAGTTTATTTTCCATTAAGAGGCATAGTCGTTTCTCTAATTTATTACTGTTTGGTCTCTGTGACATTTAACTGAAAAAATGTCAGTTTTTGTTAAGGTATTCTAAAAGCACACGCTTCCCATACAGCACAGAAAGGTTGCAGATATAATTTCATTGAAACATTGCAAATTGATTGCGAGACATTGCTGCACCATTGCTGTAAGATTGCGGCAACGTTGAGATGTCCGCTTTTTGTAATATTACAATGAAACATTATAGCAACATTGCAATGTAGTATATTTATGATAATGCAATAGCAAAACAGCTGACTTTTATTTTAACATTTATACGTTTTCATTAAAACTAACTTACATTTATAATCACAAATACTTATACATATATCATATATATACATATATTATATATACATATATATGTATGTATAATATATACAGGGTGTCCCATTTAACTTTCACACCGTAATATCTCGAAAACTAAGTTTTATCAAAAAAAAAGTTTTAAATAGAACTTACTCTGTTTTAAGGGGTACATCTTATTATGAACACAAGTCCTATCTAGGTGAAAATGCCTTGGAGATTTCAAGGTGATCTTTGTTTTTTTAAATGGAATTACCCTAATTTTTGTATATAAATAGATTCCTCGCAATTTTTGGCATAAATAGTTAAATAAGGGTTGGATGACCAAAAAGTGACTAGTTTACGAGATATTTTATACTTTAATTTGGCATAATTTTACATAATCTGTGAAAGATCTCATCAAATATTCATTTTTCGATTACCTTACCTCAATACTTTTATGCACAAAATAATGAGAGGAATCAATTGGTGTAAAGAAAACACTTAGTTGTTTTTAAGAAAAAATATAGTAGCTATTTGTAAATTACATTTTTTTTTAACAACTATGTGTTTTCTTTACACCAATTGATTCCTCTCATTATTTTGTGCATAAAAATATTGAGGTAAGGTAATCGAAAAATGAATATTTGACGGGAATTTTCACAGTTTATGTAAAATTATGCCACATTAAAGTATAAAATATTTTGTCAACTAGTTACTTTTTGACCATCCTTATAACTTTTTATGCCAAAAATTGCGAGACATTTATTTATATCAAAAAATTAGGGTAGTTCCATTTAAAAAAAAAACAAATATCACCTTGAAATCTCGGAGGCATCTTCATCTAAATAGGACTTGTGTTCATAATAAGATGTCCCCCTTCAAACAGAGTAAGTTCTATTTAAAACATTTTTTTTTTCGATAAAGCTGTTTTCAAGATATTATGATGTGAAGGTTAAAATGGGACACCCTGTATATATATATGTACATATATATAATTATACATACATCATATAATTAATGTACTAATCGCAAATGCTTTTTTTATAATTATTTTGACAGATGTTTGTCAACACGATACACATTTAAATGTGTATGTAACGTACACGGATTTGCAAACCTTCTAACATGTTTCGTATGTGTGTGAGCGTGGCAAATGCATCTTTATGGACAAACTCACTTTGGGTGTGTGTGTGTGTGGTGTGCGATATGTGGTGTGTGAGATGTGGTGTGTGATGTGTGGTGTGTGATGTGTGTTTGTGCGTGCGTGCGTGCGTGTGCGTGTGCGTGCGCGCGCGCGCGCGCGTGTGTGTGTGTGTGTGTGTGTGTGTGTGTACGTGAATCTAAATTCGGAAACTTTTTTGAAAAGAAAAGAATCACTAGTCGCGGAATATATCTCGAGATTTCAAGTTAGATTGCTCCAATCTTGTTCAGAATCGATAACTTATTATCGCCGATATTATATTAGAAAAGTGCTCTTAGGTTTTTTATTGCGACTTTAGTTCTAGAGATATTTTTTAACTGAAAGTATGTTTTGACAGAAGATTCCTAAGAAGTTTATCTAATGATAAACTATTTAGTAGCGTTTGGACGGTATGCAGTGAATGTAGTCGCGGGTCTAGTCACTTTCGCATTTTCGCGCTTTTTACGTTTTTGGCGTCGCGATGCTACCATGTCGCTTAATATTATTGTAGTCTATACATTGCCTACTTCAATGCTAACAAGCGCCTTTTTGCGTTTTCTCGTTTATTTTGAAAAAATGATATATGTGTATTTTATTGTAAGTGTAAATAATAATGTATTATATGGTTTTATATAAGAGAAATACTTTTCTATAAAAATAGTTTCATCTGTATGTGGATAGCACTTTATGTATAAATGTTATTTTTGTTTTTTTAAAGCATCATGATTAAAAGAAAGAGAAAAACATTTATCATTATAGTCCTCACGATTATAGCCACGTCATGATTATTGTCACGACGAGTTCAGCGATATATGATATATTGTTAGTTATATATATTTGTTTTGATTATCCACGGTACCTGTGTATACTATCAAATACCTATGCAACTGCACAAAATCTTGATTTGGAACTGAAATTATCACTAAATACCAGTATTTGTCGATGGGTACGTTTGGCAAAGAAATATCGAAAACTAGAAATAAAGATTATAAAAGATACAGGAAATTTCATAGTGGAAAGTATAATCGTAAAGCAAATGTCAAAGAAATAGTTTTTCGAGCAATGCATAATGTCAAATCCGATTATTTCGACAATTAATATAAAAAAATTAACTCGAAACCGAAAGCAACTATCTTTCCAGGAGTCATCAAACTTTTGGAAATTTCAAAAGAAAATGCTGTAGATAAAATTAGTGATGATGATGCTCATTAGCATAGTTTAAATGCATATGATTTGTCAGAAGCCATGTCCAATTTAACAAATTTTAATTAATTAGAATTCTAATGAAGGAGATTGTTAATCGATAAAATAATAATTTGTGAAAGAAATTGTGTAATAAATATTCGATTCGTAAGAAACAGGGGGGGGGCGCATTTAAAAATTAAACATAGATTACCAAAATTGTTGTTATAATTCGACGATCAAACGAGCCCGCCAAAGGCGGGCGAGGTTCGATCGGAATTATACGGGGACGTCTCGTTCGAAGATGATTACTGGTAGTAGCGTCAGCTATGCTCAAATCCACAACGTTCAGAGTACTAGAAATTTAATTTTGGCGCTTTTCGCGCTCTCCGCTCTTCCTGTAGGCGCTGCTTGCTTCTCATCCTCATATTGTTTAGAGAATTTTTATTATTTTATTTTATTTTATATATATGAAGATGATTATGGGTACTAATGGGAAAGATTTCAGGGTGGGGGATAATCATCTTCGAACGAGACGTCCCCGTATAATTCCGATCGAACCTCGCCCGCCTTTGGCGGGCTCGTTTGATCGTCGAATTATACTATGGACGTCTCGTTCTCGATGATTACTGGTAGATCTTTAGAGTTTGCGTTATTTATTTATTAATCAATATAAACAAAAAGAATTTTTTTTTTTTTTTTTTTTATTAGTAATGTCACATAAACAGTAGAATAAACCGTTTTGATACAAGAACCGTGGGTTTTACCTTCCAAGAACCGACGCGGCAAATGTTTCATTTGCATCTTGTATTGGTCTGTTGTAGAATTTTCCAAAAATTTTTGATCTTTCAGACCATCCCGCTGTGCGCCTTATTGTATCGATATCTACACCTTTACTACTCGCTTTGGAAACGGCTGCATGTTTAGTGCTGTATGCGGTGAATTCGTCTGTGTTAATCCCTGATTTTTTCAACAAGGATTTTATCCAATGTCCCAAAGTTTGAGTACTAACTGGTTTATGTGGTTTAACTGTTGTAATGAATAGACTTTTATGCATACCTCTTAATTCTTTTGTATACTCAATATACTCTAGGAGTGTTTTAGCTACACACAAACTTCTTTTATCCTTAAAAAATGGCAATATCAAATTAGGTTGACATGCTCCAGGTCTTGATGTTTTAATAATTTCCGGTATCCTTATCTCAATTCCTGATTTTGTCATTTTTATGTTATCGATGTTAATTAGTGCCATCGTTTGTAATCTTTGCGCAGTAGCGAGCATTAGTAACGTTGCTGTTTTCTCAGCAAGATCTTTCATCTTTAATTGATTTTTATCAGGCAAAGTCTCGATGTATTGGAGAACCTGATCAGTATTCCATGTGGTGGCATATTTTGGTCGAGTAGGTCGTTTTTTAAAAGTACCGCGCATAAAACGTGATACTAGTCTGTCTTCCGATATATTTCCTGATGTAATGAGAGCTATAGCTGCTCTATCAGAGTTCAGTGTTCCATATTTAGCTCCATCATGAAAACGCTGTGTAAGGAACTCTATCAATTTGTTTGTGTCTGTGTTGAACATATCGTATTTTTTCTCTTGTGTAAAAATCCACCATTGTTTCAATGAACATTCGTATTGCTTCATCGTGGATTCTGCTATAGAGTCAAGCATGATCTCCGCTGCTTCAGCGGTAAGTCCCTTCTTCAAAAATGCTTCCCTGACAGTCGTCCTGCCACCAGGGAAAGTGTTTTTGCTAATGGGTGTGTGATTTCTCTGCAAGGAGACATTAACAATTTTTTATTTGGATTAAACACGATTGGTGATCCCCTGAGCAGTGAATTGAACAAAGGAAACCAGGGTTGAGTAGGCCAGTTCGGCACAACTATTACTCCCTCAGCTTCATCAGTGATGAATTTTTTTAAAGCCGGCAATATGAGAGCGAAAGGGGGAAAAGCATACGCATATTCCTTTCTCCATGAAACAGTAAAAGCGTCTACTCTAAAGACGCCTGGATTCGGAAACCTCGAACAGAATTTTTTAACTTTTTTATTTGAATATGTTGCAAATAAATCAATAGTAAAAGATCCAAACTTTTTAACGATTTTTTCAAATGCCTTATCAGACAACTCCCATTCTGTGTCTATATTCGAGATTCGAGACGCTGCATCCGCATAAATGTTCTGCTTCGAAGGTATGTATGAAGCACGTATCCAGATTCTTTTAATTTCACACCATTCCCAAATTTGCTGTGCCAAATTCGTAAGTACTGGGAATTGAATTCCCCCTGCTTTATTTACATATGCTATTGCCGTTGTATTATCTAACCTTAGTAGAATTTCACAATCATGGAAGTTTGTTGCAAAACATTTTAGAGCTAAAAAGGCACCCAAGAGCTCTAAATAGTTAATATGACATTTTCTTTCTTTATCATTCCACCATCCATTTGCTGATCTGCCATTGCAATATGCACCCCATCCTGTTAGGGAGGCATCAGCTGAGATTTCTAATGCATATTTGGCTGTTCTCATAGGATTTATTCCTATTTGACTGTTAACCTTCCACCAATTCAGGTCCTTACTCAATTTTGACTTTATAATCATGTTCCCATCGTAATCTCCGTCACTTGCAATTAATGCGAGAAATTTCTCTCGCTCTAAGCTCTTACAGTGTACAAACCCGTATGCTACCGCCGGACAACATGAATTAAGTACTCCAAGTAGTACTGCAAAATCTCGAATCTTACATGATTTCCCAACTGTAAATTTTGGAATTAGGTTTTTTATCTGATTTTTCTTTTTATCTGGTAATTCAATAGTATACCTAACTGAATCAAAGATAAAACCGAGAAACTTGCACCTTTGAGATGGAATTAAGCTACTTTTATCTTTATTTAAGATAAACCCCAGTTCTTCTAAAAACTGTTTTGATTCTATTATATTATTTTTGCAGAGTTTGAAACTTCTGTCAATGCAAAAAATATCATCTAAGTATATTGTCGACAAAAAACCCCGACCTCTCAAGACATTCATGACTGGTTTCATGATCTTCGTAAATATATATGGACTTGTACTGAGACCGAACGGTAGACATGTGAACTGGTAGATTTGTCCCTTAAAAATAAATCTCAAATATTTCCTGCTGTTTTCATGAACGGGAACTAGAAAATAAGCGTCTTTAAGATCTAGGGAAGCCATAAATGCTCCGGAAGTTACTAGATTCTTTGCCGATCGTAGATCCTCCATTTTAAAATGAGGTGTCTCGATAAATTTGTTTAGACCTTTTAAATTTAAGATAAACCTTTTTGTGCCGTCAGGTTTTGGCACCAAAAAGAAAGAAGACACGAATTGATCTTTACCTTTTTTACATTTTTCAATAGCATTTTTCTCTAACAGCTTTCCAACTTCTGACTCTATCATTCTCAATTCGTCCCTTGACCATTTTCTCTGCTCAGGGGAGTGATATTGACGAGGGGTTCTACTAAATGGAATTTCGTATCCGCTAACAGACTTCAATATATATTTATCTGATGTTATTTTTCTCCACTTATTAGTGAAAAGGCGAAGCCTGCCTGCCAATCTTACCGATTCTATTTTTTCGTCGTCTCTTTCGATGATCGGCTGTTGTCCCGATTCGAAGATTGAGTCGATCGATACTGTGTCTTCGGTTTGAAGCGAAACGGTTGCTTCTTGTAGTACGTGCCCGTCTGTCTGAACCTGACAGACGGGCTTTTCCAGTTTCCCTGATTTTGCAAACGTTGGAAAGGTTTTTTACCTGATTTATCCTGCGCTTTTAAGCCCTCGCAGGCTTTTTCGACCGTTTTTGCTTCTTTTATTTGTTCCGCAAATTTTTGCCCGTACAGCCACTCATCAGCCTTCATCGAGTCAATTAAGGGTTTAACGCTCTTCTTCATTACTGGTGTGATGAATGATTTTCTGGCTGTTGATTGTTGGTGAAACACATCGGACAACAACTTTCCCGTATCACATAGATATTCAATGAGTTTCATTTGGTCGACTCCTTCCTCCGAGTCATGCAATAACATTGATACTGCTCCTCCAAGAGCGACAATAGCTGATCCAACGCATTCCTGTGTTTCCACGAAATGTTGGTCTCTTTTCTTGGATATTTCTGTTATTGCTGCAGCAATCTCTAGGTTAATTTTTGGGGGCTCAGCGTATAACTCTATCTTACGCGGATATTTTTTCAATACTGTTTTTCTTGTTTCTTCTGGTAGCCCCTCTGTCATCCAGGCCTTCCATCGATTTTTTATCTCAGTATGTAATCTTACAGAATTTCCAGGAGTAGCGTTGGGATCTTCTCCCATCATCTGTAGAATTTCATCATTGATGACAGAGTCGTTTGAGACTTCTGTTTGCTCCTCATTTTTTGAGGTTACATCTTGAGCCTCACTGATTTCAGTGACCTCCGTGACTGAATCTATCGGATCTTGAACATATTCATTTTCCTTATCCGATTCATTTTGTTCTGAAAAAACAAAGAAAGACAAATACATACCAACCTTGAGACGATATTCTCATTAATTTAAACAATTTGTCACTCGCAGTGTTCGTATGGAACTGATCTGCTGAACCTTTCGATCCGTGACCATTGTCTGTATTACTTTATTAGTAGTGCGTTATTCGTGTGGAATAAGTCACTTTTTTTTTTTTTTTTTTTTATATATATGTCGTCTGTATTCCTTTATTAGGAGTGCAAATTCGTATGGAGTAAGCACTTTTTTACCTGTCACATCTGTATTTGTATTTGCCATTTCTTGTTGAGACTTTACTAGTTGGCTAAGGACATTAGTGAGGTTATTTAGCTGATTCTGCATTTTTTGCAGTTTCTCCTCAGTTCCGCCAACGCCTCTTTTGCGTTCTTTTGATCGTGATCGAGAACGCCTTCTTTTCCTGTCCTTCTTCATTCCTATATTTGCTTTGATAATATCTTTATTAGCAACTTTCCTTTTGACGTGCGAATCATTGAGCACAACGAAACATTATGAGGATGAGAAGCAAGCAGCGCCTACAGGAAGAGCGGAGAGCGCGAAAAGCGCCAAAATTAAATTTCTAGTACTCTGAACGTTGTGGATTTGAGCATAGCTGACGCTACTACCAGTAATCATCGAGAACGAGACGTCCATAGTATAATTGACGTTAACGATCATAAATACTCTTATATGTGTATTTAATGATTTTAATGAAATATTCTTTTGTGTCCGTCACATTTGGATCCGTCATATTAAATTTTCAAATTTTATCTAAAATCAGCGTTCATAAAATGCATATTGCCCCTATTTTTATGTAATTTTAATAAAATTTTTATTTTTGAAATTGTCATATTGATTTTGCTATTTTGAATTTTGACATTAACACAATTACAAAATTTTCTATATAGACAATTTTTTGATATAAATCTTACTTTTTAATAAGTTTTAGAATTTTGATCAAACATAGCGGGTCTTCAGCTCACTGTGTCTTGTGAATTTTCTGACTGTGAATTTTCATTACTTACTGCAATATTAGGATAAAGACATTTATTTTAAAATATTTTATTAGTTGAAACTAATTAACAATATTAGTATAATACAAATCGTGGATAATGATGAAAATTGTAACATTAATATTAAATGAAATGATATTAACAATTGATTACTTCTGTAATCATACATTATTATTAAAGAAATAAATCTTTAAAATTTGCAAATATCTAACAATATTTCAGTATTAAATTTAGGTAGCAGAGTACAATTTTATGTCTAATATATTTATTTTATCGACCACCGTTTCAAATAATGCAATATGAGCTATAACTCTCACACGAGGAAAGACGTTACTGGGAGCAAGACGGGGACATACTCATCTTGTCACTTACATAGAATGACAGGCAAAATTGCGCTGCCATGTGATCCACGCTAGAATATTGCAGATTAATATGACTTATCACTATAAAATAAAGTCAGCTAGAGGAAACTGTTTTAAAAAATGTTCCTTTAGTAATAGATTGTTTAGTCAATTTACAATCAATTTTTTAAAATAAAATTATCAGGATGTTAATAATTTTTGATTTATAAGCGATTGAAAAATAAGAGAATCCAATTTAAAGCAAAACAAATAAGAAAATTATAAGCTTTAGTTAATTGCAAACAAAGTTTATTGTAATAAAATCATAAATTAAAATTTTATTATAAAGATATTTTATGTTAAATGTAAGAAAATTGCAATAAATGGTGATTTTCTTTAATACTTTTACTAAGAATTAAGAAATTGACTCCAAATTGATCATAGAATTTATTATTAAAGACATTCAGTTTTTTGGAACATCTCATAAAATTATAATGAAAAGGTTCTGATATATAAATTAAAATGAAAAGGCTCTGATATATATGTAAATATAAATTCAGGTAGAAACGGGTTAATAAGAGCCAAGCACAGAAATTAGACGCAACAAACTTGTTTTTAAAATCTTTATTTAATTTGAACGTTTTGGTCCTTCCTTTGGAATATCTTCTGCAGATCGATAGTATCTCTTTCTTATCAGTAATTTTGCAACTGTACATTCAAATAGCTCTATCTTGGAAATCGTTCGGAATAGGACACTCGTTCATATGAACATTTTTTGCTTAAAATGACCGATACCAGCATCTCCCAGAACATTGACCTTTCCTCCTAGGACACCCTGTATACATATATAGGGTGTCCCACTTTAACTTACACAGCAAAATATCTCGAAAACTAAGCTTAATCGAAAAAAATGTTTCAGACAAAAGTTGTAGGGTTTAAAAATGTCTATTTACTGGCCTTATCAGTTTGACCTTGGGTGGCGTCACCAAGGTCAGAACAAGGTCACATTGAATTTTTTAAACGGAACTACCTTATTTTTTTCATATAAATCGATTCCTCGCAATATTCAACATAAAAAGTTATAAGAGTAGGATGGCCAAAAAGTGTATAGTTTACGAGATATTTTACACTTTAATTTGACATAAACTTACATGAACTATGAAATATCTCGTAAATTATTCATTTTTCGATGATCTTACCTCAATACTTTTATGCACAAAATAATGAGAGGAATCAATTGGTGTAAAGAAAGCACATAGTTGTTTTTAAGAAAAAATATTTAGCTGCTAGTTGCAAATTACATACTTTTTCTTAAAAACAACTATGTGTTTTCTTTACACCAATTGATTTCTCTTATTATTTTGTGCATAAAAGTATTGAGGTAAGATCATCGAAAAATTTATTCTTTTCTTATTGATCGTGTCACTTCTACAATGCAGTAAACAAAAGAGTTCTTACTAGTTACTAATTTTGCAGTCAGCATTATAGGAGATGCTCTATGTGGTTCCCATTCATTGTCACGCATTTTTGAGCTCTACGTCTAATACCTACAAACTGATACCTACTTACCATACCTTACTGATACCCTCATACTGATACCTACAAACCCAATGTTATTATAACCCAATGTTACTATAGCAAAACTAGTAAATACTCTTTTGTTTACTGCATTGTAGAGGTGACACAACTAATAAGAAAAGGACAAAGAGTTCAAATAGAAAGATAGCCTGTATTTTCGAAGATATTAATTGTAGGACCCATGTTAATTAGACTTTTTTTCTTGTTTTGATCAATACTACCTGCTCTCAGAATATGTGACCCTTTTTTCTAACATCCTGTATATTATATATAAGTGCATATATTTATATACAAATAAAAAAATAATATCTTTTATACATTTAAATTACTTTTTTATGTAAAACCAGCTCACCGATTGCATCAGCAATAATAAAAATTATTGTATACGATATAATAAAGTTGTAAGATAAGAGGCTATATACAAAATCAGAGACACAGATTAAATACAACATTGGATTTTTTAATAAGTTACTAATTATAATTTTTTAAATCTAAGAGCAATCAATATATAAATTGTATCATTTTTGAATAATTTTACTTTCACAGTTTTTATGAAAATTTTATAGTTTATATTTATATTTTTTTAAGTTTGTACTTTTCTTATTTTGTGTTTAGACGATAGAAGCAAAAAGGCTCAATTATATTTTGACATATTTACATTGCTGTATTTTAATTAAGAAAACAAGTTCTAGAAGTTGCAAAATATAGCAAATCAAGCTATATTTATCAAAGATTCCAAAAATTATTTGAAAACAATATATTAATGCGGCTTACGTTATAAGAAATAAAATCTATATAATTTTATATAAAAAATTCATATTCTTTGAAATAAAAATTGTTTAATCATTAAGAATCCATCTCCTTCTTTTTTTTCATTCTCTTTTTCTTTCTGTTTTTTTCTTTTAAATTATTTTATATAAAACTTCAAATAATTAAATTTTTTGTATTAAATATCCAACTAACAGGAAATGGACTATTAAGAACTAGACAAAGCGCAGCTTATTTTTCTTCTAATGAAAATTTACTGATTATTAATTCTATAAATGTACGTTTCGGTCCCTGAATTGGACCATCATCAGCAAGTAAATCAAGTTAAAAAGTGCATACAACTTCAATTACTCCAGCGATTCTCATGGCGGTTAATCACGACAATTCTCCCTCCGATTCTAGTTGAGGAAAAAAATACCTGGTCGCGGTTGCTCGGAAGCATTATACAACGAACACTCGAAGCATTATAGTTCGAACACTCGACATGGCCTGAGCACACTCAACCGAGTTTGTGTGCCACAAATTCGGAACACAATTGTCAGTTGAATAACCAAAAGTGTTCAAGATTGCATGACTTTTACAATGTATACATAGCCTTGAGCACTGCCATAAATTTTATTATGAGTTGAGATAACATCAACATCGCCGAGTTTAAACTTTCGACAAACCGTCCACCAACGCGAGATAAGTGTAGTGCGGACTTTTCGCATCATTCTGGAGGTTTAGGCTGTTTTTCGGTAAAACTTTACAAAAGGGGACCCAGCCCCAATGACCTTGACCTTGACATATGTTGTCAAGGTCACTGTCCTGAGTATCGTCCAAAAGGTTTTAAGCGTCGCTCGCTGTTTATTAAAAAATTATTAACAAAAGAATTTCCACGAATTATATGTAATTTTCAGACACCATATACGTTTTATAAAATGTATTCTTAGCAGATTCATTTATTTATGTGTAGTAAATCGAATGCTTGAGCAGGGCAGTAACCTAACCCAACCCATTTCCTAGAGGTGAAGCATTATTCGGGGTAAATAGTTCTTCAAGAATTTTACCATTTAATATTTAAGGAAATATATCATGCATATATATCGAAAAATTATTTTGAAATATATGTAATAGGAGAGGTGGAGCCCCTCCTACATATGCCGAAGTGAATTATTACTTAAAATAAAGATTCATCCCTCGGACATGGTGGTGCAGGGGAAGGGGCGGAACCTCTCTTCCGCCCACGCGTTCGATTTATTACACATAAATAAATGAATCTGGTAAGGTACGTTCTATTAAATGTACATAGTATCAGAAAAAATACGTTTTATTTATTAAACTTTTTTGTTAATAACTTTTTAATAAACAACAACGCTTAAAACCTTTTGGACGATACTCAGGACAGTGACATTGACAACATATGTCAAGGTCAAGGTCATTGGGGCTGGGTCCCCTTTTGTAAAATTTTACCTGTTTTTCTTTCTCTAAATAAATCATCTCCGACATAAATCGTTTTCCATGGATAGGTTCCTCGTCCAAGATTTCCACCATGCGAAGGTTAGTCAACCTGTGGTCCGTAATGACAGAACATTGTGCTGTATTCCAGAAGATACTTACATTTTGAGTCTTGATACCCTTTCTCTGGTGACGATCTCAAAATTCTCCGTGTCTCACTCCGAGACACAACACTGGAAAGAGAATCATATTTAATTGGTTCCTGAACATCGCGCGATACAATTCCATATAAAATAATATTCCAAATCAATTAATCTGATTGATGGCGATTGATAATCTGACAAAAATTTGTAATGAAGTAAATTCGATATCCTCATCTGAGGTGATGAAATGAAGGTTTCGTCGGAGTCATTAGCGATTATTCTTATTGTATAGTTCTATCAGCGTTCCGAGACCTGTTATCGCAAAATACTATTATAAAGTTTGACAGAGCACGTAATTAGTGTGATTGAATAAACTCTAACATAAACCAGTTAAATTAGTGCAATTCATTCCTGGCGCTCCATCATCTACCATTTTCGCAATGAGATTTATTAAAACCGACATAAATTAAATATAAAAAAAAAGACATTTTTTTATAAATATTGTTATTTTTCGGAAATTAATCGAAGATGCATTCACACTGCTAATTAAATTATGTAATTTGCTATTACAGGAAAAAACTTCCAAATTTTAAAAACTCGAATCAAAACAATATAACATTTAATGGACAATAAGTTCTCTGTCAGATAAATTAGCTAAGCAGATCAAGTTTATATCAACTGATATTAAATACAGCTGAAATGAAATTAGCTGATAAAATACAGCATTTAATGTTTGAAAAAATAGAGATAGAAATATATATAGAACCGATTTAAAAGATTAATGTTGAGGTGTTTTGAAACTATTTTGTTCTAGAACTTTTAATATTCCAATTTTGTCAACAACTTTTAAAATAAAATTATATAATTATTTATGAAGTAACTTCGAGAAATTTTTAAAATTATTTTTAAAAAATACAAATATTATAAAAATTTTAAATCAGATGATACTATTTTTTTTATAACTACATATTTCTGTCCACGGACTGACTTAAGACTTAAAGGACGGAGTGTTAGCGTTATTTCGAGAAGTGAAGAACATCTTTAGCTATATTTATTTTAAAGTTGTATTGTATAAGAAGGTTAAGACATTTTACACGCAATCACTTAATCGAGAAATTAAAGAGTGCTAGCTGAAAAGTAAGGTTGGAGGATTACCGCCGTTGTGGGTAAGTATGAAAAAGTAAACGGCCAATTATATAATGTAAGATAATTAAAATATATTGAATTGCAACAATTCCATAAATAAGATGTACCACTTTTTCATATTTTCTTGAAAGCATGGTTCTGAAAAGAAGAAAAAATATACATAAAAAGATGAATTTGAAATTCTTATGTCGTTTTATAATGCATTATGGATTTTAGTAATGCACAGACGACATTGATTGTTTTAACTTTTTAACTTTCTTATACACGTATAGACTGTAAACAAAAGTTGAGACACTATTCTAACAGCGTATTTCTGAATTAAGTTGATAACAATTTTACATATATAATATATATATGTATACACATGTACATATATTGTAACCGTTAATTTTTATGCACAATTTTAAAATTGATCAACGAGCCATTCTTGGTAGTCCACGGCACATCTTCGGCGCGATGTATCGGTTATCGATTCCCAGTCTACAACGATTAATATCTGCAAGAAAAGTTGGGCGTCAGGACCAGAAATCCGCATCACACGAAAATACGCGAGAAAGCACAAAACGGGATCTATAAATAATTAATCACGACGGCAGAATACTCGGCTACTCAGTTGACACTAAATAGTAGAGAGGGTGATTCGTACGGACGGGACGGAATTAAGAGTCAAGAACAACAAATCGAAAATCGAAATAATAACCCTTCCCCCCCCATCAATATTAACAATAACAAATGTATACAAAGGATGAACCGCATAACATATCTACCTAAAATTATTCTGTTGTTAGTAGACCGATCGAAATTTTTTTTGTGTTGCATCGCATGGCTCGAAAAGATCCTTAAGATGATTATAGAATATATTTTATTTGTTGTTCTTTTTTTAAGTTTTCAAGGTCACCTTCAGTTTTTTATAGATAAATCTATAATTTTTTTACGTTCATTTTTTAGCGGATGTCGAGACAAGTTCGGCAAGGATCATAAAATATTTGAAAATTGAACATGCATACTATAATTATAAACTATAAAATAACTTGTAAAATATTCATTTTTCGATAATCTTACCTCAATACTTTTATGCACAAAATAATGAGAGAAATCAATTGGTGTAGAAAACACATTTGATAAAAAAATCATATAGTTGTTTTTAAGAAAAAATATGTAGCTGTTAGTTGCAAATTACATACTTTTTCACAAACGTGAATATACTCAGAATAATGAGACGTATTAATCAAAAAAACTTGTCTCGTTACTCTGCGTATATTCACATTTAAATTATTGTAATGATATTCATCGAGTGGTGCTTTTTCTTGCGATATTCTCAGCATTTATTTGTATCTTTAAAGCTTGAGCGTTTCTGGCATGAAACAATATACATACATGTATGTAATGCAGCCTCATTGTCAGCTGACTCATCTCTTCTTTGCTTTTTGGTCTACCAACTGGGGAGCGAAGATGCCTGAGATGTATCTAAAATCTAAAGCTATATGTTTGAACTCGCTACTGCTTTTGATGACGTGAAAGACCTCAGTATGATTCTTTACATTAACAACAATTTCTTTTTTATTATTTTTTACTCGTTTGACTGCGTTGCGGATTTATTTATGTAATTTCTGTTTATAATTCTGTTATAACTGCGCTGAAGATGACTCAAAAAAGGGACGTACATATACAGGGTGGCCCCGGACGTTCCGGCCAGACTTTGGGATCTTATAGGAAATTTAATTCTAAACAAAAAATTTCATATAAACATGGGTCGAAAAATGCTTCCTTAAGAAGTTATCGCTCAAAAATCTCTCAAATCGTGATTATTTTACACATTTTTCCAAATAACATGGAAGATGTGCGTCTTTTAACAAAAAGTACCGAAACAAAAGTTGTAGAAAATTAAATTATCTTTCAAATGAGATGAAAATGATTGTTGTACGTTCCACAGGCGCGTGTTCGGTTATTTTATAAGAGCGGTGTTCTCGAAACTTCTGGAAATCTTGAGAACGCGATGTCGAGTCGTGAGGAGGTGACATTTATTGTTTTGTATTAGAACTTGGCTGTCGTTCGAGTTCTTAAATTTCTGACTGTTTGCATGGTAGAAAGAATACATACAATAGTCAAATTCTCATACCCGTGTTACGGATTTTATCGTGATTGATTTAACGCACAAGTTAATGCAGAAGATTCGCTTTGACTGTGCTTAATGATATTTTAAACAGTATTGTTTAAATCAATTATCATAAGAGAATGAAAGGAAGAGTAGAAGGTGAAAAGAAAATGAAATAAAAAAAAACTTAATAAATTATTTGGAAAAAAGACGAAAAAATTAAAAAATAAAAATCTTCTTTTTATAAAAATAAAATAATTTTTTTAAAATTAAAATAGCACGTAACAGTAGAAAATGAATAAAGACGTGAAAAAACTAACTGTTCTCAAAATGTCCCCCCCTAGCTTCAATACACTTTCGGCATCGAGTAGTGACCGATCTAGTCGCTTTACGGATTTCCTCCCGATTCAACTTTAATCGATCAAAAGTCGTATTTATTTGTTGGATCAGATGTTTACGAGACTCGATTGGCGTTGAGTAAACTTCATTTTTTACTCTTCCCCACAAGTAAAAATCTAAAGGGGTTAGATCTGGAGATCTAGCTGGCCACTCCACAGGTCCCCAACGGCCATTCCACTTTTCTGGATAATGCTGGTTTAGCCAATCCCTAACAATACGAGCACTGTGAGCTGGGCATCCATCTAACTGCAGCCAACTGTCATAGCGAAGATTTAAAGGCACATCTTGCAATAGATCAAATAGATTGTTATTCAAAAACTGTAAAAATTGATGTGCATTGATGCGGTGAGGTAGAATGTGAGGTCCAATTAAATATTCGTCAATCATACCTGCCCAAACATTGACTTGGAATTCATGCTGAAAAGACGATATCCGAAAAAGATGAGGATTCATTTCGCACCAGTAGTGAAAGTTGTGGTAATTAAACACTTCCGTTCTAGTAAAGGTGCTTTCGTCTGTCCACAGGATTTTTGATGAAATATTTATATCTAAATTCAAATACCATAGACAAAATCTTTCTCTTCTTTGATAATCGGCAAAGAGAAGATTTTGAACTGGTGTAAAATGATATGGGAACATACTTAATTCATGAAGTGACCTTTGAATTGTGGTTCGGGAAATCTTTAAATTTAGAGAAGCACGACGGGTACTAGTATTTGGGTATGTCTCAAAATGCCTCGCAACTCTTTCTATTGTTCTAGCGTTGCGAACAGGACCCCGCACCACAGACAAGTTGACAAATGATCCTGTTTCTCGCAAATGCCTATGCGTTTCAACAAAAACAGAGCGATGTGGTTGCCGACGATTGGGAAAACGAACAGCATATTCGCGAGATGCCGCTCTCGCGTCTCCATTACAAAAACCATAAATGTAATGAATATCCGCGTATTCTTCATTTGAAAAAATTCTAGGCATTTTAGCAAATTATAAAATATCTTTGACTGATATAAGAAAACTATTCCAATAGGAATTATAACCTCTGAAGAGTAGATCGTACGCCACTCTGTGCAATTGCTACGTAGCTGGACGTTACTCGTACTTATGTTATCTAAGAATGGCTTAGCGCGTGAAAAGGATGGAATATTCTACGCGCTAACATTGAATCTGCCCTCAAATTAGAATGTGGGAAGAATGGCGCCAGTGTTGTTAATTTCAGGTCGCGCAACACGCCAAGTCGAAGGAGTGGGGAATGGTGGAGGTTCCCCCCACGGCGTGTTGCGCGACCTGAAATTGGCAACATTGGATGGCGCCCTACCGCACGCAAGCAACGTACCGTATTATGTATGTGCTCGCATCTAAGTGACAAAAGCACTTTTTATATGTTTGAAACTGGTTATATCAAAATCTGTGGAACGTACAACAATCATTTATATCTCATTTGAAAGATAATTTAATTTTCTACAACTTTTGTTTCGGTACTTTTTGTTAAAAGACGCACATCTTCCATGTTATTTGGAAAAATGTGTAAAATAATCACGATTTGAGAGATTTTTGAGCGATAACTTCTTAAGGAAACATTTTTCGACCCATATTTATATGAAATTTTTTGTTCAGAATTAAATTTCCTATAAGATCCCAAAGTCTGGCCGGAACGTCCGGGGCCACCCTGTATATGTATGTATACAGGGTATCTCACAACCTCCGTACAATACTTTATTAGCGTGTTCTAGAGATAAAATAGAGTCAAAAATTCTAATACCAAAATTTTGAGGCTGCAATAGTTTTTGAGTTATAAGCGATGAAAGTTTGCCAATGATATCGCATAGAATTCGCGCTCAGGCCCGTAATTACACATACATGCGTATCGATCTGTCATCTGTTATTGATTTTTTCAAGTCAGGTGTTATTGATTTTTACTGCACAGCTGATTTTATTTTGTCGTTTCCTACGTGTGTATTACGCGTATATCGTACATTATAGTGACAAGCTGATATTAACAAATTATAAATAATGGAAAACATTTAATTCTTAAATAATTTAATTAATACATTTAATTATTAAATAAAAATTAACATAAATATTAATAAAAATATACATATACATATATATACACGCTATTTATACTTATTAGATTTAGATTCCTAATAAAGTGTATGCGCCCTACTTACTGCACTTGGCTTTTATAGCCATTTTTTCGATTTGATAATATTCAGAAGAGCCTTCATAATTGTATTGTTAAAATATATAAGTATATAAGGAAAATATATATATAGAAAGTTTAAAATCAATAAAGTCTTTGTACACTTGCGATGATGACTATATTACAATTTTTCCCTCTTGTATGTCTACAAAGACACAAATGTAAACAAAATAAAGTTAACTCACATTAATGTTCTTAAATAATTCGCGAAATTAATTTGTTTATATGGAGAAGAAAAGTCATGGCACATAAGGACAATACAATATACATATCCATATTTATATTCATATGCAAGATTGAATTTTCTTAAACATAAATATAAGCAAAATTATAGAGAAATCGGCAAATACTTAACCTTTGAAAATTTGTTACAATATTTTTTGATATATTATAAAAGAAATATTAATAGCATAGAAAAATCAAGCGACAATCAAATCGGCCAAAAAAATTTATAGCATAGAAATAAAACGTTCTAAGATAAACCACGAAAGATCTATTTAAAAAATACTTAAAATTAATAATATTATATTAGCATCAAAGAATAATTAATGCTTAAATCATCAGAAATGTTTCATGAAATGTTCTATATGTTGTTAGAATATATACTATAACATAGTAACAAGAAAAGAATCATTTATGAATGTGAAAAATGTAGCATAAACGCAACATAAATACCCTTATTTGACTATCGTAATTCCAAGTAAGTGATATTGTTTGAAATATTATTAAATGATACATTTTCACATGTTAACAATAAATATGCATAGAATCGGATACTTATGCATAGATCAGATGTTTGTATGAATTATTTTTTTTTTATAATAATTGATATTATTATCCTCAAACTGTTTCAACAATAACTTTTTATCCTGAATTACTCTGTATTTTTTGTTTTTATTTTATTTTATTCTTGACTAGTTGAAGTATACTATTTCCATAGTTTTGATAGTATTGGAAAATGTATAAAAAAATTTTTAATAAAAGATTAAACTTATCAGTATTAATATATTACAAGCTATTTTTTTATCAATTATAACACAATGTTAATAAAATCTACTTATTTTAATATTATTCAAATTAAAAAATTTTGTTGTAAAAAGAAATTTTTTATACAATTTAAAAAAGAATCTTTTTTTCTTTTTTCTTCCAATAAGACTAAATAGTTTGTACGTTATATACACTAGGTTGTTATGATATAAATTGGATTTTTGTATTTTTTGTTCAGTGAATATTTTAAAAGAGGTAATTAGGTAGAGAGAAAGGTTGTCACATTTTTTAAATTTATTAACTGCATTACTAAATCAACTATTTTCTACGTTTTTTATTATATTTTGCAAGAAATTTTGTATTTATAGTGTGATGATCTCTTCAAGAAACAATTCACATTTTATACGCAATAAAACATTTCACTGTATTGCTATATCCGCTCACTGTTTTTTCTTGATTTTTCCGATTACTCCTTTCGTCCAACTTCTTATTAGTGCTATATACAGAATCATAATAAAAAAAACCAGCACATCTAATAGATTGTTATGTACAATATAAACAAAATAAGTACGTTTCTATATGGCCACATGTAGAACGCTGCTCTGCAAGACAAGAATTTATTCTGCAAGATGAGAACGTAAAGATAGGACACAGTATCGTATTCACTTTTTGGTAAATATGCATATTAGAGGACTCACCCCCAATAACCTTGACCTTGACAACATATGTCAAGGTCATGACCCTGAGTAACATCCAAGAGATTTTAGTCGTCGCTCATTGTTTATTAAAAAGTGATTAATAATTAAATTGTGATAAGAACAAGTATTAAATGCCATAATCTGAAACTTTTCCGAGCATGAACTTTATTTTAATTGTTTGTTTAAGTATTTAAGTATATATATTTACTACATAGTTTTTATAATATAACAATTTGCAGAATTATTAATTTTATCATTATAATTAATTTGTTTTTTATTAATATACTTATATATCGTAACTTTATATTATATTTATTATTGCATTATATTAAAATTTAATTAAAAAAATAATGAACACAATACTCTCGATCGTACTGGCAAATTCTATTTATTATTAAGTGCACATCACAACGTTTCGACCTTAATTTTAGGTCCTTATCAAGTGATCTATAAATAAATGAAAAAGAACGAAGAACAATTAATATTACAAATAGTAGTTTACGAATGATTAAAATAAGATATTGAAACATAGATATGTACTTACACAATAGATATATTAATTTTTATTCTAATCATCCTTTTAAATATAAAATGAACACTATTTTTAATCTCGTTGACCATGCGGTTTTATTATCGGATGATCAATTCCATGATAATAATATAAAAATAGTGAAACAATTATTGTTTAATAATTGTTTCCCAGAACATATTATTGATCGTTTTGTTAATAAGAGACTTTATTTTTTAAATAATCGTTCTGTCAATAACCTGAGCATAGATAATGATAGGATCACCACCACCTCCTTCATCTCATTACCATATGTAGAAAGCTTAGACAATATTGATAGAATTTTTAAAAAGATTGGGTTTAACGTTGTACATAACATACCAAATAAGCTAAATAATGTAATTAAACTTGGGAAGGACAGATTGCCCACCGATAACAAGACCGAGATAGTTTACCAAATTAACTGTAAAAATTGTAAGTCATCATACATTGGACAAACGAAGAGACATTTAACGACTCGCGTTAAAGAACACTTTAATAATATTAAAATGCATTCTAGCAATCTTTCGGTTATCAGTAAACATAAAATTGAATTTAATCATGACTTTGACTGGGCAAATCCCAAGATTTTACATAATGAAAAACATGTTAGAAAAAGAGAGATTGCTGAAATGTTCTTCATCAAGAAAAATAACAACACTTTGAATTTACAAAAGGACACAGACAATTTAAATAACATATACGACTTAATAATAAAGGTTGTTTAGTCTCCTCGTTTCGTCTAATGTATTTGACGTGTTTGTCTATCTGACACAATGAATTTTCTATCTTTTGACATCTATAAAGTATAATTATATTTCGCAAGTACATATCAATGTTTCAATATCTTATTTTAATCATTCGTAAACTACTATTTGTAATATTAATTGTTCTTCGTTCTTTTTCATTTATTTATAGATCACTTGATAAGGACCTAAAATTAAGGTCGAAACGTTGTGATGTGCACTTAATAATAAATAGAATTTGCCAGTACGGTCGAGAGTATTGTGTTCATTATTTTTTTAATTTTTATTACTGGTTGTCAAAATTTCTACATTAAATTAAAATTTAATTATATTAAATTTTTTTTATTGTAAAAAATTTTTGTTCCCTTATTATACTCTATGACGTATATCCAATACATGTTTTGTTAAATTGTTAGAAAAATACATGGTTAATTTTATTATTTTTTATAATAATGATTCATAGTGACTATAATAATGACTTATATTATCTTTCATAGTGACTGGAATTTCTAAATCTGCAGCGATAGATTGTCTGTTTATCTATTATGTACATAACACCGCGAAACAACTATCTCACACTCAGTCATTCTTATAGACAAGATCGAAAAATGTAATACAACCAAAATGATTCCTCATGCAAATATAAGTTGAAAATGTAAAATAATTTTTTTTTGTATAAAACTTCGTATTGGAGAAAGATGACTTTGAAAATTAGAGAATTAATAACATTTAAGTTTTTTGAAGTTTGAATAATCTTTAACCTTGTTATGCATTATTAAATTTATTTTGACAGTGGCTATTAAAATATGTATGTTAAACCTTGCGAAAAGGTTACACCTCACCGATTACTTTGATTTTCACATATTGTATATACATATATAGAGTATACCAAAAGTGTGGAAACCTCTTAATTTTACAAAAACTACGCATTTTCTACTGCAAAAAAATGTTGCAGACAAAAGTTGTAGAGTTTAAAAAGGTCTATTTACTGGTCTTATCAGTTTGACCTTGGATAGTTGTTTTTAAGAAAAATATACATATAGTATCTAGCTATTTGCAAATTACATATTTTTTTAAAACAACTGTGTTTTCTTTACACCAATTGATTCCTCTCATTATTTTGTGCATAAAAGTATTAAGATAAAGTCATCGAAAAATGAATATTTGACGAGATCTGTCACAGTTTATGTAAAATTATGCCGAATTAAAGTATAAAATATCTCGTAAACTAGTCACTTTTTGACCATCCTATTGTTATAACTTTTTATGCCAAAACTTACGAGGAATCTATTTATATAAAAAAATTAGAGTAGTTTCGTTTAAAAAAACAAAGATCACCTTGAAATCTCGGAGGCATCTCCACCTAGATAAGACTCGTGTTTATAATAAGATGGCCCCCTTAAAACAGAGTAAGTTCTATTTGAAGCATTTTTTTTTATAAAGCTTAGTTTCCGAGATATTTTGCTGTGTAAGTTAAAATGGGACACCCTGTATACATATATCGTGTTATTTTCATTTAATAAAATGCGATAAATTTATTTAACAAAACAAAGTTGGATATATTATTTAAATGAGATTTCATATTTAATCCAATATTTTATTTTTTCCATAAAATTTTTTGGTATTGACAATTTAAAATATTTTTTATTATAATTATAGTCATTTTTAGTCATTATTTTATGATATGTCATTATTCGTTCTTTGCAATATTCATTATTTATGTTATTTTTTATTCGCATTATTTTACATTTACATTAATTATCATTATTCTATTTTATAACGGAGAGAATAATTTTCAGCAATCTAGTTAAACTGAATACACATAATGATTTTAAGAATAAAACGTAAAATTATTTTTGTACATTAATATGCATATTTTTAACTTAAATTGCATATATTAAACTTTAATAAACTTTAATAAACATGTTATAATAACATGTTATAAATATTTTATATAAATATTTTATGTATTATACACAGTATACATGTAAAAATATACATTAATATATATTATATAGAATGAGTCTCACATAATTTACACAAAATTTATCTTCTATATCAATAATAAAAAAAATGATGGAGGAAAAAGTTATATATCATAATAATGCCTCTTTTGATCTCGGTTTTTCCTTCAATGCAATGATGCAGTAAAAAAATGCATTCCATTTTTTTTCTTAAATAAAACCATTTAGGATTTATAAATTTTGCAAAATTTTTTGAATTTTACAAAAATTGATTTGGTTAAAAAGCTTTCCAACATACATATTAATGATAACTTTAATTTAATCTGTTTAAATGTCATCTTTCTTTTTACTAATATACGGATTGAAATGGTAATAGATAGTGTTTTCTACAGATGGAAAACAGATTAAATATTTTAGACGTCACCATGATACTAAACAACAACCACATAATTTTCGATTGGTTTCATAAATCAACGGGAAGGTTTGAATTTCCTGTCTCAACACCCTCTCTGCCAGAAGAGAGGTAGAGTAATAGGTCTGATTGATAGAGCTTTTCTATTATCACATCCAAATTTTCATGCGAAGAATTTTGAATTAGTTATTAAAATTTTACTAAATAACTGTTACGCGCTAAGGTTTATTTTTTAGGAAATCTTTCACCTCAACTTTATTTAACAACTTAAAGTCTAATAAGAATAAATCTAATGAACTGAATGAAGAGGCTGTTTCTTCCTTTACAGTATCGTATGTTCCTTCAATATTTGAACAATTTAAAAACATAACTAAAGATTTGAATGTCAGATTTTCATACTTTAGTCTCAACAAGATGTGAAACTACATTAAAGTGCATAAAGATATTCGTCCAAAATCTGCTTGCAATAACGTGGTACACAAAATAAACTGCAATAATTGTGATGCATTTTACGTGGGCCAGACAGGAAGACAATTACACACTAGAATAGCCGAACATCGGAATCACATTAGAAGGAACACTACGAATCATTCAGTTTTAACAGATCATAGACTATAATTTAATCATGATTTTAATTGGTACAAAGCGAAAATTTTGGATAATGAGCCTTATCTAAATAAAAGATTAATCTCAGAAATGTTATATATATTAAAAGACAAAAAAGCAATTTGAATCTGCAGACTCGGAATGCTTACCTGACACTTATATGACTGTAATTGACAAGCTTCCAAAACTTTAAACATCGCGTTATATCTGATTATTATTATAATCAAGTGTTGTCTTTCGTGGGATATTTACAGCATCTATTTTTGCATCTATTTATAAGTCACATTTCTTTTAATTATAATGTCCGATTTGTTTCTCCCATCAATCTTTGGCATGCGTTACTCCGCTCGTCTCATTACAGATATCGTTAAAGTTTGAGCGTTTCCGACATGAAAATATACATGTAATGAAGCCTCAATTAATTCTTCTCTTATTTGCTTCTTGGCTTATTAACCGGGGAGTGATACATCTCCGAGATGCCTGTGATGCATTGAAAGCTACACATTGAATTCGTCATACTGCTCGGATGATGTGAGAGATTTCAGTTTAAATTTATATTAATAACTATCTTTTTGTTAATTATTATTTTTTACCGGTTGACTGCGAATTTATTTATGTAATCGATGTTTACATTTACTTTTTAATTGCGTTGAAGATGGACCAAAAAAGGGATCGAAACGTACGCTATTCATATTAATAATTTCATATTTACAATAATTTTATATTTACAATAAAATATATACGCGTTTTACTTATTGCGCTTAGCTCTTATTGCCATTTTTATCTCAATTTGATGATTTTTCTGAACAATAGTATATAAAAATATAAGAAAAAGATTTAAAAAATAAAGGATTTATAAGATATTTCACATTTTTTATTCTTTATTTAAGAAGATGCTCAAATATTCCACTTCAATATAATAAATATTTTCATATTGTTTTGAGAGAGAGAAAGAGAGAGATACGATTTTTATAATAAAACATCAAGTTTTCTGCTGATATTTAATGGGATTATTTGAGTATAGGGTTATTTGAAAGTCAAGGTATGTTTGTGTTTATTTCTATAGATAATTTAAAATAACAAATTGTTAAAACATAAATTTCATAGGAGATTTAAGTAAAGGAACAAATTAAGATAAATTAAACATGAAGTTTAAACATGAACAGAAAACAGATTTGTAGATAAAAAATATTTACAAATTCGAATACATTAGTTGAATAAATATTTATTGTTTATAAATATTAGAATTATATCAAATATTTATTAAAATAAATATTTATTATTTATAAATATTAAAATTTATTATTGATAAATATTTAATATTTAAAATAAATATTTATTATTTATAATACATCTATATTATACATAGTTATAATATATCTTGTATGTATTTATGATTCCTAATTATTTATTTATTATTAGAACTTTGTTTACAAATTAAAAATTATTTGTGTTAAAAAATTAAGTAAAATAAGTGATTATTTCTGAATTGATTATTTTAATAAAATAATATTTAAATACAATACTTATGTTATATCCGTTATGTAATATTATTATAATAAATTTTTATTTAAAAATGCAGCATTTATTTCTAATGCATAAATAAATTTTAAATAGCCTTTAAATAATTTTTAATATTTAAATTTTAAATATTAAGAATATTATAATATATAATATTATATAGCATTATATGTATATTATATGTATATCTAAGATATATAATATTTCTTTTACGTATAAAAATTAATTCTTTATTTATTATTTGTTATTCAAAAATTGATTTTCTTAACGACAAATAACAAAAAATATTTCCGACATTTACAATTCGAGTTTTAATTTTGATATATAAAATCCAATGTTTAATTTCTAAAATTAAAAGAATCTTCTTGCTTAATTGTTAAATATATCAATTGTGCAAATAATTTTTGTTATAAAAATGAGGAAAGTTTTTATCAGTCATATTTTAATAATAATTTATACACGATTTTATCGTCGATGTTGAGTACTTTTTATTCAACTCAAGATGCTACAAGAGCTGAAATGCTGCTTTGCAGCTTGTTGCTTAGATCTTATGCACTTCACCATGAACCACGTAAAAGACGTTCTTACGAAATAAAATGAGGGGCTTTGCTTTGCATCTAACAGTTTAAGAAGATAAAATGCGCGATCTCAAGAAGAAACCGCTTCTGTTCAATAGAGCAAATAATTTTTAAGATACATATACACAATATATTAATTTTTTTATCATTTTCTCTTTACTATTTATTAATATATGTGTATTAATTTATTAATATATGTATATTAATATATGATTACTAGAAAGAGCAATGACTAGATTTAAAATCTCAAAGAGATAGAGGAAGAGAGAAAAAGAGACTTAATAATTTTGTTATTCGTATAAAAGAATCGGAACATGTTTTTATATTCAATCTTTTGAAAAAAGAGTAACCACCGTGGCAAATGCGAAAAAAATATGTATAAATGATGTTGTAAGTAATGATAAATGAGTGTGTAAGATAAGAATAAGCATTTAATATTTTTATATTTGTTTAATATTTCTCGAATATAATATTTCTTCATGTTTTAAATAAATGTATGATTAAAAATGTTTTCAATAAAAATATAACTAAAAAAAGTGAATTATTTATTATTATAAATTGTAGTAGAAAACGCGTCATCGTATTATTCACACAACTTTTAGAAGCATTTTTTTTTTCGTTGACATGACAGAAAAATCGCCATTATTCGATCATTCTATTTATTAAATAAAAAACGGGCCATAGATTATTTAATCATTAAATAATAAATCTTTCTGTTTTAAAATTTAAGATATAAGGCAATTTTAATTATATTTTATATTGTAGAAATACATAATGTAACACTTAATAAAAATTCATTATGACTATCTCAAAATTGCGGCTGTTTAAAAATCACATAAAAATATATTGATTTCATATTATAATTTTAAACAAAAATTATAGAAAATTGAGAAATATTTTACATCCTCGCCTTTTATAGTATTTTCGTGTGGCTATCCGCCATTCTAAATTTTGAATATTTTTGTAATATTATGATGGTTTTTAAGAATGGCTACTACATACAAGATTTTCAAAACGACTATTGCGTACGAGAAAATTGCTAGAATGAAAGGGAACTATTACGTTCATTCATATTAATCGTCAATTGAACGATCTTCAATTAAATTGATCGTCATCAAAGGGAGAGGGAAGGGAAATCTCGGATTACGTTTACTTAAATCAATCATTAATCGAAAAGATTCGAATTTTTGCTCAATTTAATCGTTAATCAAATGATTTTTTATTGAATTTGCCCAAATTAATTCAATCGAGCAATCATCGATTGAATTTGCTCGGTTCAATCGTCCATCGAGTGACTTTCAATTGAATTCGCTTATACTAATCGTTAATCGAATGCCCTTCGATTAATTTTTCTTATATCAATTGTCAATCGGACGATATTCAAATGATTTTGTTCATATCAATCGTTAATCAAACAACCTTAGATTAATCTCTTATGTATACATATATGTATGTACAGGGTGTCCGGTAAAAATCGTCCCACCCGTCGTGTGCAGGTAGAGCGGGTTAAACCGAGTAGGAAAGTCCTCTACCGTATTGCGATCTTTATAATAATTACTACGTTTTTTTTATAATACTTAATGAGAAATTAATTATAAAAAAGATCGGCCAATCCACGCGAGTACAAGCTTGCGGCAAGAAGAGACAGCCCAGTATTACATGGTTACTAAGCGCGTGGCGAGAAGAGACATCCCAATGTTTCGCAGTTACTAGGCGTGCGACGAAGCGTTGCGATTAATAATGAAGTTTAATTATGTATTGTGCCTAGCAACCATGTCACAATGGGATGTCTTTTCTCGCCGCGCGCTTGTACTAGCGCGAGTTGACCGATCTTTTTTAATTAATATCTTATTAATTATTAATTATTATCTTATTAATTTATTATTACTTTATTATCTTATTAATACGAATATCGCAAAAAAGAGGATTTCCCTATTCAATTTAACCCGCTCCACCAACACATAACGGATGGGGCGATTATTACCGGACGCCCTGTATATACATATATGTATATACAATATATATATATATATATATATATATACGTATATGCTACCCAAAAGTTTCTGAAATATATGAAAATAAATTACACTTACTCTGGATTTTATTCATCACCGTCACCCTAAGAGCGTGTACATCGATCCCAACGCTTCTAATTTGCTAATGGAGAATGAACAAGAGGTGAGAGCAATGATAGCAAGATTGGAAAGATATCTAGACAGAAGGAGGCTTGAAGTTAATATAGAAAAGAAGAAAGTAATGGTATTTAGAAAGGGTGGGGGAAGGAAGAAAAAAAACAGGCTGAAAGTAGAAAAGGAAAGGAATAGAGGAAGTGAAGGAGATGAAGTACTTATGGTAGGTGTTTCAGGCAAATGGCAGACAGCAAGGATATAAAAGATAGGATAAGGAAAGCGATGAAAATTGCGGACAAGTGTGGAGTATGGAAAAGAAAAAATTTGGAAAAATATAGAGAGAAGGATATGGCTATTTGATATCTTAGTTTGGACGGTATTAGGTTATGGAGTAGAGATTTGTAAATGGAAAGAAAGAGATAAAGTAGAGAGAGAAGAGGCAAAATGTTTGAGATGGATTTTAGGAGTGGAATGGAGAACGCCGGGATACATGATAAGGGAAGAGATACAAAGAGACATGCTAAGAAGCAGAACAGCACGAAGGGCGTGGAATTTTGCAAAGAGATTAGAAGAGGGAAAAGGGGTAAGATTAGCGAGGGAATGTTTGGAAGAGGAAAAAAGGAAGGAAAAAGGATAGAGGGATATTAGAATGGGAGAAAGAAAAGGAGGAGTTTTTTAGAGAGAAAAAGTTGGATGAAATAGCATGGAAAAGAAAGTGAGATAAGGAAATGCCACATTATGGAGTTATGGAGGAAAAGGAAAGAGAAGTACAGGAAAAGGAAAGACAAATTAAGATTGAAAATTCTAGTTATAACAGGTGGTATAAAAGAATAAAGGGAGAGGGTTTACCAGAATAATCTTAAAAAGGACTGGACGGAGGTAAGATGGATAAGGATGGCGAGGTTTAGGCTAGGAAATGAAATGAGGGAAAGTAGGTATTTGGAAGATGAAGAGGAAATGTAGGATATGTGAAAGAGAGAGGGTGACGTGGAGCATGTATGGGAAAGATACAGGAGAATGGGAACAGAAAGGGAGAAGGAAAACTGGCAAGATGTGGTGGAGAGTATTAGGAGAGAAACGGAAAGAAGAAGGAGATACTCGGGAGAAGAGGAGAAGGGGGGGAGAGAGAAAGGAGAGAGAGAGAGAGAGAGAGAGAGTGGAGTGAGAGGGGCAATGGGGGGAGGGAGAGAAAGAGAGAGAGAGAGAGAGAGAGAGAGAGAGAGAGAGAGAGGGAGAGAGGGAGAGAGGGAGAAAGCAAGAAAGAGGAGAGTGAGGGAAGAGAGGATGAGAAGGATATTACAACGTAAGTCGGAAGCGAAGGTCCCGGTAGTCTAAGATAGAGAATAAGAGCGTGTGTGTGTTAGATAGGAGTAATGTAAGATTAGATTTGATGATTGTAAAATAAGTTAGTATAAGATAGGATAAGTAGAAGATTAATTAATTGTGTATAGCGCTAAGATATATTGTAATCCTAAGGCGACATAATAAAATTTTTCATTTATATAATATATATACATATACAGGGTGTTTCAGGTCAGGTTAGAGAAACTTCAGGATCTTATAGAAAATTGAATTTGGAACAAAAAGGTTTCTATAAACATAGGTCCGGAAACGCTTCGTTAAAAAGTTATAACTAATAAACGTCAAAAAATCACGTTTATTTGATAATTTTTAAAAATAATCCTTTATTTATTTGAAAAAAGTAATGAAAATAATCAAATAAATCAACAAAAGGACATACTTGTACGATGCATTGAGTCAATATTGCGTAGATGCCAAATATGCATTAATGAACAGGGACATCATTTTGAACAATTCCAATTCTGAATGTTCATGTTAGAAATGTAAACAAAAGTGCCTATGTGATTTACAAACGCTACAAATGTAGTGTTTACATAAAGACTTTCGAAAGTTTGTTTTCACAGTTTCTGCTTTTTTCATTGTTTTGAGCTTATTTTCTTTTGAACGCCTTATCAGAATTACATAAAGGAAAATAATGTAATTTAGTTTGTTATTTAATTATCTATCAGATTTATTTCATTACTTTTTTCAAATAAATAAAGGATTATTTTTAAAAATTCTCAAATAAACGTGATTTTTTGACGTTTATTAGTTATAACTTTTTAACGAAGCGTTTCCGGACCTATGTTTATAGAAACTTTTTTGTTCCAAATTCAATTTCCTATAAGATCCTGAAGTTTCTTTAACCTGACCTGAAACACCCTGTATATACAGGATGTTTCTAAATAAGTGCGAAAAATTTTAGGAGATGATTCTTTGTCGAAATTAAGGGGGGTTTTTTATATAAACATATACCCTTATATCCCTTCCTGAGGAGTTACACTCCTCCAAAGTGGGAAGTGAAAATTAGGTTTTTACTTTTTTTCTCAAATTGTGGAAAAGTTAAAAAATGAAAATTGGTGGATATTTTCCACTAGTAAAAAGGATACTTATAAATATTTTTTCAATCTTCCCGTATCGTTATAAGGGAATGAAACTAGCAACCCCAATTCAATTTTTTATTAGAACTTTTTAACGAGCTGGAATGTGATTATCTAAAAATATGGGTTAGAAAGCTTGATTTCTTTAGAAACTTTTTTATTTCTTTTATTTTTTTGTAAAATCAATAGTTTTCAAGAAAAAAAAATACATTATTATGCACAGCACAGTGCTAAATGGCATAGGTTTCGAATTACAAGAATTTAAATTTTAGAGTAAAAGAAGCAAGCGAAACAAAATTATAGTAAATATTAAAGAAAAATGAAACAAAAACAACACAAAATTATAATTTAAGAAAAAAATAAAAACCTAATTCTCACCTCCCCCTTTAGAGGAGTGTAAATTCCTTAGGGAGGGATATAGGAGTATATGTTTATAAGAAAAACCTCCCTTAATTTTCGACAAAGAATCATCTCCTACAATTTTTCGCACTTATTTAGAAACACCTTGTATAAATAAAAAATTGTATTATGTCCCCTTAGAGTTAAAATTGTTTACATATATCTTAGCGCTTTCATTTATACATATATATACATATATATATAAATGTGTGTGTAATATATATATGTTGGTGTACCGTGAACGTCCAACTGTAAGGGACGATATGATTCGTAAAATAAATAAAGCAATTCGATCCTTAGGTGCTGATGAAATTCTTCGAGCAACCAATTCCTCCCAAAGCAGAGTAGATGCTTGCATCGCGGAGAACGGTACTCAGTTTGAACACCTCGCTTGAACAAACACACACTTACTCACCTAGAAACGCACGCGCGTGCGAGCGCGCACACACACACACACACACACACACACACACACGTAACATACATGCAAACATCCCCCCCTACACATAACGAACATGGAATCAGATATCTGCCACGTTCTCGTCGTTGGTTCTGGATTACGCCAAGAGCAGTTAAAGTTCATTTCTCATCACATTTATTTTCAAGATCATTTCAAGGTTAGTGGAGACATTTTTAGAGAAATGTTTGAGACAAAAGTTTCTTATTTTTTTGCGTGTAATCCGAATTTGAACTAAAAATTATCATGTTTTATTTAAAATATTCGATTTACGGTCTGGATGGTCCATTTTCGGTCAGTACTGAAAGTTGAAAATATCACCATTCGATAAAGCGTACCCGATTTACTTATTACAAAATTTTGGGGATTTGTGATAAAAACCACTTTCCTTCATTTTAAAAGGGATATACGGATGGTTTCAGAGGCCCTGTATATAGGATGTCTCAAAACCTCCGTACAATACTTTATTAGCGTGTTCTAGAGGTAAAATAGAGCGCGAGGGCCTGAGCGCGCGAATTCTATGCGATATCATTGGCAAACTTTCATCGCTTATAACTCAAAAATTATTGCAGCCTCAAAATTGTTGTATTAGAATTTTTGACTCTATTTTACCTCTAGAACACTAATACGCTAATACGCTAATACAGTACGGAGGTTGTGAAATATATCCGTATATATATAGTTATATAGTATTATATGTAGTTATATAGTATTATATATAGTTACATAGTATTATATGTAGTTACATATAGCATTAATAATTTGGTCAAATGTAATCAAGCAAATAATAAAAAAATTATATTTAATTTCTAAAACTCGAGATTTAATTTATATAAAAATTAAATTTTGATTTGTCGCCTCAAATGGACAGTAAATAGACAATTTCCCATTTATCCGCCCAATTTCAAACAATCTGTTCAATATTTTGCCCTTGTTATGACTATATCAGTAACTAAATTGAGAAAAAGATATTATACTCTGTGTCTTATGTTAGTAGCCACTCTTTGTAGGTTTTATATGTGTTCGTAGTGGAAACTTGAATACGGAGATAGTTTCAATTGGTTTCGCAACGTAGCAGAAAGCGAAAGAACACGTATGGAAAAGAAAAGTCCATATATAAGGTGTTCGATAATAATTGCCGGACCTCTCGTGTACAAGTAGAGCGGGTTAAATCGAGTAGGAAAGTCCTGTATTGTTATACGATCTTCGCAATAATTAATGAGAAATTAATTAAAAAAGATCAGTCAATCTGTGCGCAAGTATAAGCGTACGGCTAAAAGAGACATCGCAATGTTGCGCGGTTACTTGGCGTGCGACGAAGCCTGGGATTAATAATTAAGTTTGATTATGTATTGTGCCTATCAACCGTATAATAGTGGAATATCTCTTCTCGCCGCTTGCTTATATTCGCGCAAATTGGTCGATTTTTTAAAATTAATTTCTCATTAATTATTACGAAGATTGCAAAACGGCAGAAAACCTTCCTATTCGGTTTAACCCGCTTTACCTGCACACGAGAGATCGTGCGATTATTATCGGACACCATGTATATGCATTTATATACGCAAAGCAATCAGTTTTATCACACAGGATGTATTTACAACTGTCGTATATAACTTCTCATATATCCTGATAAATAATAATGAATGAATTTCTGCAATTATAAGAGATAATTATGACAAATATATGATGAACTTAATTATTCTTAATTTTTTTCTGAGCATTCTAATAATATAATTAATGTAAAACATTAACATGTATATAAAATGGATATTAACCTTATGCGACGCACTACGAGCAAATCCGACTATTTTTGGATAATGTGTTATGCTACAAATTAAAGTAATTCAATACGAAAATTAATATAACAGTACTTACAAGAAACATATTTTATTTTTAAATTTGAACGGACTAAAAAGAGCCAGACGCGGATGATAATGCATCAGTTTCAAGAAAAATTAATTTTTCGTTGAAACTGATTAGTTGTGCACAGGGCACAAATTTTCCTTGGTGCGATACCAAATATTAAATAAATCTCAATTCGAAATTTTTATTTTAAAACTAAACCTAACCTAACCTAAACCCCCCTGATTTTCCTAAAAAGGTGTAGGCAAGAAATATATCAGAAAATTAGTGCTTAAGGAAAATTTGTACCCTGTGTACAATTTTACATATATACATATATATATAGTCAGTTTCAGCGAAAAAAAAATTAATTTTTCTTGAAACTGACGTATTATCATCCGCGTCTGATTCTTTCTAGCCCGTTGAAATTTAAATTTGTATTTCACATTGAGAGCCTTATTAAATTCTTAGATGATATTTTATTTTATTTTTGTATTACTGAAATAATAATAAAATAATTGCTAATAATAAAATAATAATAAAATAATAATAAAATAATTGCTAAGAATTTTATCAATAAAAAATAACATTTTATTCACAAAATATGTTAAAGGTAAAAACAAAATATGTTAAAGATAAAAACAATGCAAAAGTAACAATACCTTTCCTTGAATAACTACGACTTCAAACAGTTTCAATGAGAGAAAGAGAATATGTTGCGCAACGCGCATTACAAATCAATACTTATAATAATATACTATAATAAGACCAAAAGATAACTGTACGATCAAAATGTGATATAGACAATTGCAACAATTTAAATAATTACTTATTTTTACTATCAGTGAGATTTGTTTTTCTTACAAAAGCATGCTAAATCAGTTTTTAATACAAAGTAAGTATAAAATCGATCGTGTAAATTTATATTTGGCAGAAATGGCGAAATCACTTTCATAGCTTTTGTCAGAATAATATACGGTAAAACTGCATAATAGGGGCGACCTCACCGATTTCAATGGCCTTGACATATATTGTCAAGGTCACTGTCCTGAGTAAGTATCAAAAATTTTAAGCGTCGCTTGTTGTTTATTGAAAAGTCATAAACAAAAAAAGTTTACTAAATAAAACGTAATTTGGTAATTATTTACTTTTAGAGGAGCACCTCAGAACGACCTTGACCTTGACATATGTTGTCAAGTTCATGACCCTGAGTAACATTCAAAAAGTTTTAGCCGTTGATCATTGTTTACTAAAAAGTTATTAACAAAAAAGTTTACTTACTGTAATGTCGGTTTAATATTATCGTTATTATACTTCTATGTTCTTACAATTCCACATAGGTTTGCAACTTTTCACGCGAAGCAAAGTCCACCCCCATCATCCCCTGCTTTCAGTGCGAAACGAGATTTATGTTTCTACAATTCTACATAGGTTTGCAACCTTCTATGCGATTTATTCAATAAACTTTCTTTGTTAATAACTTTATTGTTTAATGAGAAATGTTCATAAATGAGAAAAAATGTTCGTTTCAGTATCAGGTAGTACCCTGGTAACATTTCCATTGCAATTCTGCTGTAAAACTGCACGAAAAGTCGTGCATTAACTTTCGGGCAGATCATGCGTTTTCTATTTCCAACTTTGACTATTTTTCTGTTGGCAGAAAATTGCGCTCGTCGTAATACAACAGAATTGTGGAAGATATGTGGCAGCATTTACTGCTAATAATTTACAGTAATATGCATTTACGTATAGCAGAATAGTGCAAGAAATGCGGCAGATGCTTGCACAAGTCTCAGTGCAACATAATCGCGCCAGATTTGTAGCAGTGCCTACTGCTAATAATTTGCAGAAATATGCATTTATATACAGCAGAATTTAACAAGAATTACGGCAGATGCTTGCGTAAGAAGTAGAGCAGCAGAAATGCAAAAGATTATAGCAGAATATACCGTGTAGCAAAATTGCACAAATATAGTGCATTAATTATGCAGCAAAATTACAATAATCACTTCAAATTGTTTAGATTGTAATTCCACCATTTTTAAGACTGGATTCCCACGATTTTAGATAATCCACAGTGAAAATCAAGTTTAAAACAATGGAATTTTTATCCAAAAAAATTTAGTGGAAACAGTGTTTACGGCAATTTTGCTGCATAATTTAGGACTTTATTTGTGTAATTCTGATATCACTGTCAATATTAATGTAATTTAACATTTTTTATAAATCTTACGCTCAATTTGAGTTTTTTGTAGGAAATATAATGAATTTTTATTATTTTTTTTTTAATACAAAGAATATTTATTTTTTAATAAAAAGCTCTTAGAACAACTTCAGAAGTTTAAAAAATCATGAACAACCCTTGAAAAAGACCCTTTCAAAACTCAAAATTATATGAAATGAATACATACAGTTATAAATATTTATCAAATATGATCACTTATATTAATTATTATAAATAATTTAGTTTTTGAGAACATATCACAAATGTTGCACTTATAAAGTATTTTAATTTACTTTCTATATATATATGTATATATATATATATATATATATTAATTTAGAATCAATAAATGCAATTTTTGCTGCAGTCATGTAAAGCCTTTCATTGCTTATAAACTATTTGTATCTTTTGCATAAGTCATTTAGTCTTTCCTTACTTATAAACTATTAAAAAATAGAAACAAAAAATATTTGTCTAACTGTGGACTAGACAATTCGATAAATACTTTTAAATATAGAACTGTCTTTTGTTGAGAAAACGAAATATTTTAAACAAAACTGAAACTTATATAACACATGTATTAATAATTTAGAATTACTAAACGTAACTTTTACTCAAAGGCATTCAGAACATTGGGAAAAAAATATTTTTCTAACCCTGGACTAGACGATTCAATCTACATTCTGTCCGAGCCCTAAAAAAGAAATCGGCTTATTGGAACGAGAAAACGCCTTCTGTTGAAAAAACCAAATATTTTAAACAAAAGTAAAACTTATAATATGTAGGAACTTATATCATGAAATCTTTATCTTTGATAAATAATATGTAGAAACTTTTAGATCGTTCATGTTGATCTTCGATCATCTTCATTATTGTTGTATAAATTATTCATATCTTGCAAATAATTTCGTCGGCCATTCCCAACACGCTCCCGATTTTCCCTTCGAACTCGATCTCGATGCCTTTGCTTGGCAACTCTTAATGCAGCCTGCATAAGTTGACTAAAGGTTTCTATTGAAATTTTTTCAGACTGATTAACTACCTCTGAAACATAACATACATATACTTGTATAATATTTATTAAAACATTAAAAAATTTAATTCCTTCTTATGAACGCCAGTAAATAATTAAAAACTTCAATTAATACTAATGTAAATGTCGACTGATATAGACGTGTATTACGGCATTTATGTATTCCGCCTTCGACGAAACCGAATAATTTATTAGGTGAATTATGTGACTTTTTCTTTGTTACTCTGCTATTATACTTGAAAAGGACCACAATCGGTGGTTGAAACGTCGTAACTAAAATAAAGTAATGTCAGTGTTGGTCGCTCTATAATTGAAGTTGTTATTAAAAAATTTAATTTTGTAACCTTATTCTATTGTATCAAAACTCAACATTGTTGAATTTAAAATATTTAAGAAAAAATAGTTTAGAAAAAATAGTTTAAAAACCAATCAATAATAAAAAGCTCAGAAGTTTAAAAAATCACAAACAACCCTTCGCACGAGGGTTATGTATCATCTTAAAAGGGTCTTTTTCAAAACTCAAAATTATATGATTGTATGAAATGAAAACCTATTGTGAAGGAATGCTGATGCTAATGTTTGTAAAATTTTAAGATAGGTCATTGATCGAATACGCAGGAATTGTTGAGGAGAAGTGATCAAAACGGTTTTTCGCTGTACTCTACGGCAACCCAACAATTGTAAACAAATTATCAATATCAATTTAGGTATAACATACACTAGAAGCTGACAAAACATTTTTTCTAAGACATGATAGATTGATTTAATAGAATTAGAATAATACTTTAGACTCCTAAAATTTCGAAAAATATTTGTAGCTTTTCGAGACATGTACATAAAATACATTTCTTTGTAAAACGTTCCATAAACAATAACATTTTTTCGATTTTTCTGAGTGAATAAAATTTATGTTGAGTTTTAGAAATCATAATTTAAGGATATGATTCGCAAATAAGAATACTTACGGAACATCATTTTACTCAGCTGTGTGTCATATAATGTCCTGTGCGATGCAGGTTCATTTTCCTCGTTTTCCGATTCTTCATTGCTTTCCTTATTACTTTTCTGAGCCCACTTAAAATGGCTTGCAAGTTCATCTGAGATAGAATATCTAAGGTACTGTCTCAAAGCAATTTTCGTATTAGGATTTCCCCACCAAATAAAATAATTTCTCTGTAAAATATTTTAAGGAGTCAGTGGTACTATATTATGCAAATTATTATCGATACAGAAATTCATTAACTACCGATAAGGGATATAAGATATTGCTAAATAAATTTCGAATCTCTGAAAAATTTTAATTTCGTGATAAATAATTATGTAATAGTTAAGGAATTTTAAGAATATTGTATTTTGTATTACCGAAAATAGCAAAACCATTTAAATATTCCGAAAAGCAAAATGCAAAATTAAAGGTATGATAATATTTTTATATAATCAAAATATAAGTAAAACATTTTTGATATTTTACTTACTAGTTCTCCCTGCTTTTGTTCATTTTTCTCGAACTCTTCAAATTTTTGCATATTTTTTAATGGGAAACCTTCCGGAAGCGAATATACTGGGTGAGCCCCACCGTTATTATTTGCGTTTTTGTTTCTAAAAATAATTTGGCTCGGTTTTATACTCAGAAAATTAATATTTAAGGGGGTGTAAAAAGATCTTGATGGGTTCCACTTTATATAAACCCAAAAACCGTATCCAAATTATCTTCTTTTTATCGTACAACTTCTTTTATCTTTTAAGATATTTTGATAAAATTTATAGATTTTTAGAATAGAAAATCACGTTAATGCATACTTACACTTGCAGATTATCCAATTTTGTATTGAAGTAGGTTTTCAGTTCATCCATTTTTTTCTCATAATAGTTTTGCATATCGTCTATTTTTTTCGAAACATATTGTTCCTGAGTCTCGCAAAACATATGCATTTTTTCCTCAAATTTTTGGAAGAACCTTTCTTGCGATGCCCTCAAGTTATTTAAATTGGCATTTTCAGAATTTTCACAACTTATATGGCCATAATTGTTATTGTGAGAGTTGTAGAACTGCGGATGTCCGTGTGTATTATCCAGTGCATGTCCTGTAAAAATTCGTTTGCTATTGTAGTATTTTATTTTATTTTATTAATTTTATTAATTTTAATCTATTGTATGTAAAAATATTTTGCCTGAGGTATATAATCCCTGTGTATATGTGGATGAAACATTGGCTGCATTTGCGTACATGCCACTAGTGCTCGAACTGTCATAATATCCATAATTTGAAGTAACAGCCGGAGGAATATATTTATTCCCAGTTTTTCTTGAGGAATTGTTTTGGACAGTACCTGGGTAAACGAACGTAAACGTAATAAATTTTTTTTACATAATTGACGAATCTGAAGTTGCATCGTTTTAACATAGTGTCTGAATAAGAATTTTTTCTTTTTCTTTTGAAATTGATTTTAATATAAATATATGTAATATAATTCGTAACACTAAAATGACAAAAAGAAAGATTAGAACGATTGTGTGTCTACGTTTAGAATTTTTCAAAAATGACGGCAAATTTGAGCAAAGAGCGGCCATAAATAATCTAATTCAGCTAAGTATGTCATCCAAATTGTTTAGATATATCTGATAAAATAAAAATTACTGTAAAAAATTGTCTTTTAGTACAAAAAGATGAATCAATTCAAATAATAAGCAACTTTAGATTTTTCAAATTTCAGAATAAGTTCGCCATAAGATAGTCTTTGCACGCAGAAACGCATTTTGTAAGCGCTTAAGGGTCCAATATAATATAAAAATGTCTAGATTCTAAAGTATGGAAAAAATTTATTTGCAAATCCGAATATGAATGTGTTGACGATTTAATCTTTGTTTTTTGCTTCAAATGTTAATATTTTGTTTGTCTATTTTTTTATTAATTGTATTTAGTGAAACATAAAAACAACGCCTTACCGTACAATTTACTAAATTTCTCAAAAATTTTAATTTTATAAATTTTATTTTAATTTTAAATTTTATAATTTTCTTTTTTTTTTAGTACAAACTTTAAAATTTTGCATAGACATACTTATTAACATAAATAATAGTATTTTTTTTTATTCGTTAACCCTTTTTTATTGCGTACAAGGACTACCTTAACAGAAAGGTAAAATAAAATATTTGTTTTGGGAATACAAAAGTAGTTACTTGTTTCAACAACTGCCCCTGAGTTGAAATCGTACACAGAATGATTATTTGACGTACGCATCACATCATCTCCTTGATCATAATTATTTTGTAATGTTTGTGTTGAATAACCAGGTGAGTTCAAATTATTGTTTCCATGGTGTTCAAGTTGCTGTTCCGATGTTGGTTTTAGTGTTTTTTCTTGGTTTCCTTCTTTTTTTTGGTCAGGTTTTGTGGCTGGTTTATCTTGATTTCCTTTTTCTTTCCGGACTGATTGTTCATTTTTTTCGGATCCTTTTTTCATTTCAACATTGTTCTCACTTTCAGTCGAAAAATTAGATTCATTATCAGATAATTGACTTGGTGTATCAGTTGATTCTTCAGAATTAGAATTGCTAAACATTGCTGTCATTTCTTCTAATATTTTACTTTTAGCCTTCTTCTTACTCGTTGGCTTATCAGAATCTGTAGTACAATACTTTTTAGGCTTTTTTATTGTACGTCCTCGTCGATTACATTTTGAACCTTTGTCAGACATTTTTTATAATACTGCGGATCAATACATAGTTATATATAGTTCTTTTTTTATCTTGTAGTGGAAAAACATTTAATAAAAGTTAAACATTTAAAAAGTTATGAGGTACAAAAAATAAACTATATTGAAGGATTTACATTGACAGATTATAAATCAAAAATTTGTTACGCAAATATGATAAAACATTTGCGTTATATGTATATAAATTGGCTTTACAATATGAAACTACTTAATATAATGTAACAAAGTAGAAACAATATATTCATCATTATTTTTTTCTGATTTTTGAGTTGAAGAGAATGACCCTGACCAACTTGGCATACTATAGCACTTCGCAGTTACATAATTTATGCTGATTAATTGTAAGTCTTTTGATAACTCTTTGCATTTGTAAACTCCGACAGTTGAAGACTGAATTGGCAATTCGTAAAAATTTGTAACATTTTGAAAAGTTTGTACTACAAAGAAAACATCTTCATTTACAGTCAAAATATTTTCAATTCTGCAAATAGACTTATCCCGAATCTTGCAAAAACTATTGCAATCATCTACTGCAAAATTAAATTTATTTGACTGATAATTTTTGTATTGTATGAGATTAGTATTTTCAATACATTCAGGAATGGGACCATTTGTGTGTATTACTGAAAGCCGATGATTCTCAGGATTACGTTCAGGTACATGTTGTATATAATTTTTTTCTCGTAATCGATTTGCGAATTGCTCAAGTGGACGTGGATGATTTCTAATACTTTTTTTAAAAAACGGCATATTATTTTCATAAACGAATGCTGAACAATTTTCTAGATGTCCTAATTCCTTTACGTCATCTACTAAATGTTGTAATCCATGAACATTGTAACTTACAAAGCTCGCTGTATAAAGATGTTCCGCATGTTTAACAAACATTTGTAGGCATTTTTCAGCCGTTTCTAATTGCCTTTTCGAACATTTAATTGATGTGACTATTCTCATGGCTACATTAAGTAATAACAAATGGAAATAAAATTCTTCAGATAGAATTCCGAACGAAATAATTGGTGCTGCATATAAAAGAAAATGTCTTAACTCAGTTGCTTTGAATTTAGAGAATTTCGCGAGAGATCTAGGACGACGAGCAAATTCGTTTAAGCAAAACTTGTTTAACTCTACATATCGTGAAGACATTTCATTAAGCGCTGAGGTACGTAGTTTCGCTGTATATCCAAATTTGCCATCATACCACGCACTTAATAGCCTCACAGTAACACCAAGGTATACCAGATGCATAATTTCAAAAGGCACCCTTGTGACAATTGGTATTCCAAGATCCTCTAATGGACTTTTTCCTTTTTGATGGTCCTCATCCACACAAGATATATATTGTTCATTTGTTCGCTTTTCGTGATTGATGCCTAAGTAAACCATTCGATTCTCATGTCGGAAACCATTAACTTTGCATTTAGAGCACGGATTACTGGAATTGTGCCCATAATGATTTAAAACTAAAGCTCTCGCCGGAGCGTCGGCAACAAAATTTTTAAACACTATAGGAATACGACGATTCCGTATTAGTATTCCTCCTAGTCTATTAGCTTCTTTTACTTCATCAAGAAGATTTTCAAAAAAGTTATATACATCGTAAGGTTTATCAAGTCCTTTGTACACACCTATAATCACCGGCTTGAAATAAGGAATATTAATGACCCTATATTGTAAAGGCCAATATTGCATAGGGTTGCTTTTACTCAATGATAAACCGTCAGTGTTAAGTTCTATTTCTAGAACAAGCGGAATTTCATCTGCAGCATAAAAGAAAAGGTGCTTTTCTAACGGTTTTACAAAACCAATATGCCAATATACACCTGAACCAATCGGTACAAAGTTAATGCGATCACGACTTGTTTTTAAAAGAGTTCTGCTATCTTTTGGTAAATTCTGAAAACATTTATGAGTACGAAGTACTCTTAAAATTGCTTTGGTCTGAACATGATTTATATTCATGTCCAGGCAGCATTGTCGTAAAAGGTTTTGAAAGTTTTCAAAACAATCTATTTCGACATTTTGGAGTTGCGAATCTTCGTATACTATTTCTTCTACTACATTATCATGAGCACTTGGCGTTTGTGGTGGAAAATCTAAAGACGTTTCTTCAAAATAAGTGGTGGAAGCTAAATTCTCTGTAGTTTCACTACTTCCCAAATTTCCACAAGTCACATGATAACGATTTTTTTCAGATGAATAAGTTAAGAAATTATTACTTCCATTTCGATCTTGTAAATGTGTTTTACCTACAGAAAGATGGAATCCTCTACGAGTACATAAACGATTATATTGTTGACGACTTGATAAATTGTGAAAAGCTTTGCGAGTCGTCCAATTCATGTTTCCTTTGATTTCAATTAACTTTCCAATTCAATTTCACTCAAGTGCAACACTGTCAAAAAAGAAATTAAGACTAAGTGAAAAACAGTTATAAGGCAAAGTCCAATCACTGACATCTTAAAAATTCGAATAAGATAAGCTATTTTGTATTTATTCATTATCTTCTTTAAATAAATAAGTTTTTGATAAAAAAAAGCTCTCCAAACTAAATCACACCCTTAATTATATGTGTGTGAGTGTATACGTCAAAATAAGCAAACCAATCAAATTATTTTTGTTGGTTCAATCAATCATTTTTTCCATGTATATTTCAAAAATTTTCATTATTACCGTACATAATACTTCATATTCAAAAACATTTTCTTAACACTACGAGTTTTAAATTACTTTTTAACAAGTTATTAGCCATTTTTCTTTATTTTTTAATAAATTGAGACGCAAGAGTTATCAAAAAACAACTGATAAAAAATAAGCCAACACAGTTGTAAGTTACATATTGAAAATATTCATTAATAATTGTATAAAAATCTGTTGATGCATAGGCTGCTTATTTATCTGTAAGTGAATAATAAAAAAAAAATAATATCACACATTAGACTTATACTAATACTTGTCATTATCACTTCTCTAATAAAATTGTCTTATATTTAGTAGTAACGCACACAAGCTTAATGTTACTAATCGCAGTATTCATTATTAAAAAATGAAACTTCATAGATATTCATACATATATATATTGTATATGTACTGAAAATCATTATAATTGCATATGAAAATCTGTCAATGTATATGCTGCTTTTGATATAATTTATATTTCTATGAAATAAGCTTATTTCTTTTGATAATTGAATAATATAAGAAATAATACTGTACACTTAAATTTATACTAATACCAATCAATGAAGTTTATAATAATACTGACATTCCAGCATGTATTATTGACAAGATATAACAATTTGGTATAATTTAACAACGACACCAATTTGACAGTTATAATCACGGTTATATCAAAAAGGATTATATGAAATTCTATAGGTTATGTATGCAAAACATAATATGCTATTTAATGAAGAGAAATAATAATTACCAGCAGTAATATGATTTCCAACAAATTCAAAACTTGAATATGACAAGGTGTATACTGGCGATTCCACAATATAATAAATAATTTAACCACACCGCACCGTTGTTACTGATTGTCCTTATTTGATCGTCTACGAATGATGCCAGAAATGGGATCCTGCGCGCGCATACTTGAGACCAACCACGCACGCACGCATGCATGCCGGATATTTTTTAAAATATCGTATTGTACTTTTTAATATCGTATGCATTTTTTAATAATATTGTAAAACTAATAATTAATATGTCTAATAACTTACGGATTCTAATTTAATTTCAAAAAAATTCAGTCAAAATAAAATATTATAAAATATAAGGAAAATTGGTGGATTTTTACCTTAATTTGATAATGCAAGGACCATTTAACTCAAACTTTGAAAAACTTAAATTTCCAAGAAATCATTCATCAAATAGAAAATGTGATGCATAAGCATTTATACCATAGTAATAAAATATTTAATAAAATATGTAATAAAATTTTTTTCACAAATAACTGAATTCTACTAAAAATTAAAAAATTTCATCATTTTAGAAATTTCAAATATCATCACGGAGCCTCTGATTAAATAAGAAATGATTTTTTAATTAATTAAGAAATGATTTTACGTTTGATTTATATAATATTTCATTTAATGAGCTGGTGTTTGCACAAATCTCTATGCATTTCTGGCGCTAGAATCGCTTTTGAATCTCGGCAATTTAAGTGGCAAATACTTTGTAATTAATGTTATAAATTTGCTCGAAGGATCTAACGCGCTAAACAATTTATATTCTGACGGACAAATGCTTGCCCATTCTTTTCGCGTTTCTGCCGCTCGGATCTGTACTCGAAACTCGGCAATTTAAGTGACAAAGACTTTTCTTATTCTGCTGCAAATATGTTTGCAGAGTTTAGCGTATTCGGCTGTTCTTTTTCTGTCGGACAGATGCTTGCACGTTCTTTTCGCATTTTTGTCACTCGGATCTGTACGGCAAAAACAACAATTTAAGCGACATACACTTGTGAAATTTTGCTGCGAATATGTTTGAAGAGTCTAGCACACTCGACTGCTCTTTTTCTGACAGGCAGATGCTTGCACGTTCTTTTCGCGTTTCTGCCGCTCGGGTTTGTACTCAAAACTCGGCATTTTAAGTGACAAAAACTTTTGTTATTCTGCTGCAAATGTGCGTGAAGAGTCTAGCGCGATTTGCTGCTATTTTTCTGTCGGGCAGATACTTCGATTTTGTTTTCACATTTCTGCTGCATGTCTACTTTTAACAAATTGTATAAAATTTCACAGTAGCTTCTTACAGCAGACTGCTGCAATAGTACAGTAAGTACTCGTTCAATAACATATATTATACACCTCTGACGCAATTTTGGACTGTTTTCTTGCACACTTCTTCGGGACGTATCTGAGCTATCAGATTGTGTTACCAGGGTAGTATCAAATTATTGTCTGTATAGTCATTGTAAATCGAACGCGTCGCGTGGAAAGTTGCAAACCCATGTAAAATTGTAAGAACATAGACCTCGTTTCGCACTGAAAGCAGGGGATGATGGGGATGGACCTTGCTTCGCGTGGAAAGTTGCAAACCCATGTGGAATTGTAAGAACATAGATGTTCTATTCATTAAACTTTATCTGTTTATAACTTTTCAATAAACAACTAGCGACGCTTAAAACTTGTTAATACTTTCTCAGGACAGTGATCTTGACAACATATGTCAAGGTCATTGAAATCGGTGAGGTCGCCCCTATTATGCAGTTTTACCTAATATACTTATAATAATACTATAATAAATTGAAAAGGCTCTGATATCATAAGAAACTCCACGTGTCTTTATCCGTATCCCCGTCTTACATCCCTGGTAAGTCCTCATAGCGAACGAAGACGAGATGAAGAGCAAGGCGCGAACGTCCTCACCTACGCAATAAGCAAAACAGTACACAGTTCTTATTAATCAATATGCTAAGGATGGTCCAAAGAAAGAACTGAAACGTTCAAAATAAATAGAGAATAATTAAAAACAAGATTGTTATGCCTGATATCTGCACTTGGTTCTTATTAGCTCTTTTTATACTCATAATAATATACGACGATGAAAGAAGGAGAGAGAAGAGAGAAAAAGAAATACAACTTCGTTAAAATTAAGTGAATTTAAAAAATTGAAAAATTTAGAATCAGATTTAAGATCTGATTTAATATGTTACATACACACATATTCACATTTATACATACATAATTATACATACAAAATAATACACACATAACCTAGCAAACATCAAATGCATATGCAAATAACTGCAATGTAATGTAGAAATCCTTAAAAACTTATCCTTTTAAAAAAAAGGTAAAAAAGGCGCCAAGCACACGCGCCAATTGTGAAAAACTATTATGTATTTACAAAATAGTGCTATTTTAATCTACAAAATAGTTATTTTATTTGCACAAAATAGTGTTATTTTAAATCATTAAAAACTGTTCTACAAATTATTTTAATTGTGTAAAATATATTCTACAAAAATAATGTGATATCAAACAATAGCGCCAACTGAAAATAAAAACTTTTAAAAATATTTTAACCAAAAAAAATTTTACAAAATAGTTGTTTTGATTTCCTATAAAAATTAAAAAATTTTAATTAAAAAAACGAGAGAGAGGGGGGAAGGAGGGAGAAAGAGAAAATGAGTGACAACACATACATATACAATAGTTTAAAAGGTTATTACGGTCGATATTATGGATTACGGTCCATAAATCAATATTATGGATTACGGTTGATAAATTGATACCGAGAGTGTCGCTAATGCCATCTCTTGTCGAACGGTTTAGTTGTATCTTTTTCCGACGTTTCTTAATGAAAAATTTTATAATATTGGGGACTTTGCATCATAATATCTCCGTTCATGATACTTGTAGAGCGAAAATAAAGACATTTTCCTTATATAATTCGAACCCAAGCTATCGATTAAGCCTATTAAGAATTCGATCCGTTCAGTCGTTATTCAGATCTAATAATCTAAGGTACTCTCAACTGTCCGACTCGCGTATAGATACCCGGAGTGCTTCGCTGTTGCTGCGCGTGACTTGGCGCGAGACACTACCGTGTCTCTTGATATAACATGTGTATATTTACATATACGTTATATGGTAGTTATGTATATCTATGATGTTGAGTATACACACAATCACACACACATACATACAAATCTGAATACACACACAATCACACACATACTGGATTTAAAAAAGAATACCTTCCTTGGTTGCAACTAATACGTTTAACTTCAAGAAATTGATTTACGTTAAGAACAATCGACATGTAATTTGTTTTCAGTGTTTATTATTTATAATTGGAGTATGTATGTGTAGATTGGCAGGTGATTAATACCTTAAAAATATTCAGCAAAATGCTAGCAACTTTATTTCATATCTTAATAACTTACATAATATAAAGAATGCCAAGTAAATAAACAAAGATGTATGTAATGGAGGATTGCACGAGAGCCTAGACACACTCATAGCAATTATATATTCGTGGCAGAAGCACTGCCATATCTGTGTAGGGCATTTGCATATTTTTCAGTCCAACAAATAATCGTTAGAAGACTATATTTGCGGACTAGAAAAATATGTGAGGTGCGAGTGGCTGAATCAGGAATCGAACTCGAGTTTTTCGCTTTCCGGGCACAACTACTCTTATCACTGAACTATTCAGACCTTACACCTTATGCACAGTAATATATTGTAGTATACGAGCGATGTTGGAATCTTGCATGCAGTGCCGACTGCCGACTGCCACAGAGAAATTTGCGCTACTGATAGCTACAGTGTGATTCGAGAGAGATGATGGTCCTAGTCTCTCGTCAGTTGATAACTGGACTATGGATGCTTTCCTATTGAGCACCAATTAAATATAACTTTACGATATAAAATAACTATAACGATATAAAATAACTATAACGATATAAAATAACGATATAAAATAACTATACAAAGATAGAAATTCATGTTCTATTGTTTCGAATACCAGAAAATTTAGAAGACATATACTATTATACAAGAAGTCACACAACTTTTCACGTTGAAAATTAATATTGAAAAATTATGTACTTATTGTAATGCTAAATCTATACTTGAAAAGACTGATATAATAATAACAAAAGATTTTATTATTATACCATTGCTGTTATTTAAAATTAATAATACGAACATTAATAAAATTACAAATTTAAATATTAAAACTACCTACGATTAAGATATACAGGGTGTCCGGTAATAATCGCCTCACCTGTCGTGTGCAGGTAGAGCGTGTTAAACCGAGTAGGAAAGTTCTCTACCATTTTGCAATCTTCACAATAATTAATGAGAAATTCATTAAAAAAGATCAGCCAATCCGCGCGAGTGGAAACGCTCGGCAAGAAGAGACAGCCCACGCGGAGATTCAGCGCCACTCGTATATAGCCATAGTCATAGCGATAGTCCTTTGTAGAGCGCTCCTCTCCGCTTCGTCGCGCGCCTAGCAACCACGTAAACATTATGCTATCTCTTTTCGCCGCGCGCCTAGTAATCACGTAACACTGAGCTGTCTTTTCTCGCCTCGCGCTTGTACTCGCGCGGATTGGCCGGTCTTTTTTAATTAATTTCTCATTAATTATTTATTGTGAAGATTGCAAAATGGTAGAGGACTTTCCTCGGTTTAACCTGCTCTACCTGCACAGACTGGTGAGGCGATTATTACCGGACACCCTGTATACAGATGCAAATATATATAAAATTATCAGCGCAATTTTTCATCGAGCAAAATATAATTGATGGACATTACACTAATATGGTGCGTGGTAAAAGTATAGAATGTGTAATAAATAATATGAAAGTACAGAAATACAATTGGCCTTTGCAATGCTAAGAATGCATATATGTTTTATGCAGAACAAATATTACAAAAAGTATCTGCAAAAAATAGTGAAATTTCTTCAAGAAAAAACCTTTCTAAAGAAAGATAAAAACCACATGTCAAGAATACATAAAAAGATATCCAAACCTGTATGCAACAAATATAAATTTTAAAAAATGTTAAACACTGTTAACAAATTGTTAAACACTATTCAAAAACAGATATGAGATACAACTAGTCAAGTACTTATGTTACATGTTATCAATTCATAATGCTGAATGTTATGAGGGGATTCCTTTGATTCTCACTGTGTATATCTTACAGGATGTATAATTTTAAAGAAAATTTATCTAATATAATATGTGACAAAAATGATATATAATGATTTACAAGTCTACTAAAATTTCAGTTTATGAGTACATAACTTATACATTTATATGTTATCTAACATATCAGATAATACAAAATAATATATAATTTAAAATAATATATAATTCAAGATAACACAAAATATTTAAAATTAAGATTTGCGAACTATTATTAAAAAACATCCAAATTATTAAGAAACATCGAAATTATATCTATATATATGAAATGTATACGTTTTATATAATGCGACCCGGACAAGCCAAATTATTATACTTTGCTTTGGTCTAAGTATGTTTTATGTTACTTAGAGTTTATCAGAAATTTTTTTTCAAATTATACATCCTGTAAGATATATACTGTGCGAATCAAAGAAATCCTAATCTCATGCAGCATCAGATAAATTGATATAACCTACAACATAAGCACTTGACTAGTTGTATTGATGTCATACCTGTTTCTGAATGGTGTTTAACAATTTGTTAACAGTATTTAGCATTTTTTTTAAATTTATATTTTTAGCTGAAATTGTCGGTTGAGTATATCTTCTGGAAGATATCCTCAACGCTCGCACATGCGATGGTTTAGGCATATCTCTGTCTCTGCATCTGCCATGAGATAGACGTCTATTTTCTAATTTCAATATTGTCTATTTTCTATAGGAGATGCTTTAGAAATGTGAAGCTGACATCTTTTTTTTAGACGAAATATATTTTTACAACTATTTTTTGATAGCGATTGTTTAGATGAATGTAATAACCTACGATATATAAAATCATTCAATGTCACTGTGAAAATTAGTTACAAGAAAATAATTACAAAATTACATGTATAAAAGGTATATTTGGAACGATGAAATTGAGTACCAATACTGTAATCTTGCAATTGTTGAAAGCTACAGTATTGTAACTATCGATTTTATTATTGAAATATAGTGTTTACTATTGAACATTATTCGTACAGATGTCGTAATAAACATTGTTTCTAAAACAAATTTATATAACAAGCTAAACACGAAAAGATTAAATAATGAATAAATAAATTAACCAATTATGCATCATTTGAAGAGCAAGTGGATACGATTCTCACTTACAGAGAATATCAAAAATATAGTGAAAGTTAAACTTTTGTATTTTTAACAATATTTTCACCGTTTTCACAATCAGTCATCGTTTTAAACAAAGTATGTGTTATAAGTGAAGAGAAACGGATCAGTGTGAAGTTAGCCCCGCAATTTTTAACTTTCGTATTTTTATTAATTGTGCTACATTGTGCTACGTTTGTATCGATTTATCATAAATCGCAGCTAAGTAATTTAAACCATATTTCAGAAAATTAAAAGACGAAAATTGTGCCAGCCACACACTTTTCGAATCGTGAATTATTATTGATTGTGCTGTATTGTATTTGTGCCACAAACGCAAAGTCAATAACTAAAAGCACATTAGAGAAAATTTTAAAAATATTTACTACTATTAAAATTTTTACTAGTCCCGCACTTTGTCGCGATCAAGCTCATTTTTTTGGCAAATTGGCACAAGTTTGTGCCGCGTTGTGCCATAAAGAAAATATCATTATCTCCTTCCGCTTAGCTAAAAAAATTCATAAATATAAAAACAATAATAATAATACATAATATTGTAATAATACATAATCAAAAAAGAAGTAATAATAATAATGCATAATCAAAAATGGGCTAATAAGAGCTAAGCACAAAAAGTAGGCGTAGCAAACTTATCTTAAAATCTTTTTTAGTTAACTTAATATAAAATAACTAGTTATAAAGTAATTTAGTTAGAAAATAACATATAAATACTGTGATGCGTCTTATGGGCCAAACGGGCAGATTATTAAAAACACGTATCAATAAGCACCGTGATCATATCAATAGAAACACTTTGCAACAGTCTGTGATCTCGGACCATAGATTTTTGAATCACAAATTTGATTGAGACGTCGTTGAAATCTTGGATGAAGAGATTATTTTAAACATGAAATTATTATCAGAAATGTTGTTTATTAAACGACAAAAAAAAAAATCTCTACAGACTAAACGGATATCAAATGTCTGCACCATACATACGTAACTATTGTAGAGCACATAACTAAGATTTAAAAGCCCCGCGCTTTGAGAGGTCTTTTTTTTTGCATGCTTTTCCATCACATGCACGCTGGCGATTTACTTATGTTTCATCTGTTTATATTTTACAACCTGTCATTACTGTTTTGTATACCGCTGACATCATGACGTGTGCATTTTTCGCTTCTCCCCACATAGCATATGGACGTCCATTAAACGTCCGAAGAACGTACGATTGGTCTGACATGGATGTGGGATGTCCGTATACGTCCGTTGGCTATCAATGGAGCGTACATATTATGTCCCAATGTCCGGCTTATTTACGTTCATAGGACGTCCTATGGACATCTGGTAGACAAATACAGATATCCCATGGACATCCATATCGGACCAATCAGATGTCCTTCGGACGTTCAGTGGACATCTGGTGGATGAAAATACAGTACATCCAATGGATGTTCAATTCGAATGTCTCATGGACATTCAATAAATGAGAATACAGTACGATCTAGTGAATGTTCAACTCTGATATCCATGAGCAAAACCAGGGGCTCGATTCTTGAATTCATTCGCAAGAGATACGTATGTGCAAATTCTGCTCTTACAGAAAAGTTGCAAGTTGATTGGCTATTGCATGGCTTTTAGCCAATCAACTTGTAGATTTTTCGAAAGAATGGAATTTGCGCACACGTATATCTTGCGAATGCATTCAAGAATCGGGCCCCAGTTCGTCCGAAAAACATATAAAATGGATGTTCATCTTAGGATATCCATTTTATAGAGCACATGGAATTAGAATATATAAAACGATTTCCGAACTTTTGTTAACGTTTTATTAAACAATTTCTTATATAAAATTCCACCCTTGAGCAGACTTAAACTGCAGGTTTAAGATTAAATACACACAATCGCTGTTTTTGAACTTGCAAATCTTCACAAATCTGATATTTGTTATAGGGTAAACGGTGCAATATAGGAATAAAATAAATTATTTCACTCGACAAGTTAATGAGAGTATATTTTGATTTTCCAATTCTTTATTATTATAAGAAAACACATATAATAGATAAAATTAATTTTATTATTAATCAATTGTGCAACTGTTTTTAATATCATCTGTACATAATATCGTACATTACATAATATGCTACGTATAATATGTAACGTACATTTTTGTACAGCAAAGCTCTAATAATAATACGCAATTTTTCATATACTACGCTTATATTATAGGAATACACTAAATAATAATTTTATTAATATATAATCAAAAAGTGTTTAGGCTTCCACGATTGATCATTAGAATTATTGCTATATTGTCAGGTTGCACATAAGTTTTTTAAAATGTTGCATAAAGTTTTCGAATTTAAATGCATTGAAGAAATCAAGTACGCCAAAGTTTTCAACGTCATCAGGCTTATAAATAAGATTATACACGTTATGCAAAACATTGTTTTGTTCAATAAAATTGATTAAGCTATAAGCTAAACCATAAGAATATCAATAAAATCTTAATGCCATTTTTTTCATTTCTACATGTCTTGCAGTCTTACGTTCTTAGATCAGTTCGCAGCAAATCAGAAAGTAACATACATGTATCGATGCTTTTTGATTTGCTGAGACCCAATTCAAAAACTACAAGACATGCAGAAATTAAAGAAATTTAACTTAACCAGAGTTCTATAATCAATAGTACCAATACTTCAAATAATTTGACTAATCGTAGAAGCGTAAACAATTTTAGATTACTGTTTAATTGCACAAAGTTATTCTAACAAAATTGGTTTGATGTGAGACAACAAAAGCATTGGCCACTGAAACTATAATTATCAAATGAGACTTATGAATAATAACAAAATTATAAGTATCTTTCTTTGATATATATATTGCTTACGATAAGACTAGCCTTTATCATCGATATTTGCACGAAGTCCAGCTGCTGCTACTTCTACACGTTTGTCACATTTCTTAGGCGCGCGACGCAGCCACTCTTTAATGAAAGTACAAATAAATGCATTTGTAGCATCGGAATAATGTTTTTGAACTACATCTAAAAAATAAGAGAACAAGTTTTAGATCTAGATTTCAGTAATCAAATTAAAATGCGCAAAGTAGCTTGTCGAGTTTCTATTTCCTTTAGTGATAAATGTATCTTAGTCTTAAAATATTGTCCAATAAAGAAAATTAATCATCGATTAAACAATACTTTTCTAAAATAGTTTTTCACACTAATTCAAATTCGATATTTGTTTGTTCCCATCACTCACAGTTTTCGAGATATCTTTCGATGTTTAGAATCAATTGTTGCTAAATAAAGGGTAAAAACGATTTCAATTACTGATAATCGAAAACATCATTAGACTTTTGCAAGCACTTTTTAAACTTAATTTTGCATGTTGAATCGAAATCCGTTTCAATTTTCTTTGTACTACCCATATTATTTGAATTATGTTGAATTACACACTTCATTACATTACATTTGTTAAAAAATGTTATTAATCCTTTCAAGCAATTTTGTATACAAGAGAATTTCATGAAAATCAATGACTTGTGTATCTCAGGTCGCTGATTTCGAATCTTAGCCAGAATTTTAAATAATATAATTACAGAGTCAGTATCGTCATACTGACTAAATCTACAAAACTTTGCTATATTGATTACATCATTTCCAGTTCGAAAATTTCGAAATTCTGGTCCGAAATCAGCGATCAAAGAGACCACAAAGCTTTCATTTTCATTAAATTCTTATGGGTTGCTTGAAGGGATTAATAACATTTTTTAACAAATTAAATATGCAATTCAACATAACTCGAAAAGTATGGATACTGAAAAATACTTGGAACGAATTTCAATTTAGCAAGCAAAATTAATTTTAATAAGTATTTGCCAGAGTTTGATGATGTTTTCGATTACCAGTATTTTAAATCGTTTTTACCTGCTTTTTAATCATAATTGGCTTTAAATGTCTAAATATCTGGAAAATTGTGGGTAATAAAGAAAAACAGTTAACTGATTCGGATTCAACATGCAAAAATACTTCACAAAAGTTTTCTCTTATTTGAGATAAAAAAAATTACATTAAATTTATCACCAATTAATTAACATTTATAAACTAATTACTCTGTTTCAATAATAGAAAGTATATTATAATATTTAAAATTTACCTATTACAATTGTGCAAAAGCGCAGTTCGGAAAACTGTTTTTTGTTTCTTCTTGCAAGCCAACTGAATGTTTGCGCTAGTTCGAATGCGAAGCATTTTTTCAACATGTTTCGTACAGTATGTTTTATACTTTGGCCATCAAGTTTCTGTAATTGTTTTATCTGTGCAAAATTGTAATAATTAAATACACTTGTCTAACCAAAAACATAAATGGATGAAAATTAACAAATATCTTACCAATTTTGCGCGATTTTGTTCATCCATTAAGAATCTCTCTAATGTTTGTAACTCTTCGTCGTTTTTTATAGGAAACATAGAAATAAACGGATTCTCTCCCTTTTCATTTTTGTCGCTTGCTTGATTCTTTTTACAGGTTGTACATACGTCTCGTTCATCATTTTGATTCGCAATAATAATGTTTACTTTATATTTTATATCCGTCAAAGCTTTTATAATGTACTTTTTGAATGAAGCATCGTCATGCAAAATTATTAATTACTGATAATATAATACTATAATAATGTAATACATATATACGAGCCTATTATAAAAATTATGACTTACTTTCCATTTGCCTATGCTTACCATATTGCGCAATGGATGGTGAAGGTTTACGTGCAGTTTCCTTTACATTGTTCTTAGCAAATTGTGCCAAATTAATAGGCTCATTTTCAGAATTTGAAGAAATGTTATTGCGTCGTATGAAATCGGTTGAGTGCGAAAGATCTTTAACATTCTTCTTTATTGTCTGCGATTGTGAAGTACCTGAAAAAAATAACAAATGTAGTAAAAATTTCAATCAATATTTTGATGTTTAAAGCCAATTATGGTTAAGAAGAAGGTAAAAATAATCCAATTTTTCGATTATCCAGAGCAATTGGCAACTATTTTCCAAACGGTAAATTTGAAATTATTTGAATATGTTAAAAAATGTAAGTTACCATTGTAGATTATTGGTAACTTTTTTATTTGTTATTGACAATTGTTTATTATTCTGAGAAAGATTGGAATGAGGTGAACAGTCCTGTTCTTCGGATTGCAATTTAGATTGCAATGAATAATGTGATTGTTGGGATGATGCTCTAGCTGTAAAATTAATGACAATTTAAAAATGTAATGCTAAAAATTGCCAAATCTATTCTAATTGACCAGTGCTTCGGAATATTTCGGAATATTTGGAATATTTCGGAATATTTCCGCTTTTAATTAATAAATAATCTAGAATCGATTTGTAAATAGCAACGTTAATGTAAATACAATTTTCTTACAACTTGTGTCCCCTTTGCTGTAATATACAGATGAATTATTTTCACAGCTTTGTTGTCGCACAATTGGTTGACGCGGAAATGCTGGCAAAAATTCAGCAAACGCATTTTCCTCCTCTGAATCACTACTGCTTAAACGTTTAGCTGCTGTAATTCTTCTTCGCTTCTTTGCAAGTAATTTGCCGGTATTAGTATTTACGTCTGTGACCATTTCTGCTCTCTTTAATTTGTCTTTCGCACGTTGAAAGGAATCTGAAGATAGTATAGTGTAGAATGAAAAATGCAACGGTGCAATATTTATAGTATTGTGAAAAAGTTGTTTATTGGTATTATTCTAATAACCAAGACATTACAAGCAACAAATTCGGTAATCAATTTCTTTTCTAAATTCTTGTACATTTGACATAAGGCATCTACTATAAAAAACTATAGAATTTACTATGCCGGGTTATTCAATAGTCTGAAAACGGAAAAATATTTTTAAAACTAAGCATTTTCGAAAAACTATTTCAGACAAAAATTATAGGGTCCCAGACAACACCACGTCCAAAATCGGGACATAAGATGTCTTTTAAACATCATATCATAAGACGTCTTTAAGATATCTTTAAGACGTCTTATGTCCCGATTTTGGACGTGGTGTTGTCCAGGATAGTAAGCGATGCATCAAGTTGTAATACAAATTTGACTTTAGGTGACAATAGCCGGTATTCATAGTCCGTTCTTATTTCAAGACCGTCTTAAGTAATGTCTTAAGATGCTAATACGGCTCTGTGATTGATTTATGACATCCTAAGATTGTACTTAAGACGGTCTTAAATATAAGAAATGACTATAAATACCGTCCAATATCAAGGCTACTTAAGGTCAATTTGATTTTTTAAAATAAGAACGTATATTTTTTGTTCTTGTAGCTGGCATCAAGGCCATTGTACTGTTTCTAGATTTTTGAATGACCCGCTATAGGAAACTGCTACCAAATATTGCTGCTTTCATCGATGTGGTCTAATGAAATAAAAAATTAACTTTTAGGTATTATATCAAACATTATGGACATATATATACTTCTATATTTACCAGAAGCTGCTATGATTTCACGTACTGCGACTTGTGTCCAATTAACAATGTCAACATTTTGCATTGATTCGACTGTCTTATCGTAAGTTTTGAAGTTAGTGTAATTTGGCCAGTATGCTTTTGTTCAAGAGCCCCACCAACTAATTTTCAGGAATAATTTGAATTCCGTCGTCGAATTGAACGACGTAGTACTTTCGTGTGTCGTCCTTCATGGTGCTGCTAAACACAATAAACTATCTAATAATAATATTAAATGTAATCTAATAATAATATTAAATAATAATATTCCAACCGATACCGAATCAAACGAGTAATATAAAGAAACGCCAAATACGGTTTGAGCTGGATCTTGTTAGCACGACAATATTTTTATGTGCCTAGCGCACATTTTATCTAATAATATATTTTAGAGTGATTGATTTTATTCAATTAACGACAATTAGATGTTACATAATAGCAAAAAATTACATTACAGTTTTACAGACATTTAATTACAAATTTTATGTTTCACGGTTTTCCTATTTACTTTTCCAGGTTTCCGGGTTATCGCTGCGTTTAGAGTTGCCAGCGTTTCGCAAAGTATAGTATTTGCGAAACATCGGCAAGTAAGCAACTGTAGACGCGGTGACAACCCAGAAATCTGGAAAAGTAAAACATTAAGTTTTAAAAATATATTTTCATAAATTTTCATAAAAATTTCGACGCCGCAAGCATTTTGATTTTTGTTAATTTTTTTAATACTAAAAAAGATTAATCGTCAGTATGGAGTAGTGGAAATACGATATAATTTGTTTGTACATAAGGCAAACGTACAAACTTTTGACAAATATCAGATATACGCCACCATCTTCTCTTAGATATTTTGTCAACTACATTTATATCAAGTATAGACGATAAACATGGAATTTTAAAAAAATCATTCCTTTTTTCATATTCTTTGCCAATAATAACGAATTCATTTATTTCTGTATTGAAGCTAATGTTTTCAATGAATACGATATTTTCCTGTCGTAACCCAGGTCGTAAGCAACTTTATATATTTAATTATTATATATTAATATATCTATATATTTAATTATTTAATTATTTATACATTTAATTGTATGACAACTTTATATATTTTCCCATTATGGATCAAACCATCTCGAACAATATCGATAGCTTCTGTGACAAAATCTTTTAAAAATACGGCAGCATCGCTCGGTTTACAATTTCCGTAATATGCGCCTATTAAAAAAGCGATGCTATAATCGATCAGACAACCCAATATTGGCCACAGTACACTGGTTGAAGATTTAGACAATGGTAACCCTTCGACATTAATAGAAAAAGAAATAGTATTTTTAAATTCAACAAACATTGTAGAATTCTGTCCAATAAAATCTATTAAGTTGCGATCTAAGCCGTAATGCCAGTAAAATCCTGGTGCTATTTCTTTTATTTCCGTATGTCTTGGGGTCTGTAATAATGTTCGCAGATCGGTTGGTAAATCCGAATTATGAGGGTTGGTTTTTAATACTTGCACAAGCGCTGATAAATCGGAATGCGAAATGTTCCTTTCTACAGCCCACTTTGCAAGACGGACTTTTAATTCGACTTTTTGTAACTGCTGATTAATATTTACGACTTCATTTTCGTGATATTCAGCATTAATTTGAAATGCACCGTTGCAATTATTTTCTTCCGAACTATTATTATTACTTGAGTAGAAAGACACTTCTTCAATGTTCACTTTATTAACATGTGCATCAAATATTTGCTCGTTTAAATATTCAACTGAAGACGATGAATTCGAAGCTATGTTGGAAGCTATCGAATTTTCTTCCTCATTGTCTAAATTCGAAGATCTTTGCTCATCTAAAAAGTGTTGATGATGAATCAAAGCCTCTTTATTTATTAATCTTCTTACGTGTCGAATTGATAGTGTTTATTGGTTTTCTTTTTGGCATGATTATTTTACCTACAAAATAGATAAACAAAAGACTACAACTATTGAAGTGATGAAAAGAAGATCCGATTGTAAAGTTATCTTATGCCGTTTAACCCTAAGAAACATTCATTTTTTCACAACTTTAACAGTTGAGGAAAGAGTACTAAACAAACTATTTAAAAAAAAATTTATATTATTATTTCAATATTCACACATACTTTTTGATGGTAAAGTTTAAAGTATAGTCAGTTAAGGTATTTCATCAGTCAGGTACTAATGGGAATAAAAGGTCTAGTCACCCTTGAGAAATGTCAATCTGTCAAACGAAATTAAAGAGTGTTAAAAGAAAACAAAATTGCAAACACGTGAAAAAATATTGTAGTTCATAAACTTTTACAAAGAAATAAATTATGAATTCACTGAAAATATTATCTGAAAATACAAAATTGAGTTATTTTTAATTTTTTTACAAAGACGTATATTTTATTTATAAAATAATAATTAATAATTTTTTTAAAATTTACATACATTTATATACATATCATTTATATTTTTTAAGATTATTCTTATGTAAAGTAACTCAAATGACATAGGAATTGAATTTAATGTAGCTAATATTTTCTGACTTCTGCGAGCCTATTCACTAAGGAATCCCTTATACTGATAAAAACTTTTTAAATGAGAACAGCCACGACCTACCGTCAAGATTATTATACAATTAAATAGTATTCAATAAGTATTAAAAAATAAAATAAGTTAAAAAAAACTCATATTTTGTCAAATTTATTATGTATTCTACACTATCTTACCCCGTTTAAACATTAATCTAGAATATTTATTAATTTTCTCCTTTTTTTTTATTTCGTGTGTAACATGCATGATTTACCAGACTTATTCTTATTCAAATAATTGTACTAAACTTTGTGACATACATACAATTTTATGTATAAAAAACCTTACAATAATATACATATATATTATTCACATTTCGTCAAACTTATTACATTGTACAAAATGTGACAAAATGTGAAGGAATTATGTTTGAGGAGACTTCTTTAATGATGATTTAATCAGACCAGAAAGAAGGCCTCCAAAAGCATATTTTTTCTTGCAGTCCGAACATATCATGCCTTACCATACCTTTAAAAAGGCGCGGTATATTTTACGTATACTGGATCTAAAATATCCTCTGGATGTCCTCTGAACATCTTTTGAACATGTGTGCTGTTAGGAAATTAACATATTTAAAAAATTTGTTGTACGACACATTGAAATATCAACCAAATAAGTGTTCTTCTTGTCTCATTTTTAAAGAAAATTACACTTAATTTAGAGTACATTTTTCACAAAACTGTAGATATTTTTGACCGAGAATCGATATTTAATCGATATAATTTTGAGTTTAAAAATAGAATAGCGGGGCACAAATGGTCGTCGCACGCGTAATAAGCGTCGAGAAATAGATTTACTGTGCAAAATATTCGATTAAATTTGTGTGTCGCTCTACGATGTCGCATATGGATTTATTAACGTAAAACGGATGTGATTTGGATCCATTGAATATCCTGTGGCAGACATCTGATGGACGTCCCAAATAGGATGTACAGTGGACGTCCATAATTTGTCCAAAGAAGTCGGATATAAAACGGTTATGTTTTGGACATTCATTGAACGTCTTTAGATGGACGTCTAATGGATATTCATAAACGGACGTCGATAGGACGTTCGTAACGTGTTCACGGACGTCCCGACATAAAATGTCGGACATAATTTGGACGTCCGATGGATGTCTTGTGCTGTGTAGGTTGTTCTTTATCTCGTCTTCGATCCCTCGGTGAGTCTCTTCTTTAACAATACTCATCTTTCCATAAATTTTTACACTATTTCCTTTAATTTTTGTTTGTCAATGCCCGACATTTCGGAATATTCTCGTCACTTCTTAACGGCTGGAATCGATAGAAGATTTACCGAAAACGTAAGGCAGAGATGAGGAGTAGGGCGCATGAATTTTCTGTAATTTTTTGTTAATTGGTCTGCTGAAAATGGTCCAAAGGAAGGACCGAAATGTTTGAGTTAAATAAAGAAGATTTTAAGATAAGTTTGCTGCATCTACTTTCTGCGCCTTTCTGCTATTAGCTCATACTTGAATTTTTGTATTTACATATCAGAATCTTTTCGTTTTTTTATTTCTTTTTTAGTAGCTGCAGTTTTTACAGACTTTATATTCATTGGTAATAAAAACTTAAATACATGAAAACTTGAAAGCTAATTTGCCGCATAGCAGTAAGTGAAGGAATTAATATCCAATGTTAGAAATATTTATATCACATTGCATTATATATGTATATATATATATATATATATATACATATATATATATATATACGTGTGTATACATATAAACGTGTTAAAGTAACATTCATAAAACATTTGAAAGAATATTTTTTAAACTTGGAAGAATATTTCTTAAATATTTCTTAAAATTATTTTTTATAAATAATTGATAGTTTCATATTATTAGATAACATTTTTAAAACATTTATAAAATATTATACAAGAATGTGTATAAAACGCACATATAATCAATATTTCAAAATGTTGAACTTACGTTTCTTGCTTACTGAGTAAGTAGCATTCAAAAATATTTATAATAATATTTTCTAAATATTTGGAAATGTGTGTGTTAGGTAACGTTATAAAAACATTTGTAAAACATTATGTGAAGAATATTCATAAAATGTACATAAAATCAATATTTCAAAATATTTATTTTACATTTCTTGCTTACTGGGTTTGTAAAATAGAACTTTTGTTTATTTATTATTATTTTTTGATGAAGCAATATTTATAAACCATAGAAACATTAATTTATATAACATACATTTGTGGTCAATGGAAAATTTACATTGCTTGCGGCAGGTTCAATACCAAAGGCAATAATCAATAAATGTATGACGTGAGATTATTGGCAATATAATTGTTGGTTCTTATTTCAAATAATCGTCTCTTCGTATCCTATCTTAACGTTAAAATCTCCTCTTATTAAAAAATTTTCTTCATCTTTAGATATTAAATCTTTGATTTTTTTATAATTTCGGTTATTTTCTTCCTATTATATGTTGTTACGATTTTCCAAATATGTTTCCCTAAAGCTACCCTCCTTACTTGTACATCTTCTGTATTTATCTCAATCTCGTTCTCGTCTTCTTTCTTGATATTTTTCTTTACTCCTGTGCGTGCGTGCGCGCGTGTGTGTGTGTGTGTTGTATGATAATTCTTCCTATTGCTCTTCCTTTATCTTTTTCTGTTTTGGCGTGTTGATAATTCCATCTGAAGTCCAGCATATAATTTTATTATTTTTAATTTATTCCAGCGTTTTTCTTCTATCCAGATTTCAATCATTCCAATTATGTCAAACTCCTTGATGTACTTTTAAAATTGCGCACCCTTATTATTTAGTTCTGCCACATTCCAAAACCCTATTTTAATTTTTCTTACTTTTAATCTTTATTTTCTTTCTTTAACTTATCTGATTTTTCTCTTTTGCCTGTTCTCCGTGATCCGCTCTCAAGGAGCAGCCGTGCAGGCTTTATTTCGCCCCGTTTGCTCATTGGTTATGAGCCCACGGAGCTTTGTCTGCTCCAAAAATTTTGTTTCTTTAAACCTTTTTCTCTTTTCAGACAAACTTCCTTTCGTTGACTTGTAATTTTCTGTAACTAATCTTTAATTTGTGTTCCCTTTCTCTTGTCAACTTCTGCAATCAAACGTATTTCCTTCTGTACTTGTCTTTCTTTCCAGATTAAATCACCATAAATATATTTTTACCTTTTAGGTTTCCTCTTTTTTATCATTATTTTTTTTGCTTCTTGTTTTTGAGTTTCGCTGTTATTATATTTGTTCCTCTTTTTGTCCAGAAAGCTTCTTCCTACCTTAAACTCTTTTCTTAGCAATTCTTCTATTGCCATTTCTAATGAATCTCTTTTCAAAACTTTCTATCCTTTTATTGCAATGCTGTTTCTTCTCTCCTTTCTTTTTCTTTCTTCTTCCAATATTTCCAGTTTCTTAAATTTTTTCTTGTAGATCTCCATCTACTCCATTTCCCGTCCCTCCAGTTTCTCTATTTTGTCCTCCACTTTCTTGATCCTTCTTTCCTATTTCTCTTCTTCTCTCTCCATTTATCCTTGAGTTTCTTCATTTTTTCCCTCGTACGTTTTAACTCTTTTTTTATGTCTCTCATAAATTTCATTCTTTTATTATATTCATATCTTCCTCTATCATCTTTTTATCTTTTTTTATGCTCTTCTTTATTTCAGTTCTAGATTTTGTTTCTACTTTAGATATTTCCTCCCTTATAGGTGATCTAATGACTTTTTTTATTTTTTCAGAGTTTTTCAAAAATTCCTTTTCTGCTTCCAATCTATCCTTGTCTCTCTCTCTTCTCTTTTTATTTTAATTAATATTTCGACTGTTCCAATACTTCCTACTCTTTGTCTTGCAATTAAATGATCTAATATTGTACTTCTACCTTTTTTGCTTTCTTTTCTTTCCTCTTTCATCGATGTTCGCTCTCACCTCTTTTTCTGCCCGCTCACATTATTCATTTATCGTTTTCTGAATTATCAATTTATTGGCTGCCTTTATATGTCTTTCGTTAACATATTACCTTATCGATCTTGTCTTTCTTTGGAGTAGTAGATATCGTTATCAATAATTTCCAGTAACCTGGTGGTCTCCCTTCTTTCTTCTCTATCCGCCTTGCCACCGTGCCTGGCGGAATTTTGAATAATTTAACCTTGTATCTTGCGGATTTTAATTGGCCTCTCTTTTGTTTCTTACTTTCCTCTTTCTGACTTTTTAATCTTTATTTACTGTTATTTCTCCCACTTATGACCTTTTTGTTTAGATATTCTTTGGTCTTATTTGCTATTCTGTTTCCCTTTCTAGCTTTTTAAGAAATACTTTCAAAAAGTATGTGTTACTCGATTTCCCCCATATTTGATTCTCTCGTATATCGCCAAAGTATATTGTCGTAAAACTGTTTGTTATGAGACAGAATTTTTCAAATGCCTTCTTGCTCCCTAGCAAGATCTCTAGGTCTTTTCTTTGCAACTTTTTCTATCTAGCAACTTAAAACAAATCGCACTTACACTTGCACTTTTGAAGATAACAGAACTGCAAAAAGAAATATAAACTCAAAAAGAAAATTTATATCTAGATGTAGAGAACCTATAAATAATAGGAATGGTCATAATTATTTAGTTTAATATATTATGCTTCGTTTAGTTAAATTTACTTATAATGTTTAATATGATTAATAAAAATTGTTAGCCATGATACATATATGCAACAATAATAACAATTAATAATTAGTCAATAATATTATTTAACTAATAAATTTAAATAATAATTTAATTTAACTACAGTTTTTAAAAACTTTTTTTAATTGTTGCTGGTAGAAAACCGAATGCGAATAAAAACTAATGCGAATAAATAATGCAATTAATATATAAATTTGAGAAACGGATTGAGAAACGGATAAAACTTTATTTAACTAATTAATTTTAAAAAATTTACTATTATGTCTAATGCAAGTAGATAATATTATGTCACAGTAGTCATGAGAAAAAGGACTATGTGATTGAATTAGTGCGTTCTTCATTAATTATTAATTAATTATTAGTTTATTAAAAATTTGTATTAATTTATGAAAGATTTATAAAAAAAAATGTGTTATAAATTATAAACAAAATTTTGAATTTCCAAAAAATTACATATTTCTTTTGAAAGAAAATTAAAATTTGAATTAAGCTAAACAGAGAAAAATCTCAGAAAATATTTGCTCTGCAGATAACATAAAGAGTCACACATTTTATTTGTATAAATTTGTAATAAAGATATATATTTTTTTAATAATTTTGAAATTATATTTATTATATAATTTTAAAATGACTAATGATTTCGATTATATCGAAAATTAAGAGTATCCTATCGAAACTAGAAATGGTAATAATATAGCACAATATTTAGTAATAATTTATGAAAAAATGAAATAATAATATATAAATTTTATTGTTTAAAAGTATCTTTTTCCAAAAGTTATAATATTAAAAAATATTACGCCAATTTAAAATAAAAAAATTACACAATACATTTATTATGGTATTGACAAAATATAATTTTTCCAATAAAATATTTTTGAAGATGTGATAAAATATGTATGCATCAATGTATAGATCATAATTTACTTTTAATTAGCATAGTAAGTCCAAGTTTTTTGCACTAAATTTTTTTGCAATTAAGTCTATCGCTTTTATTTATATATACATATGATCAATATATATTGATATTGATATATACATATATATTTTGTTTACATCTTCAAAAATGTTTTATCTAACAAAATATATCTTGTAAATTCTATAATAAATATATTGTACATATTTTTCTATTTTTAATTAAATTCACGTAATATTGTTTGATATGATATCTTTCGTAAGAAAAACAAATTGGAGCATTAAACGAAAAAATAAAATCTTTTGTACAACGTATTTTTGAGAACATAAATCTGATATCTTTTTTCATTTTTTAAGTAATTTTTTAACGGATATATCTCATGGTTTTTTAAGTATACGATATCAGAAAAGTAATAAGATTAAATCTGTAGTGCACAATATGACGCAGAATGTAAAGTATAGTCCTTTCTTTAAAAGCAGTGCAAGTTTTGACTCGTTCGGTTGCGTTCGTGTGTCATTATACATATGTATAATCTTTTTTCGTAAATGTGTATTAGTAGATCTCGTCACTGATTTCGTTATGGAGCGACAAAATATTGAACAGATGTGCAATAAAGTTTTGTGTTAAATTAAAAAAGAGCGCCACGAATTGTTATGAAAAGTTAAAAAAAGCATTTGGTGATCATACTTTGATGCTTAGATTTTTACCAGCACGCGGTTCATCTTCCACCGCTTTGCGGACTTCTGAAAACATTTTGTGCCACCAAAAAACCTGAGCATGTGGTAAAACATAATCAATAAATGCTTTTTTTAACTTTTATCACATATCTTTGTTCAATATTTTGTCGCCCCATAACGATCACGAAAACGGTGACGAGGTTTACTAATACACACTTACAAGAAACGTTATAATGACACATAAACGCAACTAAACGAGTCGAAACTTGTACTGCTTTTAAAGGAAGGACTATACTTTACGTTCTTCGTGATTATGATTTTTCATTGTTGCCACATTGTGCGCTGCAGATTTAATCTTATTACTTTTCTGACAGATCTCGTATAAATATCAAATTGCTATACACGATATTATTTAAATATAATAGCATAATATATAAGCATCTCTAACGATTAAATAATTACAAATATATACATACACATATGTATATGTGTATATGTATATATGTATATGTATATACATATATATGTATATATATACAGGGTGTCTCATTTTCAATGATATGGCCGAATATCTCCGATCTCTGAATATCTCCGATATCTCCGAATATCTCCGAATATCTCCTCTTCTATCTCCTCCTCTTCTATCTCCTCCTTCTATCAACTTTTGTTAAGCTTAAAATATCGATTTCCATTTAAAAAAATTGTTGACTTCCGTAAGAAAAGTGATAATTAGTGAATTTCTCGAAAGTGGCGCCACCTGTAAACAAATTGATATCGTTGTCTTGTGTCTCCCTTAAGGTCTAACAACTTTTGTATATTTTTTTGTAAAAGGCGTAGGAAAAAAGCTATTTAGGTGGGGACAATAAAATGGCTTACCCTATATATAGAGGGTGATTCAGAACGAGTGTAACAAACTTTGACAGATTGTTTGGAAAGTTATTCTGAGTAAAAAATGTCAATAAACATAGATTTTATTTTTAATACTTATGTATAGTTACAGAAGTTTTAAAATTTTGCTGCTATCATAGTAAAATTACATGCTTGGTAAGAAATGACCTTTGAGAAATCAAAACAAAACAGTAAAATATGCAAACATCATTTATGGACATTTTAAAACGTGCTTACGCGCACGCGCGTGTGTGTGTGTGTGTGTGTGTTATTTAGCACAATATACTTTAATTATTTTATCATCAAAATGTTTAAATTATGTCATTGCATATTAAACATGAGTTGCTGGATTCTATCATTAATAATAATAGTAGTAAGATAAAAATAAATTATTTAAAAATTATTTTTGAAATATTGCTTTGCAATTCCCGAATAATAAAAAATGTGGAGCACAAAATAGCAGATACTTTTTTATATAATATTAATTAAAATATAATTAATAATTAATTAACTCATTTATAGTTAATTATATTTAGCTTATTTACTTACATTTTTAATATTATAAAAAATTTCTATCGGCAAAAATAATATCTGTTTATATCCTGCGTCAGATTTATTAATAACTTAGTTTGTCGTATTTGACATAATCTCAAATTTAATACAATCAAAATCAACTGCAAATATTATTACCCGAGATTAAAGCGACGTTTCTTAAGGATAAATTTGACATTTTGGTATTTTTGTGTTATAATATTTTTCATTTGTAGAACAAATATATAAAAACACTTTTGTGATATAATAAGGATCTAAGCTATCTATTAAGTCGATTAGGAATTCGATCGGTTTAGCTTGAGATCTTTAATTACTAGGAATAATGTAAAATATTCTTAACTAGACGGCGTTTAGATATACGGTCATTGTATGCTGCATGAACTTGGCGCGAGACACGATGTCTTTTGATATATTCTGTGATATATACTAAATAAAAAATTCTAAAATATTTGTTACGTTCTGGAAAAGGATAAGTCAAAGGAAGGGCGTAACAAATATTATCCCGAAATCAGACACTTTGAGGCATATAACTTGAGTCGAACAAACTGTCAGGTCCGAAAAATAGGTCAACGAAAGGGTCGATCTTACGCTGTTTGTTTCGAATGTTTGCTCGGTGATCCCTTTTTGGTAAGAATTTCTGATAATAATTTGGTAAAAATTTAATCTCTTTTACACAGGACGGAACCAAGTGCAATCTTCAGACAGGGAATAAGAATTTAATAAACAAATATTATTTCATTCAAAAAGTTGCATTTTTTTATTATATTGAAAGAAATAAATGTTTTAAATTTGCATACATGATTATATTAAATAATAATTTAACATTAAATATTAAATTAATTACATAAATATCTGTTACTGAATTTCTAGTGTGAGTTTGTGTGTGTGCTTTTGCGGGTGTTAAGAGTACGAAGTACGTCAATCAGAACTAAGGAGGGTAAAATGTAAAAATCTAATTAATAGGTTCTGGTCTTTTACAATTTTTGGTTATGAAAATAAAAGTAGTATAATTATTATACAAGGTGTTAAAAAAAAGAGGTCGGATATTTTACCCACTTATAGTACTAATCAAGACAAATAAAAATGCAGTTTTATGACTAAAATATAAAATAGACTTTATCTCTCAAACAGTTGATTTGCGGACCTATGTTAATCAAGATTTTTTTGTTTGTCTTGGTTAGTACTGTAGGTGGGTAAAATATCCGACCTCTTTTTTTAACACCCTGTATAAAAGTGTCATGTATAGGAAAGTATGGATGGAACTACGGAAACTTTATGTCTATTGTTGACAGGGGAAAACAGATGAGGAAAAAGTAGATTACTGGGACAGAAGGTAGGTAAGGCCCGTGGAGATAAACAAGAGAATAGAAAGATCGGAACGAGAAAACATCGGTTTGTGGAGATTCATTCAGAGTCTGTGAAGTAATCTGAAGAGGATGTCAGAGTATGAATCTGAAGACTCAGAGGCGGAATCCATAATTAACATGATAGAGGAAGGAGAATCATTAGCGGAAGAAGAGAGTGAGGGGAAAATTGTCAGAAAGGATTATCGTAAATGAAGGAGAAGGAGAACAGAAGTTATCGGAAATAGAAGGCGAAGAAGGTGAAGGACTTCTGGGGAGTGTATTGTTAGAGATACTCACAAAGTGAATAAGAGAGAAATAAAAAGAGCCTGGTGGACGAGTAGTGGATTGGAGAGTAACAGATTTTTAGAGAAATGTAGAGGTAGAGGAGGAAGAAAAAGAAAAAGATGGTTATACTATGCAAAGTGTGGTCTTAATACTAAAATTACTACTGGAGTGAGAATGAGAGATTTAAAGAAATTTTTTTAAAATTGTTAGCGCAAATTGTTTACGGGGCTGTCTATCCTGACGATTCCGCCTGTATTTGGCGGCTGCTCGCAGAATGCGATGGTTCTGCTTATGATTTGTATAAGGGATTAATTAATGGATTGGAAAAATTACTTAAAATTACTACAAACTTAAAACTGAGAATTGGTCGTGAGAGTAAAATAGAGAAATTTAGCTAACTTACTTTGATAAAGTTTCTGTGTAAGAGCATCTACTGAGAGAGGCAGCGCACTCTGTGATTTGGATGGTCGATGAATGACGATACTAGTCATTATTGTCATTACAAGAAAAATTGCGTCGGTTTCTTGCAAATTTTCTTTTTTAATACTCTTTTTGGAGAGTGGGTCTCAGATTTCCGGAGGTAAAAATTTTAAATTTTAACGCATTAAAAATGTGGCAGTGTCCTCATTCGTCGGGGTGTTTCTCTCACTCTACTTAATTCTATATTTACTAATTGTCTATTGGTAAATCTGATATCGGTTCATGATCCCTTTGCAAGTTATTTTTAGGACATTTTTAGAGACATTTGATTATGATCTACGGAGAGTTCGATGCATACGCTAATAATATGAAGTGGATTTCTATTATTTTTTCAAGATGATCACACAGTGCATATATTGCGTGAGGGTGGTCTGTCGGGCGAGTACATGTGCGGTTTTAAACAACTGCGCATTTCTATCGGAATACGTAGTCATCCTTTATTTTATTACATCTTATTGTTAGCAAAACATTTACTCTCCGCTTGTCAACTGATCGTCTTTAAAATGTGAAATTTGAGCATTAGTGTATGATTATAGTCTTTTGTCTTTACTAGTTGCATGTTAGACTACACATTGGATTTTATTTTTAAAAGAGCTACGCAGTGATTTTATTTTAAAAGCATTGTAGTTTCTATGATTCTGTTGATTTACGATTCCCGAATATTTATCTCTTAAAACTGATATCATTCCTGAGTGGTTGCAACTCGCCTGTCAGATTTCACTTGATTTATTTCCGACTTTTTCAAAGTTTTTTTAGTGCTGAGATTAGATTGCGGGAAAGAAAAGAATCATGGCGTCCACAGGACGTAACATATTAAATATTAATAATTTAATAAATTTTTTGCAAAAATAAATAGTTAATTAATTTTTAACGCATATTTATGGGAAATAAAAACGAAATAAAAATTTTTATTAAAAAAATAATTATTTTTCCTAGGTTATTTTAGACTGATTATAAACGATTTGGATAATTTTGAAAGCACAATTTTTAATTAGGCTGTAATAAAACAGTTGCAATGAAAACAAATAACGCGGTAATTTTTATTTTTTGAATTATAAGCATTATTAAACATAAAATGAAAAATAAGAAATATATATATTTCTTACTTTCTAATTCACACACACACAGTATTGTTTGTTTGTTTGCGAAGGTCAGAACGTTCGCGCCTTGTTCTGCATCATCTCGTCTTCGCTTGTTCTGAGGACCTACTAAGGATGTAAGATGGGGATGCGAACATTGACATGTGGATTTTATTATTAATTTACATACTGAGGATGGTCCAAAAGAAGGACCGAAACATTTAAAAAAGAATTTGGAAATAAAATTGTTGCGCATAATATCCGCGCACTGGCTCTTATTAGCCCTCTTTTTATACTGATTTCATTTTTAGATTTCAGAGCCTTTCCGATTTATTATATTTTTTAATAACTTTTTTTTTCTATTGGATATACAGCATATCTTAAAAAGCTCGGATATCTTTTCAATAAAAATATTTGGCAAAAAAATTAATTTGTTTGTTCAGAAAAGTTTTTAAAGTAGTATTAATTTTTAAAATAAATTTTGAATGATATTTTAATTAATATTTAATAAAATTTTAACTAAATGCTTAGTTATACAGGGTATTCCATTTTAACTTTTACACAGTATATCTCGAAAACTAAGCTATATCGAATAAAATGTTTCAAATAGAACTAACTATGTTTTAAGGGGGACATCTTATTATAGACACAAGTCCTATCTAGGTGAAGATGCCTCCGAGATTTCAAGGTGATATTTGTTTTTTTAAATGGAGCTATCCTAATTTTCGTATACAAATAGATTCCTCGCAATTTTTGGCATAAAAAGTTATAAGAATAGGATGGCCAAAAAGTGACTAGTTTACGAGATATTTTATACTTTAATTCGGCATAATTTTACCTAAACTGTGAAAGATCTCGTCAAATATTCATTTTTCGTTGACCTTACCTTAATACTTTTATGCACAAAATAATAAGAGGAATCAATTGGTGTAAAGAAAACACATAGTTATTTTTAAGAAAAAAATATGTAATTTGCAAAAAGCTACTACATATTTTTTCTTGAAATCTCGGAGGCATCTCCACCTAGATAGGACTTGTGTCTATAATAAGATGTCCCCCTTAAAACAGAGTAAGTTCTATTTGAAACATTTTTTTCGATAAAGCTTAGATTCCGAGATATTACGGTGTAAAAGTTAAAATGGGACACCCTGTATATAAAAGTAATATATGTTGTTAAAAATTTTAAAATTGCGATAAAAATAACTCGTATTTTTTTATAAAAAAAAAAGATCGAATCTAAATTGAAGAGTAGGACAACTGAGATTTTTGGGATGCATATATTTATTAGAGAAAAAAGTTGTCAATATGAAAGTTCACAATATGAGAAAAGATAAATTAATTATTTATTTCCTAATTTTAAAAGAGGAAACAATAACGCGTATCAAATTGCTACAACCACAGACTTCTATATTATATACTAGACCGCTAACACGGCTATGTCTTATATAATAACAGGTAAAGGGCAGCCATTTACAATTGGGCAGAATGTCATATTTTAAGAACTGAAGGCAAATTGAAGTATGATACACAGTATATGTTAACCCAACCTACACACACATATATATATACATATATTCTGCCCAATTGTAAATGGCTGCCCTGGCTTCACCTGTCACATCGCTGTTTTAGCGGTCTAGTATATAATATAGAAGTCTGTGGCTAACAGTAAGGCTAAACAGTAGAGAGCAGAAAATATAAGATAATCGAAACTCAGAGGTCATCTCGATTAAATTTAGAAAATTCATTTTTTAATTTAGAAAATTTGATACAATATTTTTTATATTATAAAGAATATAAAAATAATAAAAATTTGTCTCAAGAAAAATGTATTTTTTGTCCCGCGAACATTCTTACGTTATGAGATGTTTTTTCGTTTATAAAATTTTAGATGGCTTCTAAAAGTTCTTAAGAGTTTCATTTTTCTAAATTACACAGGACGCTAAATATAAAATTTTTGTTTTTATTTTTTATTTTTTTTAATACATTATATGCTAGTTTCGAAGTTCTTTTCAATTTAATGATACACATATATTTGTAAACAACAATATTAATATATTTGAACATATTTAAAACTCCATACTGGAATTTACTAAAATCTATTAAATATTTTTAGAATGTAAGCGAGATACAGCCAATTTCTTATTATTTTATTCATTATCTTAATATTTCTCATTATGTTTATATTATTTCGGTGAATATTTGAGCGTTTCTAAAAAACAAACAGAGACATATTTTTATGAAAGACGGTAGTGAATGGCGAGAACATACCATAACAGGACTTTGTTTATATCGTAGAATCTGATATAAAAGAAATGGCCGCTACCTCGAAGATAGGTCTTTAATAAGAATATTAAATAAGAATATATGTAAGTCGAATCTTGCCTTCTCGTCGTTTCAGATATTGAGAAATCAACAGCATATCGCTTAACATCTGCTCTCGCTAATCACAATTTAGCAAAATGTGTTATCAGAACGCTTCCGCATACACTCGCGTAGAAGTTCTTTCCTAAAAACAAGGGTAAAAGAACAATAAGAATCTGTTATTCACGTATCAATCTCCTTATTAAAAAAATTTTTGAATGTTGTTAAAATAAGATCGCTGCTTATTTCTAGATTGACTATTTCCGAGGCTTTGCCATGACACGGTTTTAATAGATATGAATAGCTATTACTTCCGATATCCCCTAATTCTCGTGCTTTTTAGATTTGAACTTTGCCATCCTTTATATAGATAGAGAAAAAGTACGATCGTCTATAATTACCGTGTGTCTATAATTACCTTCTTTGCTTATTGAAGAGGCGTTCGCCAGTTTACTATACAGGGTAATAATCCGTAATAATCATCCCACCTCTCCTCTCGTATGCAGATAGAGCAAATTAAACCAAAATGGAAAGTCCTCTATCGTTTTGCGATCTTTGCAATAATTAATCAGAAATTAATTAAAAACATCGACCAATCCGTGCGAGTAAAGCGCGCGGCGAGAAAAAACAGCCCAATGTTACGCAGTTGCTAGGTGCACGAAACTCCAGCGTTACATGCCGTTCATATCAATAGTCATTGCCATTTGTAGAATTGTGCGAATTAGGTTATAAATATGTATTACCTAGTAAAATCTAAGTAAAACCTGTCACGTGTCCATTTGATTTGTCGATAAGCAAATCTTGTGGTCGCGGATATTCAAAACGCAACATATTCGCTAAAGAACTTTATATAAAAATTCGATAAACACATCCGTTTATGTGATATATGTATATAAGAGATATAAGATCTAACAAAAGTTAAAATATATAAAAATGATCGGTGATCATCTTGAGCTTTATGCATCCACGACCGCGAGATTCGCAAATTTGTTTATTATAAACAGGAAGTACAAGGAAGAATTGAGTATGTTGAGATTTTGGTATTTAATTTTTTCTATGTATATACATATATATATATATATATATATATATATATATTGTATGCTATTACTTTTAGATTGGACATTTTCTCCCTTTGAAGAGAGATCCCTTCCGTTGTGCATTGAGAAAGGGGAAAATCTGCTAACCTATTTATCTCGTCTCGAACTAAAATCTTAAGAGTCTTATACCTACCTTATACTTGTCTTATATATATTTACCTTAAGAATCATCTTGATGTTAAGCTTGACGACTTTACCGATTATTACGGTTCTGTTTATTTTGTAACGAGATTTTTTTCGTTTCTTCCTCGTGCTCATTACACATCTCATTACACACATACACACACCTTTTATGTGGAAGAACCTCTACATTGATACGAGCGCGATATTCTATCAAGCGTGTTACACACAAAAAAGGTAAAAACTATACTTTCTACATGTTTTCTAAAATGCATTCGTCTTAAAAAGCAAAACTTCAATTATATTGCATCTACATTTATAAAGGATGTCTTTCTGTCTCTTTCTTTTTCTTTGCCTCTCTCTCTCTCTCTCTCTCTCTCTCTCTCTCTCTCTCTCTCTCTCTCTCTCTCTCTCTCTCTCTTTCTCTTTCTCTTTTTCATTATTTCCTTTGATATTATAGAACTCTCTCTTTTCTAGGAGTTTTTTCTACATTTTTTAGAAAGCGTACGTATTTCAAGTAGGCAGAGTTATTGCCTTATCCTGCATGTATATTTAAACGCCACTTTGTGGGATCCGGGCTTAGGAATTCCCAATTCGGACGCTTGGTATCCAAAGCGCGAAGCACGAATCTAGAGATTGAAGTCGTGCGCTGGATTTAGATTCGTCACCATACCGGTCTTAAAGAATTACAGATGAACATTGTATGTTATTTAAACTCTACACATCGAAAATATTTCTCTTTCAAATAGAATAATATTGACAAACAACGAGCGCAAATTTACTTCTCAGAAAGTTCTCTTTTTTTTGTTCATATAACTAAAAATTACAATATTTTGTGTAGAAAATCTATAAAACTTCTATTAAATCTTTAAGATTATATCTAATAATATAACAGTAATATAACATATGACTCTGATATATAATATAATATATAACACATATAATATAACTAGTAATATAATAGAGTTTCCGTAATTATTATATGTAAATTATAATTTGTATAAAACAAGTTAATAAGCATCAGCAAATCAAACTATTATAAATCATAGAATTGCTGACAATTAATCGGCTGTCACACATTGAATGTAATTGTACAAAGTTTTGTATAATAATTTATCAATAAATTCTGATAATAATATCTAATAATGTGTACTATACATCTAATGTAAGTAATATTTAATTAGTAACCTTATGTATGTATGTATGTGTGTGTGTGTGTTTGTGTGTTGTGTGCATTACATGTTTGTACATATAGAATGAGTTATCTAACTCGACCATCTTAAATTACTCTTAAATTGTTTATTATATGAAAAAATGTTTTAAACAATGTTGTATAATAAGACGTACAGTATAATAATTAGTTTCTTGCTTTTTAATCGAGATATGAAAATTATCTTGAGTTATTTAAATAAAACATTATTTTATTTCCAAATTTGAAAGAATATTAAACGCTGAATGAAAGAGTATTAGAGTAGATGAAGTTAAAAGTTTATAATTACTAATTGTAAAATATTCTTAAAATAATTTTTAATATAAGTAATATTTAAAGTCTTTTACATTACGCTCAACGCAGGTGTGTAATGAATTTAAAAAATGAAGTTTCTGAGAATGAAGAATTCATACAATACTCATATTTATAAATGTCATATTTATAAAGTAAGTAGTTAATAAACATCATGTTTACAAATATGATATTTATAAATATGATCAAATGTCTTCGACATTTCTATCTAATAAAATTTATAGAATCTTAGAATTCTTCATTTAGCTTAGTACGATTATATATCATCAATACATCGTAAATATGACAAATATCCATAATGAAATTGAGTAATAATAAAAAACGAGATATATGATTTTCGTTTATTGTGCATGCAAAAGTTTTGTCAGAACAAAACATTTGTAAACGGAAAAATATCCTGATTTAAACCAGCCATTGCATTGTACATTGGAAATACTTTGTAAAATGCTCGGGAAAACTGGCAGCTTCAACATATAGGAACGCAAACGACGTAAAACTGTAGGAATATGAACAATACTACTAACAGTACTACTACCCTTGCTGTTGTTACCCATAATCTACATATTAACGCACGGCAAATATTATGAGATTTGGAAATTAGTCAGACAAATACTTTATAAATTTTTCACTCTCAGAAATTTTATCCGTATTACCTGTCACTACACTAAAACAGAAATAAAATAGATTTTGAAAATTGTGCGCAGTTTTGCTAATGATTTTTAAATCAAATAGATAGAAATAATACGCTTTTACAAAACGTCTTATTTATTAGTAAAGCTACATTATGCACTTTATGCACTTTATGCATTTTTATATACTATCTGCACTTTCTGCACTTTTTGCACTTTATGCACTTTATGCACTTCCTGCACTTTACAAATTACGAGAAGTAAACTTAAAAAAATGCACTACTAATAGTCAGCAAAAAATTTAAACTGGCTCAGATGATTGATCAGCGGCGATGGAGTTTAAATGTCTGGCATAATCTGTGGCATAATTGATAATAACATAATCGGACCGTATTTTATTGATAGATCATTAACAAAACACAAGTATTCCATCTTTTTATCCAAAATACTTTTATTTTTATTAGATCTAGCTTATCAAACTTATCTAGCAATGTGATACCAGCATGACTTATCTTGCGCATTATGCACAATAAATATGTCATATATTACAGAGACAATTTCTTAATCGATAAATTGAAAAAGTGGCGGACAAACATGGTTGGCTCATTAATCGTTAAAGACATGCAAGAACATATCATTACAGCATATAATACTACAACTGTTGAAACATTTCAACATGTATTAGTATATTTTATTAACTGCACTTGCATTGAGCATAATGGACAAGATTTCGAGTAGTATTTATATTAAAAATTATTTTAAGAATGTCTTAGTATTTATTGATGTTTTACTCAATATACCCTAATCATTTTTACATTGCAATCGATATATTTAATGATTGAAATGTTGAGTGTTCCATTTAAAAAGCTCAAAATGACTTTTGTATCTAGATAAAAAAGCAAAATAGTAAAAAACTAATTACAGCACTCTATATTGTTTTTGATACCATACAATTTTGTTTAAAATCATTTTTTTATACAACAAAGTTTATAAATAATTTAAGGATGTGTGATCAAATTAGGTGATTTACCCTGTATCTAAAGAGTAATTCCCGAAATTCTCGCAAATCAAAATACTATAGCAGAAAAGTTTTCGAAATTAAGTACCTAATAAAAATATTTGTAATTTTTTTATTCCAAATAATAGTTTTTAAAATGTAAGGATTTATAATTTTTGAAATATAAGCTAGTTCGTCACAAGCTATGTTTAGAGTCTTTAGAGAGTCGCTTGTTTATGAGTTGTGCATTCGCTAGTATTACGTACATACGTACGCGATTCACGAACAGGACACTGTCTAATTGTCAGTCAATCTTTCATAAAAAAGCAAGTAGAATTTAAATTACCAGATTATCGGCAATGTCATGACAATAACAATTTGCAATTAAAAATGAATATTATATACAGAGTGTATCATAATTTGCACCCAAGAATTACGTAACGCTATTTCTTAATAAAAAATGAGTTGAAAAGTCCTCAAGACCATTTTTTTCTGCGGCTAACGTCCGTGAATATTGCACCGAATTGAATATATTCACGCACACGAATTACGATACACCCTGTATACATACATACATATGTATATGTACATGTATGTATGTATGTATGTATACATACATACACACACATACAAAATTTAAAGAATTTTAGATGATTCTTTTGTGACTTTAAAAAAAAACTTAAAAAAAAATGATTATCCTATGACATTCATTTAATCCATCACTTTTTAAAAATAAGAATGCCGAATTTGGCTTACAAAATAAGGCTATTTAAAAACTCTTATATCGAAATAGACTCTTAAATTGTTTCGATTTTTATACTTTATTTTCTAACAAAGAAACATCACTTAAAAGGCTGTAATTTAAGAGAGAAGTAGTGCAAAAACGTTAAAACTCTTCTATATGCAAAATATAATTTCTAACAATAAACTTCTTAAATATTAAAATCTTGATACAAAAATTGCAACTATTTGACAGAAATATTATCCTACTTGTATTCAAAACAAAAGAGAATTATATATATTTAAAACGCTATAAATCCATTATTTTTTGACTGATTATTCTTTCACGATATAAAATAAGCGCACGGGAATTTTTGAACTGCAATACCATCTTGGCAAGAATACCATTCCTTGTGTTTTCAACACAAGGAAGAACTTAAATTGTGATAAATATGTATTTTTTCTACTAAACATGATTTTTGTTTTTAAAATATATGTATTGGGAATCAGAAAAATAACATTTTTTATGGCTTTTTGGACAAGCAAAATTATTGCAAATTACTGTCTACGAATCAGTGACCTATTATGACAGTTTCCTATTATTACATGTACAAAATATCCCAAAAAATTTAAATGTTTTTATTTTATGGTAAAAGTATTTTAATAAGTTGATATAAGCATTAACATACATGTGATACATATTTCTGTATTATCCTTAGTCTTAAGTATATTTTAATTTTTAAGTTATTTAATATTTAAGTATTTTATTTATAAGTATATACTTAAGTATATTAAGTATATTTTAATTTTAATTTTTTTGAATGAGTCACGGATTAAAACTTTTGCTGAGAGAAACGTCTACTTTTTTATTTCTTGTAAAATATGAGAAATGTTTAATTTTAATTGGCACGCACTATCAGATTAATTCAGATATATTGATTATTATAACGCTTCTAAATCACTAAATAGTTCTATAAATTGTCATATTTAAAAAATGTGTAATTACACATTCTATAAAAATTCTTTGGATACCTTATACATGTATAGCTTTTACAAATGTGTAAATGAAGAAATTATATTCAATTAAGAATGTAATATTTTACGCATTTTAATAATTTCTTGTCTTGTGCTACAGTAGGTCTTATCGTTTTGCTAAATTTCTTATTGTTTGCCAACTGCTTATATTATAACTTTTTATAACTTTAATTATGATTACAAAATTCTTACAAACAATTCTATACAATTTTAAATTCTAAGGACCTTTTTAGACAATCCATAATTCGCGGCAAAATTCAAGATAAAATGTTATTTATAAATTTTATGTGTTGTGTGATGCAGAAAACATTTGAACATGTAAAATATATACAAATCAAAAAATATACATATATCAGAATACACCACAGACTTCTATATATTATACTAGACTGCTAACACAAATAAGGCTCATGTGATGAAATATGATGCGGAGGCAGTCATATCTAATTGGACAGAATTTGATACGCAGTGTCTCTCTCTCTCTCTCTTTATAAGATGTGATAAAGTGAACATACTTTTTAAAGTAAAAATAAAACAGTAAAAAATATTAAGCGTACATATAGGCCACATATAAAAATAAAAAAATATGCCAATGACTTATAACATATTTGGCTTTCCCATCTATATATTCTGCCTAATTAGATATGACTATTCTTGCATTATCTTTAGTACCGCTGTTGGCGGTCTAATATAATGTATAAAAATATGTGAGATACACGTATACATTAAAACATGTAACGTATAAAATTATAAATAGAATTCTATCTTGAAATTTGTCATGAATTATAAATCTAAAGTGGCTTTAAATATAAAATTATACAACTAAGATTTTATAATTATAATAAAATTATAAAATTATATATTAAATAATATTTTACTCAAAATTAAGTAATAGCCTTTATTTAAAAATGTTGCATTTTGTACGAATAAAACCATAAATAAAAGTATTTTTATTACAAAGTATTTTTATTACAACTATGTATAAAATAATAAATTTTTTTATCAAAATATTTTAAATTACTTACAATTAAATTGAATTACTGAACTTACAGATATTATATTTTTGTAATTAAGTAGATCTGAGAATAATTGAAGAGTGCTGATATTATTGATATTTATATATTCTAATAATAATAAATTATATAATATAATTTACAAATATTAACATAACAATTATTTAATTATTAATTATTAAATAGATAAAAAGACAAAATAATTTATATATTACAAACAAGATTAAACTTTGTACATATAGACAAATTTTTACTTAATTATATTTATATATGTGTATTATTTATACTTAAAATATTATATATACATATATAAGATATATATATATATATATTTATATATATATAAAATATGTTCTCTTTCTTTGTCTTCATTTTTGGTTATCTAAAAAATGTATTCAAGTAATTTTTACTATATGTATATAGTAATGTATATGTGATGTTTTGCCATTCTTCTTTCTTACGGTATTCAAAGACTACATTTATTTCCATAATATAATACGATTTATTACTAAAATTCGTTAAGAAAATGTTTTCATCATAATTGTCCATTGCAGTAAACAAATTTGTCTAATGTTAAGATAAACCTAAAATGCTGAAATCTAGAATAGTAAATATCTGATCCGTTTAACAGAAAATTTAATTTTATGATTAATAATTTTATGATTAATAATTAATTATAATATAAATTTAATCTCCAAATCTTCATTAATGTATTTGATTATTATTAAAACATAAAAACGATTTATATTTCTCTACAATTTAACTTATACATATATATTAAATAGCGCAGAAGTAGCGTATTATAATATAATAATATTTGTAAAAAAAATGCGATATTTCTTTTATCATAGTTAGCAAGAATCAATCCGAGTCAACGCGGTTATTGATGTGTATGTACAAAGAAAATTTTATTTATATTGTATTATTTACAGTAAAGAATTCTAAATATTTCGACATTTTTCAGGTTCTTTTCAATGGACCGAAAATTAATATACAGGGGATGTCCCACTTTAATTAAAGTCGAATATTACTGAAACTATGGCTGTAACGAGAAAATATTTCATACAAAAGTTAAAAGGTTTTGAGGAGGAAAAAGGTTGAAAATATTAAATTTTAACTAAGGTCATTTCTCAAGATTATTTGAAGGTCAACCTAGTTTTTTAAATGGAGAGAGAGAACCACCCTAATTTTTTTATATAAATCCTCGTAATATTTGGCATAAAAAATTATAAGGGTAGGATCGCCAAAAAGTAAATAGTTTACGACATTATTTTGTACTTTAATGTGACATAATTTTATAAAAACTATAACATATTTCGGAGAATATTCAAAAGTATGTAATTTGCAACTAGCAGTTACATATTTTTTCTTAAAAACAACTATATGTTTTATTTACACTAATTGATTCCTCTCAATGTGCATAAAAGTATTGAGATAAGATCATCGAAAAATGAATATATTTTGCGAGGTATCTTATAGTTTATGTAAAATTTTGTCACATTAAAATACAAAATATCTTTATTCACTTTTTGACCATTCTACTCTTATAACTTTTATGCCAAATATTACGAGAAATCGATTTATATAAAAAATTAGGGTTGTTTCATTTTAAAAAATTAGGTTGACCTTCAAATGACCTTGAAAATGATCTTAGTTAAAATTCAAGATTATCAACTTTTTTCCCCCTCGAAACTTTTGTATGAAATATTTTCTCGTTACAGTTCTAGTTTTAGCAATATTCGACTATATTAATTAAAATGGGATACCCTGTATAATAAATGTAATATGCAAAAAATTTATTGCAGAGCCATATACAAAACTTTACAAATTGAGAGTCGCAAGTTTAAATAAAAAATATTGATTGTCCAAAAAGAATAAAAACATAGAAATTTATTGCAAAAACATAAGTTTACAAACGGTGCAAGTATCAAACCACGAATGCATGTCAATAAAATAAAGATATACATTCGATGTGAGTCTTACAATATAGTTAAACAAACGCAAAAATAAGATACTCGTTATAAATAAGTATAAATATGAAAGAATTTTTCTGCCAAGGCAAAAGTTCTGGCAAAGCCGTCTTCTCAAGTAAAAACCAGTGATCCATTTCCTAGCAGTATCATTCATCTGTACGAGGATTTAGAAACGAGTGCTTGATAGAGTAATCTGGCATGTCATTCCAAATGAGGTGAAGCAATGTGATGAAAGGAAAAACTTGTGGGAAGAGCAGCACAGTGCAATACAAGCCAGGAAAGGTTAAGTGAGAAACATTATGCTCAAAAAAATAAGCTGCAGATTAAAAAGCAAGGAGCTTATCCGAGATCCTGTCAGTTGAGCAATTAAAAAAAAAAAATCAGTACAAACAAAAACAAAAAAGCAGTAGCAGTAGAGCGAACGCATGCACAAAAAGAATATATGTGTCGTGAACAAATAATCGTCAAAACAAAATTTCGGAAACTCCTGGTATATCCCTTGCAAAGCTATACTATATATAACGCTCTCCGTGGCAAAATTGCATGGTAGATCAAAGACAGGCAAATTCAAATCGAAGGTAGTCTACTAAGAACGTAAAGGTTATTACCTCCAAGCATTTCAATGTCAGTTCGTTAATTTAAGCTATAAGTTTGCTGCTTACTGAAGAGCTCAGATATCTCTCTTCTTCTAAAAGACGATTCCTTGTCAAGAACATTTTCTCAAACGAAATCATAATTTAACTCCACGTAATTCGTAACGATTAAATGTTAAAAATTATTAAGACAAATGTTGTTTCGATGTTCAGCAATTCGCATTCGTATTTCGATTTGTCCCACATATGATCACATTGTCGGCGGTGATTTTATATATTGCGATGAGCATTTAAAAATAGTTATTTTGCATTTTAATGAATCTGATAAGTTTATTCAAGTTGACATTGGCATGTCAACTTGTCAAGTTTGTCAGAGGCATAGAAAGCGGTCCAAAACTACTCCAAAATATTATTTATGTAAGGAGCCGTGAAGAATGTGAGCATGTGAGAATCGCTCGCGTCATCTTCAAATCATTTCACTATTCTTAAATAACAAATAGTGTTTTTCAACGCTCTTTAATGGCGGTAAAAATAAAATATGCAAAGAGTAATTATTATTTAACAGGATGCTCGTGAGAAATTCAAAGTTTTTCTTGTGGTATCTCGAGCGTGAGAATAAAAAACGCACAATCTATCAAACCGAGGACAGCGTCCATCTTTTGAGAAAGAAGGTGCTGGAAGAAAATATTGAGAAAAAACTTAAATACTGATTAGAGAACGTTCAATCAGTGAAACTAATCAAATTCAATGTGCCCCAGAAATGATAATAGACACATCTATAAAATGAATTCTGTTGTTAGTTCCTCAATAGTAAACTGTAGTCTCGGATGGAAAGAATAGAAAATTCCTGAAATTATATTAAATTGAGAAGAACGGGCTGCTAAGGCAATGTTATTTACATATCGAAAATAAAAATATATGAAAAATATATAAAAAATTTGCAACCAGCAATTACATTTTTTTTTTTAAACCACCTATGTGTTTTCTTTACACCAATTGATTCCTTTTATTATTTTGTGCATAAAAATATTGAGGTAAGATTATCGAAAAATGAATATTTTACGAGATACTTTATTGTTTATTTAAAATTAAAATCGTAAAATTATATCAAATTCAAGTATAAAATATCGTAAACTATTTAATTTTTGGCCATTCTATCCTTATAAACTTTATGCCGAATATTGCGAGGAATCGATTTATATACAGGGTGTCCGGTAATTCGCGCCCCACCCGCCATGTGCAGGTAGAGCAGGTCAAACCGAGTAAAAAAGTCATCTACCATTTTGCAAAATTTTCAATAATAAGAGAGAAATTAATTAATAAATTTCGGCCAGTACAAGCGCGCAGAGAGAAGAGACGGCCCATTGTAACGTGGTCACTAAGCGCGCGGCGATAAACGACAGCGTAATGTTATACCGTTGCTACGACGCGCTTTGCAAATGAACACGCCTAAGTATAAATGATTGAAAAAAGTGGGCCGTCTCTTTTCTCCGCGCGCTTGTACTGGCCGAACTTTATTAATTAATTTCTCTCTTATTATTGAGAATTTTGCAAAATGGTAGAGGACTTTTTTACTCGGTTTGACCTGATCTATCTGCACATGGCGGGTGGGGCGCGAATTACCGGACACCCTGTATAAAAAAAATAGGGTTTTCTTTACACCAATTGATTCCTCTCATTATGTTGTGAAATAACTAGAGAGTGTAATGCTTCGAAATCTTCAGTCCATCGCATTTTAAGAAGTCAGAAATTTTATATATTTCGATTTTTTGTCAGACACAATTTAAAACCTGGAAATGAAATTCGAAGGATAATTTGCCAGTATTTTTTAAGGCAAATTGAAGAGGGCTAAAGTTTCTGCTTCCAAATTTTATGAACAAACAAAACAACAATCTATACACCCACGCCCCCACCCACGCACTCACACATTTATGGACCGATTTTCTCGAAATTGGTACCAAAATTTTGCAAATTTTTCGGGGATGGCTACTATATGGTTTTTTTTTAAGTTTTACACCTCCACTCACCCGCCCACCCACGCACCCATACACGCACGCACACACACGCACGCATACGCACACGCACGCACACATAAACAATTTTTCAGAAATCACCTTTTGGTTCTGGCGTTCTTGGGTGAGAGCATTTATTTATTAATCGTTGTCAAATTAAAAAAATCACCCCTTATGAGTAATAACATTTTATATTTCTTGACGTGAGTCATTTCATAAATGACTATAAATAAGTTGCTGGTTTCACATCTTAGCCAGAACCAAAAGGTAACGGTATTTATGCATAAAAGGGGCCTCCTCTCCGATTTGCTTTATTTTTAAATATGTTGTAGGGGGGGGGGGTCTTCCCGAGTAATTTCATATATATATATATATATATAAGGGTCGGACTCAAATAGTTTCGGAGATACAAGCTGAAAAAAAAATAAAAAATAATTCACATGAGTTTGCAACATTCCACGCGAAGCGAGTTCCACCCATCGAGGGGGGGTGCGAGGGGCCTTCGGCCCCCCACCCGCACCCCCCTTCGGTGTGTGTGTGTGTGTGCGCGCGCGCGTGCGTGCGTGTGCGTGCGTGTGTGTGCGTGCGTGTGTGGGTGGGTGCGTGGGTGGGTGGGTGGGGATGTAAAACTTAAAAAAAACCACATAGTAGCCATCCCCGAAAATTTGTAAAATATTGGTACCAATTTCGAGAAAATCGGTCAATAAATGTGTGAGTACGTGGGTGGCTGCGTGGGTGAGGGTGTAAAACTAAAAAAACCACATAGTAGCCATCCCCGAAAAATTTGCAAAATTTTGATACCGATTTCGAGAGAATCGGTCCATAAATGTGTCCATAAATGCCGAAAAGCTAGTATAAAAATAATAGACTGTTCAATCGTCAATGTCGAATGTTCAATAACGAACAAACTTGGTCTATCGAAAATCCGCATTTAAGACGAAATACGGACAATCAAATTAAATAAAGTATTAATGTTTGATGTGGCATCTTTTTGCAATTGGATTATTGGACCTTATTTATTTGATAGCAACTTAAATGGACAAAGATATCGACACTTTTTAGAATTTGATTTAAATATACCAATTCTTTTATATGATTCCGACATTCTTTTACATGGTAGGAAAAAGGTGAAATACTTCCAGCAAGAAGTGTAACGGCACATAATTTTTAAATTGCTACAAAATATTAAAATAAAAAATATCCCAATAACTGGATTGGTATGCGAGGATCAATATATTAGCCACCATGATCACCGAATTTAATGCCCTTAGATTTTTTCTTTGGAGAATTTTAAAGAATAAGTTATTTTCGCGGCGAATTCATAATATTCAAAACCCAAAATATCGTATAATGTTAGAAATATCTAAAATAACAGAAACAAATTAATCGTATATATCGATCAAATTCACGCGTTAAAAATATTGTCTTCTTTCTTGTCCATAACTGTCACTCACTTATGTGCTGTTGTTTGTGCGATATGTGTGATCAAGTCTTTGTCCAGTAGTCAACTTTAATAAACTTACTAGAATAAAGATACTTATGACAGTAATCTATTATACATTTTATAAGATTACTATTTTTAACTATTTCATGCTTATATTGGTCTATTTTACTTGTACTTACTTATTAATACAACTTATGGTAAACCTTGATATTAGCGCCGATCTCACCGATTTCAATGACCTTGACTATGTTGTCAAGGACATAAAAAACCTTTTTTAGTATCTATGTAGAAAATTTAAATAAACATCTCTCATAAGCAGTTAAAATTTGACTTTATATTTCATATAGAGAGCCTTAAATTCTTAACTGTTAAGTAAACATATATTGTATATGTATAATTAGTATATACAATAAAATACATATAAAAAGTATAAAATTTGCAGCTACATATTATTTCTTAAAAACAATGTGTGTTTTTTTATACCAATTGATTTTGATTATTTTTTGACCTTGAAGTTTTCTAATTTGTTCTGCGATGCAAATGAAAAAAAAATGGGAGATGTCATCATCAAATAGAAAAAAAGTTTTATTTGCCTACAATATTGATTATCAACAGCTTCGTTTGCCTATATTGTTTTGCTGATAATTTTGTTTGCCTACAGAGCGATTGCCTACAAGCATTATTCCACATATGTAATAATTTAAAATACGAACGTACGATTGTGTGTGTATGTGTGTATATGCCTGTATGTGTATGTGTGCACATGACACTATTACGCGCATACAGATTGCACATAAAATAAAATTAAAGAATAAATATTTCAATGTCATGTATATAATCTGCAAGTGTGTAATGTGCATACATTAATATTATATGCGCTCACTCGCGCACGCACATACACACGCACAACGTATGTTTGTATTTAAAATTATTACGTGTATGTAATAACGCTTGTAGGTAATTGTTTTGTAGGCAATCGAGATTGTTCCAATCAAAACTATCGGCAAAATTATGTAGGCAACGGAACTGTTACCAATCAGAATTGCAAACAAATAATGCCTTTCCAATAAAAATATAAACATAAAGAGTGTAAAATAAACATAGATTTAAACCAATACTTATAATTGCTAAGATATTTAATATCGGAAAAAAATATAATGAAGGTAGCAACAAATCTGTCTTAATTTTATTTAAAAAGATTTAATCTATTCATATCAAGAATCTCTTAATAAAATTTGCACTTATATCTTGTTTTATATTATTTGCACTATATTAATATCACTGAAAATTGATAATGTATTTTTATTATGTATATTATAATTAGTAAAATATTTTTAATTTTTTATTATTTTCTGATTTTGACACATTTTATGAAATATATACATATATTGAAGCAATTGTTTGTAAAAGATTATTCTCTAAAATTGGTGTTTTTTCTTTAGTTCCTTATTTAGCATTTTGTTTGTAGGTTATACTTAATTAATATATAGCTTACAATCAGAAGCTACCCAAGTAGTAAATGCGCGTCATTTGACGTGAAAATGACGTCTTGTTATCTGGGTATATGTATTATATAAAATGCACGAATAGTAGTAGTAATATCTAATAATTGAAGCAAGAAATAGTTTCTGATGATATATTTTAGAAATGAATGAATTTCAAGGTTTACATGATTATTGGATTTCATAAATTACTGTTTAAATTTTTGTTTTCTCCAATAAAGCAAAATTGTGAGCTTTTCTTCTTCTTTAAGATTTAACATAGAATAAATTTTGTAAAGACTATTAATGATAGGAAAATTGTAGCAAAGGTAATCTGTAAAGATAAACTGTTGTTGTGTTTTATTAATTATAATACAATTATAAATCATATTAGTGTGTCGAATAATTTTTATTTCTTAGAATGAATATCAAATTGTCGATTATACTGTCAAAATTATCTTCTAAAGCAGATTTTAGATCGTAATATATGTATACAGGGTGTATAAAAAGTACCGGGACAGCGAAATATCTCGAAAAATATAAGTTTTATGAAAAAATATTTCAGACAAAAGTTGAAAGGTTTAAAAAGTTGTATTTACTGATCTTATCAGTTTGACCTTGGATGGCGTCGCCAAAGTCAGAACAAGGTCATCTTGAATTTTGTAAATAGAATTATCCTATTTTTATATAAATCGATTCCTCGCATTATTATGCATAAAAAATTATAAGGGTAGGATGGTCAAAAAGTGAATAGTTTACGAGATATTCTATAATTATACATATCTTAATTATACATAATGTTACATAAACTATGAAATATCTCGTAAAATATTCATTTCTCGATGATCTTGCCTCAATACTTTTATGCACAAAATAATGAGAGAAATCAATTAATATAAAAAAACATAGTTGTTTTTAAGAAAAAATATGTAGCTGCTAATTGCAAATTACTTTTTCTTAAAAACAACTGTTTTTTTCTTTATATCAATTTGTTCCTTTCCGTTACCAATTGGATACTCTCGCACAACAAAAGACGATCGCACCGAAACCACGTCACGCGAAAATTCTCGAATGGTTACTTCGTGATCAATAAATCACGTTCTGCTACCATGTTAATGTTTCCGTGATACACGTAGGAGCGAAGTACATTAATATGATATGTCTGAAGTTCAATAGCACACGTTTATTTCGAACATAAATAAGGAGTATAAGCATCGGCTATACTCGTACTCGTGTCTTCGTTCGACCAACGATTTTCTTCGTACCGACTCAGTACGCATGCATGCGCAAACTTATACACATCAACCTTTAGAAAGTAACCCAAGCAGAGAGCAATAGTGCCAACTTATTAATGCATGAACCAATGAAAAAATTTAACCGTTTTCAATAGTTTAGAAGGGGCAAATATTAATAAGCAAAAAATGTTTCTCAAGGTCATATTTTTCGAGATTTCAAGGTCGTCAGTATTTTTTAAAATGGAATTACATGTTTTTATCATCGCATTGTAATAACTAAGGTTGTAATAACTTAAGGTAAAATCAATCGAATGACCTATGATAGTATAACCTTTATGTGACCTTAAATACAAAAAGTCTTTACAGATCCTTCTTATAATTTTCTGACTACTTTTAACACATGCAGTTCTAATACGTCCTTTAAAAACTTACCAGTGTTTACAACTTATTACGGTAAAAAGAAATGCTACGTTTGATATTGAAGTTTTTATGTTCCCAGAAATGCATAATTATTTAAATTTTGACTAATATTAATAAATACGTTTCTTGTGTAGTTTCAATATCAAATAGTTGTTAACATTTTTTATTATTTTTTATTATTATTTTTTATAAACTGAAAAAAAATATTCTATTCGTAAGCGGGGAATTCCTCTTAGCATTTTCTTTAGAGGAAAATTTTACAGGCAAATCATATTCCTCTTTAACACATAGGTATCCATTTAATCTTAAGTCCAGTATCTCTTGGTTATAGGATATTCCTCTAGATTTTAGAGTATCTTCTTGAGACCGTATATCAGAGGAAAATCCTCTAGAATCGAGAGGGAACCGCTAAAGGAAAGAATTTTTTTTTTTGGGTGTAATAAGTTGTAAACACTAGTAAGCTTCTGATTTCATGTATTATATATTCAGTTGTATATTCAGTTTGGTTTAGAAATTCATCACAATCGATTCAATTTGGCGACTGTGAGAGCTATTGTGTCATTTTTATAAAACAATTGTATTGTTCAATTAAGCATAAAAAATTATATAACAATTAATATAATTTTAATTTATGGTAAAGCTACAAGAAACTCTGTGCAAGCATTCCATTTGTACGCTGAAAGATGTTCTGAAAGAAATCCTTCTTGACAAACTTTCGATCGAATCGTTCAATTATTTTGTGAAACAGGCAGTGTTCATTCACTCAAAGAAAACAATCGAAGCCTGCTATTGAAGAACAGTCAGAAATTGCTATATTGACTGCAATAGCGAATAATTCCCATACAAGTTGTCGATAAATTGAACGTTATTCTGGCATTTCTAAAACTAGTGTGTGAAAAATAAACGTCATAAATATTATCTGTTCCACATTTCTTTACACTAGGAATTTTATGACATCAATTTTCAGAATCGAGTTACGTTTTCTGAATAGACATTGTACGAAATACAAAAAAACGAATATTTTTCTTAAGTTTTTTTATGGATGAAGTTACTTTTACCAACCGTGGACAACTCAATACACATAATATACATTATTGGACCTTCGAAAATCCTAAATGGTTTCGATAAGTTATATATCAGCGTCCGTGAAGCATAAATGATATAATATCTTGGTCTTGGTGACCGCATTATTGGATCATATTTTATTGATGGCACTTTGAAGAGGTAAAAATATGCAAACTTTTTGACCATTGAGTTATTAGAAGAAATTTCCCTAGATCAACGAACTCAGATGTGATATTAACACGACGAATGTCTAACTCAATATTCACTTATAATCCGTAAAATATTAAATAAAAAATTTTTTCTACGACATTGGATCGGACGCGGCGCAAATATTCGATTGCCTCCTCATTCGCCTAAAGTCACAAGATTTTTCTGTGGGAAGTTGTTAAAGCAACCGTTTTTAAAGATATTCTTATAACGCCGGAAAATATAAAAGAAAATATTAGATGCATCTGCTAATATTAATGAGAAAACTGTAAGGAGAACCAGAGAATCATTCATTATCTGTAAAAATGTATCAAAATTAATGGGCACCTCTTTGAGTATTTGTTGAAAACAAACTTTCTTTATTAATCTCCCCTTTGTAATTATTTCATCATTTACCTATTCCCATATATTTCAGGATTTTTGGTACTTAAGATCATATAAAGGTCATATTGTTACACGTTATTGGATTGGTTTTAACATCAGCTATTATAATACAACGATAAAAACATGTAATCTCATTTAAAAAATATTGAAGATCTTGAAATCTCGAAAATGATCTTGAGAAAAAGTTTTTGCTCGTCATAATATTTGCCCCTTCCAAACAAATATTGTTTTCTTCTGACATTTTTTCTTTCATCAAAAGCACGTGAGATATTTAAGCTCAAGTTAGGTAGGACGTCCCCCGTATGTGTGTATATATACATATATATAATATATACATGCTGTGAGTGTTTGTGCGCTAGGCATTAATGAGTGATAATAATGCTTCTGACTGCATGCATGTATATGGCGAGGTGAGTAACCCTCTAATACCTACAATTACCGCAAGATAGCCATGAAAATTTATGTGTATTAGTTACAATCGAAAAGTCATTCTTTTATTATAAGTAGAGATTTTTTTTTCAATCTTTCCGTCCGATTTAAAGATTCAAAAATTTCATTGATTATCAGTATTTATATTGATTGTTAGTATTTATTTGTCTTTAAATTCAAAATGAATTTAATTGAAAAAGAGAGAATTGTGTGTGTGTGTGTGTGTGTGTGTGTGTGTGTGTGTGTGTGTGTGTGTGTGTGTGTGTGTGTGTGTGTGTGCGTGTGTGTGTGTGTGATATTTTTCTTATGCAAAGAATTGGTGATTATGTTCGGTCTACGACGCAGTTGTTTGTTTAATAATAAATATCCTGATAGTACACCTATTTCGAAATCTATTATCTATCGTACAATTTCACGCGTTTCGAAAAGATGAGTTTAGTTAAAGACTAAATATTTTCCTCATTTTGGTTCAGTTATGAATCAAAATGAGGGAGATTAAAAACCGCAACCAATGATAATAAAACTTTAGAGATTTTGCAAACAGTTATGGTAAACTCTCATACGCTTGTTTCGAAAATACCTCAACAAATTAATATTAGCAAAACTTTGATTCGGAGAATCCTAAAGAAAAATAGTTACCATTCGTATAAAATTTTCCTTGTTCAGGAATTGTCAGAAGATGATTTTGATAGAAGAGTTGAATTTTGTAATGAAATGACACGGTTGGATGATAACAATCAAATCTTTAATTGGACTTGTTTTTCTGATGAAGCTAATTTTGAGTTAAATGGATGTGTTAATCGTCATAACTGCAGATATTGGTATGCTGAAAATCCTCACTGGATAAGTGACTGTCATACGCAACATCCTCAGAAAGTGAATGTTTGGGCTGAGATTATTGGTCATCATACTATAGGATCGTTTTTTATAAGGGTAATTCAACTGCGGAAAATTATTTACATCTATTAAGAAACAGTAGTACCAGCTATTCGTAATGTGGTTGGAGATGATTATAAAAATGTTTGGTTTCAACAGAATGGAGCTTCAGTTCATTTTGGTTTGAATGTCCGTAATTTTTTAAATGAAACGTTCTATAGCCAATGAATTGGTTGAAGAGATACGATCGGATGGCCGCCAAGATCTCTTGACATGAACCTTCTAGACTTTTTTTACTGAAAATATTTGTAGAGTAAAAACAAAACGTGCAATCATCGATGAATTAAAAGACAGGATATCTGATGTTTTAAATTCAATTACACCGGAAATTTTTGAAAATGTGCTAAGTATTATTTACGTTCGCTTTACTGTAAGAATAATGAAATATAGGGTCTCGTCACACACACACACACACACACACACACACACACACACACACACACACACACACACGCACGCACGCACGCACGCACGCACGCACGCACGCACGCACGCACGCACGCACGCACGCACACGCACACGCACACACAATTATACATATAACTTAGATTTGAATGCTGTACATACTTTTTATTTAAATGGAGCATAATTTAAAGATAATATGTATCGTAAAAATGCGTTAAATGTATTAAATAGCCGCTAAATGATTTAAATATATTAAAATAAGTTTTAGAATATTGCTTTCTTCTTTTTTCAAAAATTATTTCTTTTTGTATATTCAGATAGATACAAAATTCTCTCTCTCTCTCTCTCTCTCTCTCTCTCTCTCTCTCTCTCTCTCTCTCTCTCTCTCTCTCTCTCTCTCCCCTCTCTCTCTCTCTCTCTCTCTCTCTCTCTCTCTCTCTCTCTCTCTCTCTCTCTCTCTCTCTCTCTCTCTCTCTCTCTCTCTCTCTCTCCCCCCCTCTCTCTCCCTCTCTCTCTCTTTCCCCCTCTCTCTCCCTCTCTCCCTCTCTCCCTCTCTCCCTCTCTCCCTCTCTCTCTCCCTCTCTTTCTCTCTCTCTTCCTCTTCATAAAATTTTGTAAAGCTAATAGCATATCATCCACACATTATAATTACAATATTTCTTTAGCATACTATATTTCAATTTACGAAATTAGAAATGCTGCATTTCAATTTTTTATTTAGAATTATTTTATTAGAAATTAGACATTAGATTTATTATAAATCATGATAACGGATCGGTCTTCTCGATTTTTACTATACGATTTTTTATTTCTAGTTTTGCGATATTTTGCATTTTATTGCGAATTTTATTTTCTTATCTAGCTATGTAAATAGTAGTGTTATCTGGTATTAATTAATATCTTGTTTATTTTCACTATCGTAGAAGAGAGAATAGAATTCGAATTAAACAAGTCCTATACTACAAAAGCACATTAAATACGAGTTTCTACAATGCAACATTTGTAACAAAATATATTATATTCTATATAATATAAAAATAAAGACATTTCTAAGAAATTAATAAGACTCTCAATTTGAAATACACATTTAAATTTCAACGAATTAGAAAGAGCCAAACGCGGATGATAATGTGTCGGTTTCAATAAAAATTAATTTGTCACTGAAATTGATTTGTTGTGCACAGGGTACAAATTTTTCTTGGTGTAATAATTAAAATAAACCTTAATTTCAGATTTAGTTATTTTTAATAAATCCCCTCTGACCCTCTAAAGAAGCGTAGGCGAGAGAAATATCGGGGCGAAGTGAATCGTTTAATCGAGAATCGAAATCGAGTTTTCCGCTTGCCGGGACTGCTCTTACCACTGAGCTATTCAGACTTCATACCTCAATACTTGTCATTTTACCTACAAATATATTTAGTATTACACCGAGAAAAATTTGTGTCCTGTGCACAACAAATCAGTTCTAGTGATAAATCAATTTTCATTGAAACCAACGCACTATCATCCGCCTTTTGCTCTTATTAGCTCGTTGAAATTTAAATTTGTAAGACATTTCTAATTGTTGGAGTAAAACATCTAATTGTAGAGATCGCTCTATTGTAGGTTTCTTATTTCAACACAGTTTTAATAGAACGACACATATATAAAGACATCATATGAAACTCAAGCTTCCTATATTACAAAGAATCCTTGACAGCGAGAAAGGTTTCACGTTGAGGTGAAAAGAAGCAAGAGTTTAATAGCTTACCAAGTGATACTTGCTGTTGCAACACGTGCCGAGAAAATATATACACACACAACACACACAGCACACACACACACACACAACACGCGCGCGCGCGCGCGCGCGCATACATACACAGATTTTCAAACGCTTAAGGTTTCTTCTTCGGTATAGAGTTACGAGATTAAAATGATTGAACCGGATGTATAGTGCGCTCAGTAAGAGGATTTACGGGTCATCCCGTTGAATAAACTCGAGAAACCTTTTCTGGCAAATATATATATATATATATATGTATATACATGGCTTGGAAGAATAGGAACGCGCTGTGTGTTATGTCCATTATTGGAAATTTGACTATGTATTTAATTCCATTCTCGTTGGTCCTTGTAATTTTATCGATGTTTTGGAGTACGTCGAAAGACGATTTTATCTTCGTAAAAATCACGTCACATAACATTTGTGATTTAATTAAAGCAACTAGTTTCAAAATAACATTTCTTGAATTCTGAATTCGAGATCAATTATTATTATGCAACACAATAGAGATATTACTTTTATTATAAGTAATTGTTTTAAATATTTAAAAATTTTTTAAGTCGCTAATTTATTAATTTAAAATTGTTTTAAATACTTTAAAATATTCTACAATAAATATATTCTAAAATTAATATATCAAGAATAATGATTCCATTTTTAATAAATTATTATCTACTTCAATTACAATTGATAAAGAAAATCATATTAGAAAATGGTTTTTGGGCTTACTTCGTCAATAAATAAAGTGTTCTAGTTATTTTTTATTACTTTTAAATAGACAAGAGAATGATCGGTACTACACACTTGAGGTTTTTTTTAAATTTAACTAACAATAAGTGAAATTAAAATAAAAAACGAACTTAATTAGATTATATATGTTTTAAAAAAATCAAAATTACTTTTTGAATTAGTCGAAAAATTAATGAAATTCAAATGTATGTAATTTTGAGAAAAATTAAATGTATGAAATTAACCCCGCAATTTTTAAATTCTTTAAATAAGAAACTAAGACAGCTTAAGAGCCACGCACAATACTTAGAGTGCAAAACATATTTTTATGATTGAATTCTTAAAAAACAAAAATAGCGAAATAGCGAACGTTTCGACCCTTTTTAGGATCATCTTTAGCGCAACAATGATCCGAACAGTAATTAGAAAAGTTTCGGAAAAAATATAAATAAACAGTTCTTAAAAGTTTGGTAATAATTCGCAAATATAGAAAGAAGAGGACAAAGAAGAAAGAGTTATGTGTCACTTATTAAAACGATTGTCTCTCACTTCATTTTGGACTTATTGCAAGTCTTGAACGCATTCGTGCATCTCAAAGATTACTCTCTCTAGTTGGTAAGCCAGGAGATAACAGAGAAAAACAATGCATCCAAGCAAATCATGCTTAAAGTTATCTGAAATTGATTGTCACGATTGACGAGAGAGATTGTTAATATATATAAAGCAATAAAAATCGGATTAAAATGACTTACATGCGATGCATCGACTCGGTAATGATGGTGTAAAGGAATTCACTTGTCACAATTAATTAAAAAATAAATAATAATGTAGGTGTCTCTATCGAGGGCTACCGTGATATTGCCTTTGTCGGCACGCGTGAAAATGAGATTTTGATTTTCATTGATGAATTTTCTAGTGGTAGAAATAAATTTCTTGAAATTAGTATTAGTGGAATGTCTTAATGCCGTTTTATTTCCTTATTTATTATATACTGTGGAGCCTACATTTCTTGGTATATTATTTAAATTTTGTATTTTTATTAATTGTGCTACATTGTGCTACGTTTGTGCCGATTTGTGCTATACTGCAGCTCAATAATTTAAACCATGTTAAAAAATTTTTAAAAAACGAAATTTGTGCCAGTCTCGCATTTTTTGAATTGTGAATTTCTAATGATTGTGTTATGTTTGTGCCAATTTGTGCCACACAGGCGAGGTAAACTAAAACAATATTAAAGAAAATTTAAAAAATAAAATCTTACTAGCCCTGCACTTTATCGCGATCGAGTTCAGTTTTGTGGCAAATTAGCACAAGTTTGTGCTGTGTTATGTCGTTAAAAAATCTCGTTATTTCCTTCTGCTTAGCTAAAAAGAAATTTGTAAACATAAGAGCAATAATACATACATCATTTTGTAACGTTAATAACGTAATTTATTAAATTTATATAGGTTTGTGCTATATTGTGTTATAATAATTAGAAAGAATAAACTGACAAAAACATTCACAAGAAATTATGATAATTGATTAAAAACCTTCTCTTGAAAAAAAGAGGGTAAAAAATTTTAATAATTTTGATTACACATCAAATATTAATAATCTGATGACATTTTGTCATTAGGAAACATTGTTGTGCTCGTCTAGCATAACCCGGCGCAAATGAAAAAAATTCGAAAATATTAAATTTTTTTTACTCCTATATTTTAAACAAGTTTTAATAAATCTTCACAATTATCTGTATTTTTTATCAGTTTATCCTTTTTTACTATTAACACATTATGGCACGATTGATAGAAATTCAATAAAAGCGTTATAATTTATGTATATTGTTACGCTCCTTTTGTTTTATCCCTGCGTGAAAGCTGTCTTTGGCAGTTATATTTGATATCCGCTGTATCCGTCTTCGGAGATCATCTCTAAGCGTGTTACTAAAGGGTTTGTTGATTAATAAAACCGGACATCTTGTGGAAAGTCGCTATTTTGTGGCGACTCAGTCTTAAGACTGCTGTCTTAACGTCTGGACGCATCTTTCCGATGGTTACAATTATTGCTATACTTTTCTGTTTTATATTCTGTTCCGTATTCCTAGTTATTATTAAATTTAGTTCCTGAGTTTCTTTTTTAAAACAGCGTTGTTATTTCCGGCGCGAGAGTGAGTGACGATGCGAGGACGAGCTGCGAGATCGATCGAGATCAACGCAACGCAACAATATTATTATTATTTTTAAGTTTATTAATTTTTTTAATTATTTTAAACGGAAGAAATAAGTTAATGAGATTTTTTTAACGGTAGAACGTGACAAAAATTTGTCAAAAACAATGATTTCAATCGCGACAAAATGCGAGATTAGTAAGAATTTTATTTTTTAAATTTTCTTTAATATGCTTTTAGTTATTAACTTCGCGTTTGTGGCACAAATTGGTACAAACATAGTACAATACATAGCACAATCAATAACAATTCATAATTCGAAAAGGGCGGAGCTGGCACAAATTTCAATATTTTTAAAATTTTCTGAAATATAGTTTAAATTATTGAGTTGCGATTTATGGCACAAATCGGCACAAACGTAGCACAATGCAGCATAATTAATAAAAATACGAAATGCAAAATGCGAGGCTTACTTCACAGGTGAAAAATTATCATAAAACGATGTTCCTAAAAGTATTTTAAAGCTTGGAGTCTCAGTTTTTAAACGCTATTAATTTCTTTCCTCGAGGATGATTCTTATCAAGGTGACACCACTTCCAAATCAATCGTGAAAAATTGACAGAAAATCTTTAACTTAAGAAATTGTTTTTGTAACTTTGCTTTAAATAGTTTGAAATTTTGAAGTTTCTCTCTTTAAGATTTTTCAGAACTACAATCTTTTTCACCAAGTTATCGTAAGTTGAAATAATCAGTGCATTTTTTATTCTTTTCAGTTGAAATTTCTGATGTGCCACCGACATTAGCATTACTCAAGGTGTATCACGTGGATGTTGCATAATTGCACTTACTCCTCGCGCGTGCGCGCGATGACCGGAACGTTTCTTAAATAAAAATTTTCACATTGAGACTTTGCATGTGATATCTCCATTTAATAGAGCACGTAGAGTAAAAATAAAGATGTTTTCTTTATATAATTCAAACTCAAGCTATCGATTAAGCCTAATAAGAACTCGATCCGTTCAGTGGTTATTGAGATCTGATAATCTCAAGTACTCTCAATTGGCCGGTTCGCGTATAAACACGTCTCGCCGTTGCTGCGCGCGATCTTCATGCGCGTGACTTGGCGCGAGACACTACCGTCATATAACGCCAACTGAACAGTTCACATAAAAAAAACGTACGACCATTTGTTATTAACAAAAAATATATTCTTAGTTTTAGAGAATGTTCTAGAAACACTTAAGAATATCTGTTAAGAGGGATTTTATAATTTACAGTCTTCTCTCTCTTTCTCTCTCTTTCTTGGAGAATACAATTTATTCGGTGTAATATACTGAATTTACTAACCAAAAACATGATAAGGTACTATTAATTTCGATAAAAACATGGTCAGATAAACATTGATTAAAAACAATGAATAGATGCTAAATAACATAGGAGATGATAAAAAATTTATCAAACATATCAGATAGAAAATCTTATATTTACGAACCAAAAACATGATTTGATTATATAGACTTTTTCTTTACTTGATTCTATCGGACTTTTTAAGTAAGGATAATATCATTTTCGAATATTTTATACGAATGTACTTTGGACATACATATGTATGTGATATACTGAGAACATCCCTATAACATCTCTTGTAGTATATTATTTCTCGTATATTCTCGGGATATGATACTTTTAAGTACATACATGTTCCTTCGCTTACTGCTACGCGGCGAAACAGTGTAAAATGTCTCGTATTCAAATTTCTGTTATAAACCTAACATAAAATTCAAAGTATAATTTTTCTTCTATCAGTTTAATTTCTAATACAATCTTAACAAGAGATTCAGAATATTATACAGATTATATTTGAAATTGGGCAAAAAAATGAGAAATTTTTTATTTTCCTATTGGAGGCAAAAATCGAAATATATATAATTCTTATATAAAAATATATAATAAATATTAAATCTCGAGTTTTATGAATTAAATATAATTTATTTTATTTATTTAATTACCTTGAGTCAATTATTATAGTGCTATATGAGATATAACTACGATATAACACCGGTATAACATATTATATTATATGTTATACTTATAAGTGGACAATTATAACTAGTATATGTTGCATATAACATATCTGTTATATTATATGTTACATTCCGTTATATTACAATATAATAGTAATATATCTGTGTTTGCTAGGATACACAAGTATATAATTTATCTTTAACAGAAATATATCGAAGGTTATCAATACTCTTTATACTAATAACGATTAAAAATAAAGTTTTAAAGTTTTGGCGAATTTATAGATATACAAAAAATGTAACGTAGTTAAATCCTTCAATTAATTACAAGAAGACTTTGCTTTAACAGAATCTCAATTCAAGTCTTCAAGTTACCAAGACATTTAAAGTTAATAATTAAAAAGTTGCGAAGCAACGTGGCTTCCAATTAAGCTTTCATTGAGAACAAATTAGTTAAATATGATCTACGTACACATAGATGAGATGAAAGGCAATAGTTTTAGAATATAATTTGCATGGAACTTAATAGAAAATAAAAGTATGTTTACTTGTCAGATATATACATGTATTTATTTTTGTAAGAATTATCGAAGCAAAAAATTTGTTTTTATAAGAATTATTTAGGTTTATAAAAAATATTTGGCAATTACAATAAATTTATCGTAGACAATGCTATTTTTTACGAATACCGTTTTCGACAATTTGTGATAGACATCATTTATTTTTGTCCAGATGATAAAATGTTATTTAAGATTATAAGTACAAAAATAAAAAAGATTGACAAGAAGAAAAAAGAATAACTTGAATAATAAATTATACAATATTACATCTGATGCTAATAAATAGCAAATGTATTTTTAAAAAATACTCAAAAAGGGTTGATTCACTAATAAAGTATGTAAATTTTTGATAACGCTATAAAATAATAAAAAATATTACAATTTGCATAAAAAATAAAGATAAATTAGATCAGTGTATTTAATTATTTGGAAAATATAAGATTAAAACGATTATTAAATCAAAAATTATTGATTATTAAAACAAAAATTAAAAAATTTAAGCACTTAGAAAAATACATCCAATAACAACGTTATGTATCAATGATACAGCAGTAGCGACAATCATGTACTTTGGTAGTCATTCTTGGCGTGCATGATCATTCAAACTGAAATCGTTTACATATCTACTTGCAACTAATTATATATCAAAATTTGTTGTTATTGAATGTGTTTTTCTGGGTGCTTAAATTTTTTTTGTCAATACTGTGTATACACTACTGCTCAAAAGTTTGGAGCACCCTATAATTTTTATATAAATTTATATTTCTCTTATAGATATAATTATTTTATCTAAAATATTGATACTTATTTACAAACGTACACTATTTGAATAAAATTTAAAAATAAAACAGCAAAAAGTTACATGTATTTTACAATGTTAGTGAATAAAATTGCTTAAACCTTTTTTATCGCGAAAGAATCCTCCCTTCTTTGATTTACCGTATAACACAATCTTGGCATTCTGGTAATTAATTTTTGGATAGTTTCTGTTCCGATATTGTATCAAGCTCTCGTAGACCTCTTGTAGAATTTTCCAAAGGATTTAAGAGGAAAAGGATTTTAGAGCTTTTACTTCAGAAAACTGCTTACCGCCACGGGAATTTTTTCATTTCTATTAAGACATTAATAAAGAGAAAACTATGTCTATCAATGTATGTAATAAAAGCCACTTCAGAAAAGATGTGGAAAAGCTACAAGTTTGTTCAAAAAATTATAATATAAAAAAATATTACTTTAATATATCTTTTATTAAACCTTGGTTAAATCTTTATTGCTTTTTTTAAAGTAATGATATAATAGAGATAAATAATTAAAAGTAATAAAATTTAATGCAAAATTTGGCACTGTTATGTGGAATTATTTTCATGTATTTTAATTTGTATTTTAACATTTTACATTTTAATATTTTAATACAATATATGTAAAAATATTAAAATAAATATTAAGAAAAAGGAGATCCAGCTCCGATGACTTTGACCTTGGCATATTGTTGTCATGATTATCATCCTAAATAATCCTCAAAAGATTTTAGCCGTCGTTCTTTGATTATTAAAAAAAGTTTTTAACAAATAAGATTTGTAAAAATCAAAATTCGGACGTAGACTGACAATGAAAAATTTAATATTGGACACAGTTTGTATGTGGATATATATTCCTACATATACTATATAGATAGATATACTTAGATAAACATACATGTATTTATATAAGATGTTCAAAAATACCGAAGATTAAAGAATGTATGCATGAACAAAAAAGAGAAGTTTCACGTAGGTTTACATTTCATGCGAAGCGATTTATCAAAAGTGTAGAGTTTTCTAATAAAAAATTCGACAAAAATTCGACAAAAAATATAATGTTGATAATAATAGCCTCGAGTACCAAAACATAGAAGATTAGCATGCATCTTTCTCTCCATAATCTCTTTATACTTATGTGTATTATAACCTTACTATTAGAATCCACGAAATATTTGATTACAAATGGTTAATTGTTCGATGTATATAATTTTCATTTTAGAGATCATTATATGCACGTCAACAATCACTGAAAATAATTGATTCAAGAGCAATATATTTGCGGATCAATGGCAATAAAGTTTCGGAACGCTGATTTTCGGATAGAATAAAAACTGTGTCACGTTCTATGCCACGAAATATCCACTGTCGTTTTAAAATATGACCTTTATTTTAAAAGTTGCTAAATTTTCTTTTACCAACTTTGGTTTCATCTATCTCTACAATAATTTTTACTTCATTGAATTGTTGTTCTTTTATTTTATATATATATATAACTAGTCTGATAATAACTAAATATTACAAATAATATAAGAATGCATACGTAATTAGAAAATATTAATATTTTATTTAAACATTAATTTACCTCTGTACAAAAATTTGTCCAACAACAGTTTTATTGCATATTTCCAACACTCATTACATGTAAAAAAATGTCGTAATAATATTATTGTTAAAGAATATGCAATAAACCGATAAACTTTAACTATATCCGAATGGCTTTAGCAAGCCAAATGTTATTTAACATGCGTATTTTAAAATTGTATGTTACCCATTGTCTTTTTTTTGTCCACGTATAGTTTTATAATATTTATTAGTGCAATGTATAGTAAAGTTTTCAAACACATTTTGGGTAAGTTATATTTCCACATTTTTATATGTTGAATATCATCATGAATAACTTATATATTAATGAGATATTGTATTAAAGCATCACAATTATATGATAAATGTAAAAATTTGTGTAAATTTGTGTTATTGACGTAGAATGCTATTATTCGTACTATTATTCGTACTATAATTACTAAGAAGTAAAAACTTTACACTTAAAAGAATCAAACAAGACTGTTTACAGTCTTAGTTTACAGTCTCAATACAAGTTTACAGTTATAAAAGAGAATAAGAAATATACACTAAGAGTAATGTAAACATTGAGGAAGAATATTATAATGTAAACACAAATATTATTATTACTTTGTTAAGTTCCATGCAAAGAAAGATTTTAATATACATTAGCGAAAATCATGAAAAATTTAATATTAAACAGAATTTATACGAGTATCATAACTATACTACACATGACTATACACAACATACACACAAATATACACACATGCACACACACACATGTAAAAGTTGTAAATCTATGAATATAATAGACCCATGAGCATGAATTCTGCATTAACTGTATATTTGCATATTTAAGTGAATGTGTAGACTACATTCCTCTTCCATTTCACTCTGCACCCCGAAAAAATTCTAATCTAACCCAAATCTATTTCTGATTTAAAATTGTGCATACGTGTGTGTGCGTGCGTGCGTGTGTATGTGTGGCGGCTGGGGAGGGAGGGGGGGGGGAGAGAGAGAGAGAGAGAGAGAGAGAGAGAGAGAGAGAGAGAGAGAGAGAGAAAAAACTCAATATTATATACAGTTTGTATAAATATCACTATATTCTCCCCCCCCTCTCTCTCTCTCTCTTTCTCTCTATTATTAATATTTATTAGATTAGTGGAAAATAAATTAGAGCAAAGTTATAGTATGAATGTCAGTGTAAGAGCGAAGAAATTTGTTAATATTATAGTAGATGCGCTGAACATTACAGCACCTAGAAAAAAGTTAAAAATTCTGAAAATATAGGAAGGGAAAAAGTGATGATTTTCAGAAGAAATAAAAGAAACAGCGACTAAATGGGATGAGACATACTGTAAAGCATTGTACGATGATACTAAAATTAGTTGCAGTTTATAATTGAAAAAAATGCAATGTTTAAATGTCTAATCAGGACAAAGAAAAAAGAATATTATAAAAATATGATAGATTTTAATAAGGAAAACTCTACATCTATGTGGAAAACTCTAAAAAGATAAGAAAAAACGAATTAATGGGTACAAAGGAAATAGAAAATATCGATTTTTAAATATTAGACAATACTGAAGGGTGTAATATGTAGCAGATAAATTTAATTTATATACCAAGTATTGATAACATAGTAAAATCTATAAATGGAGGTAAAGTCGGGGGTGCGAGTAGAATTATTTATGTTATTGAAAGTAAAGAGATTATGGAAAATTTTGAAGTAATTCAGATAGAGAATTTAGAAAAAATTATTATGGGACTACCAAAAAAGAAAGGCACAGAAGATGGAATAACTAGTGATATACTAAAAGCAACGTTTTACATAATAAAAGAGGAATTTGTTGATGTAGTAAATAATTCCTTGAGGGAAGATTGCTATCCATATGGTTGAAAAACATCTACGATAATACCGGTTCCAAAAATACAAAACAAAAAAAGCGAGTACATATAGACCTATTAATATGCAACTAATATTTGAAAAAGTATTAGAATTAGTAGTAAAAAATAAATTGTAATGTATCTGAAAAATAATGATATTATAATAGAACATCAGGCTTTAGAAAGCGTTCGCGTGAAACGGCGATTCAAATCGATACTGACGAATGGAAATTAGTAGTTAGTGAAGGGGAAATAATAGGGATAATTTTCATAGATCTTAAACGAGTATTTTGAGCAATAGATAAAGAAATATTAATAAAGAAATTATATTAATATGGAATTAGAGGAATAGTTTTAAAATGGTTAAAATCATTTCTCTAAAGAATAGAACACGGCATGTTCGATTCAACAACAAATGGTCGAAATTAATTTCCACAGAATACGGAGTACCACAGGATCTGTATTAGGACCTTTATTATTTATTGTATATATATATATATATACGATAAATAATAAATAATATATATGTACATATATATATATATATATGTATATATACAGGGTGTTTCCTCTAACTGTACCACTTAGAATATCTCTGTTTCCTTTGATGATACGAAAAAAAGTCAAAGGCGAAAATAGTTCGATTCAAAGGGACTAATATTCTGATAAGCGAAAATTATTTTTCAATGTTACCTCTTACGAGATTTCAAGGTCATCGACTTTTTTTTAAATGAGATGGCATATTTTCATTAACGCAGTGATGTAGCTATAAAAAAATTAATTCAACCACCTAGGATATGTTGACCTTCAAATGACTTTGAATCACAAAAATCACGTTTAGGGGATAAAAACTGTATAATTTTTATTTAATGTTACATTACAAAAATGCACCCTTTTTTTACAAAAGGTGTGCAAAATGACCACCATTAACTTCCATACACTTTCGAATTCGATAAATAAATGATTATTTCACACTTTCGAGGTTTTCCGGAGTGATTGCGGTGCATGCACGCCGAATTCTTTCTCGCATGTCTTCTGGTGTTGTGGGGATATCGCGATAAACTTCATTTTTTAGGCGTCCTCACAGAAAAAAATCAAGAGGCGTCAAGTCAGGTGATCGAGCCGGTCAACAAACTCTTCCACCACGTCCAATCCAGCGATCAGGAAATAACTCGTTGAGTATGTTTCGGGCAATAAGTGCATTATGTGCCGGACAGCCATTATGTTGGAACAACATCCTAATCCGATGTCCTAATGGAACGTCGTCCAGCAATATCTGCAATTTGTTTCTTTAAAAATTTGCATATCTTTGTCCATTTAATGTTCCTTCAATGAAAAATGGACCAATAACGCGATTTCCGATAATACCACACCACACATTTACAGTCCACGGATGCTGATGTTGTACTTGTCGAAGCCAATGTGGGTTGTCAACGGCCCAATAATGCATATTATGCGTATTTAATTGTCCATGGTTCGTAAAAGATGACTCGTCAGTAAAGAGTACATAATCAAAAATTTGTTGATCAATTTCTAACTGGCGTAAAGTCCAATCGCAGAATCTCCGTCTATTCTCAAAATCGTTGAGACAAAGACTTTGATGTAAGCTTACATGATACGGGTGAAATTTATGACATTTCAAAATTCTCGAAACACTTTTAACAGACAAATCCAATTGATGAGCGAATTTGGCGACAACTGATGTGTGAATTGCTAGCAACTGTTGCCAAAAAAAAGGTTTCTGTCTCTTCATTAATTTTTGTCTTACGACGATTTCTTTTTGGTCTATCGATACTGCCTGTTTCACAAAATAATTGAACCAGTTTATCAAAAGTACGTCTAGATGGGCAGCGACGGCCAGGATGTCTTTCCGCGTACAATTGTGTTGCGCGCATAGAGTTTCTCGCCGACTCTTTATAGATTAAAATTATTTCCGTTTTCTCTTCTAAACTATACATTCTTGATATGGCACAGACACAAATGGTGCTCTGATGTAATGTCAATAGCATACTGAATAAGTTTCAATTTAGCTCGGTAGTCTCAATGTATGTACATACAATTGAATGTCAAAGTATGTTTACAAACATTCACGCAACATAGTTGTACGCGGAAAAACATCTTGGCTTACATCAAAGTCTTTGCTTCAACGATTTTGAGAATAGACGAAGATTCTGCGAGTGGACTTTACAACAAAAGAATGAGACGTACCTTTAGACGTACCCTTTAGACGTACCCTACATGTACCTTTAAAAAAGATCTAAAGATGTACCTTTTTAAAAGATGCATCTTTGTACTGTAACATTAAATAAAAATTATACAGTTTTTTTTCCCCTAAACGTGATTTTTGTGATTCAAAGTTATTTGAAGGTCAACACATCCTAGGTGGTTGAATTTGTTTTTTTATAAGCTACATCACTGCGTTAATGAAAATATGCCATCTCATTTAAAAAAAGTCGATGACCTTGAAATCTCGTAAAAGGTGACATTGAAAAAAGATTTTTGCTTATCAGAATATTAGTCCCTTTAAATCGAACTATTTTCGCCTTTGACTTTTTTTCGTATCATCAAAGGAAACAGAGATATTCTAAGTGGTACAGTTAGAGGAAACACCCTGTAATATAATCAAAGTCTGTCCAGAACGATGTAGCATAATAATGTTTGCAAATAATACGCTAATATAGTATGTGACTGGAGGAAATAGTGCGGAATTAAAAAGAAAAATGAATTATGGCATTTATTACAATAGAAGGATGTATGTATGTACATAACCCACTCGGCATGTAATATTTCTGAAACATTGCTGCAATATTCCATTTGAAATATTACACCTTTCAGCAATATTACAGAAATATTTCACAACCGTTTCTGCAACATTTCTGCAATGTTTCAATGTCCGCAATCATTTCAAATGCAACCTTGCTGAAAGATTTCAGCAATATTTCGGTAATATTACTGCAATATAATAGACATATTTTGAAATAAATATATCTCAGAAATATGTCTAATACATAAACATTGATTATATTAATAGAAGTCGTTTGTAAAAGTATATCTTTAATCTCTTAATATTAGCCGCTCTTTGCAAGCTTTATATAATTCTCATGAATAAAACTTAAATACGAGATAGATAGCACATCGCACGTCGCGTAGCGGTAAACGAACGAACTAGCGACTGAATACTATTTTTTTGTAATGTTTCTGAAATATTTCAGATGCAAAGTTACAATTGAAATGTTAATGAAATATTTATATACCATTTCCGAACATTACAATATTTCAGCAATATTACATGCCGAGTGGGAAGTTAAAAATGAATGCAGGGAAAACAAAATATATGATAAAAAGTATAAGGAAAGAACACATATTGAGAGGTAATATTACGTTGAAATGTTTAGATAGAACTGAAATAGAGCGAGTAGAAATAATAAAATATTTAATTTTGATGATAGGCTTCGATTCAAAGAATCACTTATATGTTAAGGAAAATAGGGAAAAACGAGTTTTCTAAATAGAATAGGTAATTTTATATCGGTTATACTAGATGTATTATATATAAGACAAGAAAAAAACACATAAAATTTAACATAATATTTTTTGAGTAAATACAATATTTTTTAATTCAAGATTATTTATCAATATTATTTCAAATTCAATATCATTTCTAATGTCCTTTGTGATAAATCGCGCGCGTGTTATTTTTTATCGACTCAACGTAGTATATTTTGGCGATCGAATCGATCAGTGTTAATAAGTCCGCGTCAGTCGACCGCTGCCAGCTGGTGGTGCCATGGGTATACTTCTATTAGAGTCACTGTAATCAGAGATTGGTCACGAAAAGGCCATTTTTGCTTGGTCCGTCATTTTTCGTCTATTCTCTTTGATTTTTAAATCTATTAATTACGCTAATCTTAAATTAAAACACAATTTTAAAGAAGTAAACGTTTCAAAGTTAATAAAAAATATTTTTCTTCGTATAATTATAATTTTTTACATCTATTTATATTAAAATGCAAAATTGGATAGTTATGAAAATTAATATATGTATATTCACAAAATTTTATTTTATATAATCATACTACCAATTTATCAATATATTTTTTATATAATTATTACGATTTTATAATTTATTTACAATAATTAAATAAAATAACAGAAATGAAGTGAAATAAATAAAGTAATATGAAACATGAAAGAAAAGCAATTCTTTTTATCTAAAATAATAGTAAAATCCAAATATTGTTGGCACTGTATTTGATTTTAATTTTCGTTTGTGGTTAGTTTTTCGTTCCCACATTTCCGGACTAAAATGTACCTATGAAAAAAAAACAATTTTAATTTTACAATTCAATCATGATTATTACATAAAAATAGTTTTTCCTCACAGAGAGAGAAATTATCCGTTGGTACCCAATTTTCGCGACCAACATTTTGTAGCCATACAGCTCGACATTCTGGATTTTTGGGGAAAACTTTCATAACATAACCTTTTTTAAGGAGTTATTGCAAAATTGTTGAATCCATCCACTTATTTTGCAATCAGTCGCAATTAGAATTTCTTGGTATGTATATCAAGAATATTACTGTATATTGATATATATATATATATATATATATATATATATATGTGTATATATATATACACATATATATATTATATATATATATATATATATATATATATAATACACTACCGCGCAGAATCTTTTACGTATTTAATGCATTTAACCACATGCACGCGAAGTAAATATCGATCGTGATGTCACGTCATTATAGGTTAGAGTGAAATAGTGTATATTTCTTTCTTTCTCGTAGGATTTAGCCGAAACATGGCGGACATGAGTCAGTCCCTGATTACAGTGTCTTTAATTTCTATGTTCCCCCCTTTCTTCAGGGAACGAATCACTAACCGCCAGTGTACATTTGGGACTTTGACCGATATCGGGCAGTCTTTATTATCTGGTATAATTTTATCTCAAAATCCCGGGTGGCAACCATACATCGCAAAAGAGTTTCAAATTACATGCAGCCGTCCAAGTATATTACTCTCTAGTGCATTCAGTTAAGTTCTTATATTTTATCACGTACATTTCAGACTTTGATCGATGTCGAGCATTGCAGTTTTTGCCACCTGGGGATGATCTCATCATAAATTTGGAATAGCGACCGTACATCGACGCTTGGAAAATTTAGAGGAATGCTCATTGTCACGTCCTTGAAAGAAGTAAAAAAATTCGCGCTAAGCATAAATCCCCTCTACATTGCAATTTACGACGCTGGAGAGTTACACGTATTTAAAATAATTAACGTTCAATTTTGCATCAGCTGCTTGTGTTAACTTCGATCGATAGCGAATATTCTAGTCTTTGTCATCTGGTACGATTTCATCATAAATTCGGACTAGTAGTCGTACATCAGCGTTTATCGGAAAATTTGGAGGAATGCTCATTGGCATGTCCTTGAAAGAAGTAAAACTCCATGTTAGAGATAATCCCCTCCATATTTGTGACGCTCAAGAGTTGTACATAAAATAATTTTTATACGTTCAGTAATGCATCAGCTGCTAAAGTTATTATAAAAATGTACTCCGCTAAAGGAAGCAGTAAACGCATGAATTATTACGTTTCGACCGAACAAAGTCAGGATTCGCCACATCAGAAAAAATGTAACAAGTATGTTTCAATAAATTTAAAGATTTTCTCATTTTATACTTTCTTCCAAATAATATGATTCCTTAAGATATTTTATTATATCTTCTATAGCATTTCGTCCGAGCCTCGTCATGCAATTCGTATCTTAGTAAAAAGATACGACTTAATACCGACAGCGTATAAATATTTAGAAATTGGAATAAGCGTCGGGGTTGTGTCTTGTGTTCTCGGCGATAATCGAGGCACATAATATTGCGTATTGCAACATGGAAATCGTTGATGCAGAAACTTTTGGATATTGAACGACTTTTACAATCATCTCAAACAATCACTCTATTATAGATTAGAGATCTAACAATCGAAATATTTAAATTGTCTGATTCAAAGATTGTAAAACTTTTATTGCATGTAATTTTTTATACATAAAGCCATCAACTACATTATGTTTATTTGATTTTGAAAATTGTATCGATCATATGTAGTTATGTGACGCATCTTGTTAATGTAAAGTTTAGTCAATTTGTTAACATTTTACAACGCAATAATATCACTGATGTGTGCGATGCGGTAAGTAAAAGCAATACGCGAGAGTGATATGTTCGATAGCGAGCCGCTTATAGATTGCGAATTATTAGCATGCTGTATATGTATTCTTCATGTAATGCTAGCAAATAAATTACATTACTGTGAATTTAATTATTTCTTCTTTCTCCATTTTTTATGTATGAATAAAAACGGTGTGTTTAATACATGTCATATACAGGCTGTTCAGCGTAACGGTCTGTACGATTTTTAAAACGTTTTGACAGTTTAAAAAAAGTTTATATAATGAAAATTAATCCGTTTCACGCAAGCTATCACATGCGATAAAAAAATTTTGAAAAAAAATTTTTTCATAAAAAATCAATGTCACCTTGAATTTTTTTAATGGCACCATGCAATTTTTTTTTTTTGAAAATATGTAGGAGACTTCAAAACAAATTTAACGCACTATAATAAGTGTCACTTTTATTGATATTTAATATCAAATTTGCAGCATTATTTTAAATAGCAGCACTTATAAGCTCTGACTAGAAATGTAAACATAAACATTAAACATTGAACATTATCTGGGAACTATTTTCACATCGTAACTATCGTAACATCGCACTATCAGAAGTGTTCACTTTTATTTATAACAATAAAGAAAAACTGTAACTGATGTAAGCAAATGCTCAAATTACTTATCTCCTTTTGCAACACAAAGTTCTGTTCTTTTTAACAAATTACTATGCGGTAGCAGCTATTATACTATTTAGATCTAAAGCTGTAATTATCTTTTGTCGAAAATCTTCAATATTATTAATTGGTGTTTGATACACAAGAGATTGCAGATATCCCCATAAGAAAAAATCCATCGCAGATAAATCCAAAGAACGAGCCGGCCATCGGACTAGTCCATATGTATTTATAACACGGTTTCCAAAGATAATTTTGAACTATTCGTGCATTATGGGCTGAGCAACCGTCCTGTTGAAAGTACATACTCCTTATATCAAAAGGGATATTTTGCATTAATTCTGGCAATTATATATTGAGAAAGTGCAAATATCGATGTGATGTTAAGTTTTCTTTGTAAAAATACGGCCCAATTAAATAATGATCTAGTATGCCACATCAGACATTAATTTATGTACCAAGAGAAATAAAGAAAAGATAAAGAAGGAAAAGAAATGATAAACTACTATATGTATAATAAATTAAAAAATCAGAAGAAATAAAAACATATTTTAAAGTTCCGTTCTCGAGACCAATGTGGATTTTCTGATGACCAGAAGTGTTGATTATGTCTGTTGAAAATATCGTTATTGGTAAAAATTCATTCGTCCACATAATTTTATTTAATGTACAAGGATTTTCTTTATAAGCAGTGGCAAGCCATGCTATGAATTCTAAACATCATATCTCATCAGTTGGACGTAAATGTACTAAAGTCAACTTAAACGGATGATATTTAATGTCTTTTATTATTCTACACTTCCAACTGATATGTTCGTTTCAGCAGCAACAGCACGAATCGACGTATGTGGATTTACGTGAAAATAAGCCAATACTATCGCAGAATTATTATTATTCGTAACTATACGACTTCGATTAGAACGTTTTCCATTAGATAATTTTCCAGTTTCCCGCAACTGCTATTTAATTTTTCTAAAAGTTTTCTTTGATGGATGATTTCCATCTTGATATCGCTGCCTGTACAAGAATGCAGCTTGACGAGTATTTCTTCTACATTCATCAAATATTAGTAGCATATCAACTTTTTCCGAATTAGAATAACGATTCATTGTAAACAACGCTCCTATTGAAACAACGATTAATATCCACTTCAGAAGAAGACTCGAAGAATACTAAAAAATATTGAAACGCATTCATGAGACGATAAATATTATGTTTTTAGTGCGAAGTGGTTGATTGTGGTTACGATGCCCCGACTTGTTTACATTTCAATGTTTCGAACGTTCAATGTTTATGTTTACATTTCTTGTCAGAGCTTAAAGTGCTGCTATTTAAAATAATGCTGCAAATTTGATATTAAATATCAATAAAAGTGACACTTATTATAGTGCGTTAAATTCGTCTTGAAGTCTCCTACAATATTTTGAAAAAAATTGCATTGTGCAATTTAAAAATTTCAAGATGACATTGATTTTTTTATAAAAAAAATGTTTTCCAAATTTTTTTATTACATGTGATAGCTTGCGTGAAACAGATTAATTTTCGCTATATAAACTTTTTTTTAAACTGTCAAAAATCGTTTTAAGAAAAACGATTCAAAAATTGTCTAGACCGTTACGCTGAACATCCTATATGCATAGTCTACAAAATTTTAGTCTAAAATCTTTTTTTTGAACACAATCTACTAAAGATGTAAAAAAATGATAAGATAGATGAGACTTGATATTCCAGTTAAGAGGATACGAGAGATGTGAAATTAAAATATATGATCGAGAGGAATATGCAACATCATAATACGCGATCATCTATGCTTCTACAACAATCTTGTGCACCATGAATGGATGAAGAAGATATTTTGCTTGAGGAAGATGATAATGACGGTGATGGTAATGTTATGGAGACAGATAATATGGAAATAGATAATATTATGGAAGAATCAGACGAAGAAAGGTCTGATGTAAAATTATCGCACTTATAAGATAGTGATAGTGATATCGGACTTAGAAGATTATGATAGTGATTGTGATGATGAACTGAGACAGACGAAACATCGAATTTTAATCAGGTGGAGATAAATAGCTAAGGTGGAGATAAAGCAGGTGGAGATAAATAGCTTAAATGTCGGGATAAAAATGTGCAGTATATTCTCTTATTATTATGATGTGGAAGAAAGTACTAAATATTGTACTGATTGTTTTATAAGATATGCATTCTTCTTTCCAAAAAGATTCAGTTTGCAAGCATAAGATCATTTATTTATTATGATGTATTATAATTTATTGATGTATTAATTTAATTATTATGATGTATAAATTCTTTCAAACTATTTGGCTAACTGATTAATTTTTTGTTGAAACTGAACGTGCACAACTAATCAGTTTTAACGAAAAATTAATTTTCCTTGAAACCGACGCACTACCATCCGCGCTTGGCTCGTATTAGCCGTTTGAAATTTGAATTTATATTTCATATCAAGAGCCATACTTAAATTCTTAACTATTATGATGTATTATTAGACAGCGATTGCAAAGTATGTACAAAACCGCTGCATTAAAAAAACTGACTAATCTGTGCCCGATTTGCATAAATTAAAATAGATGAGCAGTGGTAAATATAATATCTTTTATATTTTATATAATATAAAATTTATTTAATCCGAAACTAAATTTACTAATAATGTTTGTGTTTTATTTTGTTTTAGCAGAAGCGGAGTATTCCCAGTATATTTATACTTTATATTTATATTACTATAATATTATGCAAAGAATGCAGAAGACCAATGTGTGCAAATTAAGATAAATTATTAGATGAAGAAGAGCCGTAGTAATTGTAAGTACCTTTTTTATTTCATTATTTTTAAATACCTTTTTATTTTATATATTAAATATTATATATTATAAATTTATTAATAAAATATGATTTTTCTGTTTCAGCAGAAGCGGCATTCGCTATTAATACAATCAGTTGTTTTTTATGTTCTATTATTATTATTATGCTTTAAACTTTGCGTTTTCTGTCATTTCTGAGGCGGTGTTTACTGTTTGCACAGATCTGAACAAAGTGCATTCAGGCTTCAGATAATGTTAGAAATTTCCGCACTATTCTGCAGATGTTTAGAATGACGACTTTTTGCATCTGGACATATGTAGATGAATGGATGTTTAATGCGTAAAGGCCATAGAGTCTTTGGAACGACTCTAGCAGCTGATATAATAATGGCTGTGACATTAGTTTAAATAAAGTTTAATCTGACTTTGAATTTTTTGATAAGGGTCTTTTTGGTTTCTTTGAGGCTGATGAGTCGTGATTGTCGATGTCCAAAGTATTTATAGCTGTCGTGTTGTTTCATCTATCTGGTCGCCGTTGTTAAGTGTGTAATTGTTATGTTCTAGTTATCCTGTTATCAAGTATATTTTGCATTGTCTATTCCGAACATTATATTTATATCTTATGTGTGTGTCTCTGAATGTTGTGTGATGTCTAGTTGGCATAATTGCTTTTTGGTAGTAACGTATAGTTTTGTCATCCATATATAGTAGATGTGCGAGGTTGACGTGTTGGTTAATGTATTTAATTTGAAACTCTTTGACTGAAAAGATTGAAGAGGGAATTATAAGTGCCAGGCAAAATGAGAAAGGGCTAAGTGAGTCTTCATGGAATATATCTGTTTATGCTAATATAATCTGTTTCTATTGCAGTTTTGTTGTTATTAAGCCTAAGTTTAGTTTTCCAGGTTTGCATAGCGCTACGTAAAAATATAACTATTTTAAGGTGAATTTTGTAGATCTGAAGTATATATGAACCAGGTGTAAGAACGGTATCAAAAGCTTATTACTATTATTGTTCTTGTTGTTATTTGTAGATTTTATATCATTATTATTATATTCTTATGTTTATAAATTTTGATATTTTTAAATCAAAAATATAAAATTTTAATATATGTAATATATGTATACTGCGCAAAACAATTAGGGGATCACTTTAAAACTTGCAAATTTTGACCGATTTTTAAGAAGCCGTATCTCAGCTTAGGAGCATCGTAGGACAATGTTCTTTTTTATGTTTTAACGGGTAAAACCTCAACTTTAAGATGGGCACGGTGTCATTACTCGCCTCATCGAACTTTTTTTTTTGTTTCGACCAAAATCAGACCGCGAAAAAAATTCTGAAAATTGTATGACTTTGTAGCCGTTCATGGGAAAAGTAGAGATGGGGCCAGAAATGCCACCACATATGCTTTGAAGTGAGAATCTTCCCCTTTAAAATGGCGCAAGAAAAATGTCTGTAGCGTATCTAGAAGCTGAGATATCGAATTTCAAAGTCACCCCTGCATTTTGTAAGATTTTGAGTAATACCGCCGGCATTAGCGTTTCCCAATGTGCACCACGGGGAGGTTGCGTGATCGGAATTTACGCATTTAATTTTCAGAATTTAATGTAATTTTCGCTGAGATGTCTCATTTTCCTGTAAACTGTGGTTCTCGTTTTAAACTCTACAAGCTTGCGCCAGACACGAAAAAGATGACGATAAGTGAACTTTTTTACATTGTTTGGGCTCGTTGCAGAGTTGTGCTATGACGTCGACAAAGATGACAATGTAATAGTGAACTTTTACACTACCAAACCTGTGTTGTCAAACAGTTTACAACGTCTCTGACGTGGAGATAACATGATGTGCAAATTCCGATCGCGCAATCTCCCCGTGGTGCACATTGGGTAACGCTAATGCCGACGGTATTACTCAAAATCTTACAAAATGCAGGGGTGACTTTGAAATTCGATATCTCAGCTTCTAGATACGCTACAGACATTTTTCTTGCGCCATTTTAAAGGGGAAGATTCCCACTTCAAAGCATATGTGGTGGCATTTCTGGCCCCATCTCTACTTTTCCCATGGACGGCTACAAAGTCATACAATTTTCAGAATTTTTTTCGCGGTCTGATTTTGGTCGTAACAAAAAAAAAGTTCGATGAAGCGAGTAATGACACCATGCCCATCTTAAAGTTGAGGTTTTACCCGTTAAAACGTAAAAAAAAACATTGTCCTACGATGCTCCTAAGCTGAGATACGGCTTCTTAAAAATCGGTCAAAATTTACAAGTTTTAAAGTGATCCCCTAATTGTTTTGCGCAGTGTATATACAGGGTGTTCAAAAAAGGTGGAGACTCCTGAATAACCCCGAAAATATGCAAGATAGAAAAAAATGTTTCAGACAAAAGTTACAGGATTTCAAGTGACGCATTACATAGCAATACCAGTATGAATTTAAACAGCGTTGTCAAGGTCACGTAAAGATCACCTTAAAATTTTTAAATGAAACCCCCATTTTTTATTGCACATTCTTGTAGCTTATTTCGAGAGCTTTTCAAAACACTATAATGAGTTATTTTTTTATTAAGTATTTTTTGAGTTATAAGGCTTAAAATTTACAATATTTTGACATAAAATACAAAATATCTTGTAAAACATTCAGTTTTCGGTAATCTTACCTTTATACTTTTATGCATAGAATAATGAGACCAATCAATTGATGTAAAAAAACACATAGTTGCTTTTAAGAAAGAGTATGTAATTTGCAACATGCAGCTGCATATTTTTTTTTAAAGCAATTATGTATTTTCTTTACACCAATTGATTGGTTTTATTCTGTGCATAAAAGTATTAAGGTAAGATTACCGAAAACTAAATGTTTTACAAGATATTTTGTATTTTATGTCAAAATACTGTAAACTTCAAGCCTTATAACTCGAAAAGTACTTAGCGAACAAACATTTAATCATAGTGTTTTGGACAGCCCTTGAGATAAGCTACAAGAATGTGTAATAAAAAATAGAGGGTTCCATTTAAGAAACTTAAGATGACCTTCACGTGACCTTGATAACGCTATTCAAGGTCGTACTAATATTACTATGTAATGCGTTACTTGAAACCCTACAACTTTTGTCTGAAATATTTTTGTCTGCCGTTCTCGGTTTTCGAGATATTTGGCTGGCACGGGTGGTCTGATACACCCTGTATATACAATGTAAAAAGAAGATAGATTTGCACGTTTTGATCAGAAACTCTGACTCCTTGACTTCATCGAGATTCAAAAATGGTATGTCTTCCAACGATTCAAGCTATTAGGAAATGAGGAACTCGCGAGCAAAAGTGCTCATTAGATCTCGCATTATATGAATTTTGTGAAAGCTAGGAAAACATATGGCCCATCAAGAAAGTGACCGATTCGTATTAAAAGGAAACTCGCCAAAAAATCGCAAGAGACAGAGCCATAGGAATCACAAACGCAGCTGTAATTATGTACAAAATGTTCGTAAATACTATAGAAAGATGATATGTACAATAAACAAGTCATAACCACCAAATAAACAAAGGGACAATGACGCAACTGGCGCAATACTTTTAAACTTTTGTTAAGTTTTTCACAATCTTTACTTATGCATATTGTAAGCATTCCGTATCGCTTTATAAGTTAAGACTGTTTCTTTGTTGCTTAATAAATATCATTTCAGATAAGTCTTTATCTAAAATTGGCTTCTCATCCAAGTCTCATCTAAAATTTCAACTTTCTCAATCATTGAAAATGGAATTTGTGACTTGTCAATCTATGATCTATTACAGAATATTGTGTAGTATTCCTTAATAGATTTCTAACTTCTGTTAATGCAACTGTGATGCTTCTTAATTCTTAATACTTAATAATCTATCAATTTAGCCTATTCAGACGCATTGCAGTCCTACAAGATATCTTATATACTACATTTTTATGTGATTATTATGGTAGACTGTCTTTATGTGCTCTGATAAAAGAGCGAAGTTTATTAATGTTTGTATATGATATTTTAACATTTTGATCTCAAGGACCACATGTCTAAATTGATCCAAGAAAATCAGGACATACAGAATATTAAAAAACGAGAAACACTCGTATTGTCAGCATTGTTGATTGCTGTAGTAAATTTTTCTTATTCTTTTTTAATAAACAGTTTTTTAACCGTATTTTGAGCATATGAAATATAAGAGATAATATCTGTATTCTAATAGGATCACCATTTTAAGATCTTTGATTGAAATTTTGGATAAATTGACAAGAACATTCTGCCAATAAAATCAATGATATTGCCTTTCTCATGGTAGAAAGGGTGTTGAGACTCATATTTTAGATATCTATCAAAAAACGTAAGTTTATGATAGCAGTCGAATTCGACCCATCTCTAATAATAACACTGGTCGACATATCAGATGCGGGTTTCTCGAATCATTTCCCGTAGATTTTTGGCCGCTGAATCCGAATCTGGTAGTGAAATTTTTCTATCACACCTGGTTTTTGAAAAAATTAAGGTCAAAAATGCAAAAAAACGTGTTTTTGGCCATTTTTGACAATGTATAAATGATGAACCCGATGTGTTAAGAATTTCGAAAAAAGCTCAAAATGAAGGTTAAACAATATACTTTAGGCTAAGCAAACGCATAATTAATCCGCAATTACCTATCACGAGCTATCCGACCGTGCAATCTCCACGTGGTACACTTTGGGTAGTACTAATGCCGGCGGTACAGTAACTTTTAAGCTCCATAACTCGAAAAGTACTTAATAAAAAATATTTTCTTATAGTGTTTTGAAAAGCTCTCGAGGTAAGCTACATGAATATGCAATAAAAAAATGGGGGTTCCTATTCAAAAATGTCAAAAAAATGTCAAAGTGATCTTTACGTAACCTTGACAACGCTATTCAAGGTTATACTAATATTGCTATGTAATGCACCACTTAAAACTCTACAACTTTTGTATAAAACATTTTTTTCGAAAATGCGTAGTTTTCGTAAAATTAAGGGATTCTGACACTTTTTGTACAACCTGTATATATAAAGTGTTACAAGCTGTTTTCTCCGCCATTGCTAGAGATATTAACTTGAATTTTTTTGCATTAAATAGGACAGAGTGGCTGACAATTTGATAGATAAAAAAATTGTTGGGGGCCCCTAAGGGGCAAAACGGGGGACCCCCCTCATTTTTTTTAAATGGGACGGAGTATAAATCTTTAAATATTCGAATACATACATACATACTGTATGTACATATAAAATACATCAATGAATATACATATTATATATTGTAATATACATCCAAATCATAAGATGTATAAATATTCTGTATACAGGATATTATATTCATATTATGTCATGGAAGAAAAATGCATATACATAGAATGTCCAATGTTATATGGGTATGTTACTTGAGATATATTTTACATTTCCTTAGTTTTAATTACATAATAAATTATCTTGAATTTATAAACAATTTTTTAAAATTTGAGATATACTAATAATTTTCTCTATTGTTACAGGTAACTTGGGTCGCATAGTACATAAATGCAACTCTAACTGAACATTTTGGTATGTTTTTAAATATATAAACTTTTATTTTATTACATTTTATCACACATTTAATAGCATATAATTTAATTTGAAGAAGGGAGACATGTGCGATATTTTCATTACTTGTGTTATCTGTTTCTTCTTTAATAGTCAGAAATTTTTAAAGCACCGCATTATTTAGTTTGAAATTTGAAGCTAAACTAAATATTAATGGTACAGTGCTTTCGAAAAAATTAACATACATAAAAAAAACAGATATGTTTGATATAGTAAGGATAGAGAAAGCTCAGTACAATTAAGTGCAAATGCCATTATTACATCAAAACCAGAAGGGATGATCGAAGGAAGGACGTAACTTATACTTCCCGCAATAGACGCTTTAAAGGCGCGTGTCTCAAGTCAAACAAACTGAAACGAAAAGTCAATGATCAGAAGGGTAGCTCTTATACTGTTTTACTTCGGATGTTCGCTCAGCGGTCCTCTTTTAGGTAAAGGAATTTAATCCTTATTACCTGGGATGAGACCAAGTGCAATTTCGGATTACCACGAAAAAGTTAATTGAATGAATTTAAAATTTTATATAATAAACAAAAATATAGCGTTTATTTCTTAACATGTTCAAAAGAAGAAGAAAAAATTAATAGAATACAAGTAATATAAAATGACAAATTAAAATAATAAAATAAAATTAAGTTGTATATATAAGATTCAAATACATTAGTCTATGGAACAACTTTGGTGTATGTAAATGAGCGTGAATTTTGGAAAATTGTATTAGGAAAGTTCTTCAATTTGAACAGAAGAGGGGTATAAAATTCCCAGAAATTCTGGACAGGGATGGTCACTGGTAGTGAACAAAACAAAACAAAAGATAATTGTTTTAGGAGGTGTCTGGTTGAGAACAGTTTTTAGATCATTGAGATTTATAGAACAAGGCCGACACACAATGCAGAAAGCATCCGCGAAAATGGGACCCATATAGTGTGGGAAATGATCAATAAATGCGTTTACAAAATGATTTCGAAGATCCAATAAGTAAGAGGTCTCGTCCGTGCAATAATTGTGCGGAGAAAAGGGAGGAGAGAGTTCGAGGTAGATGCCGAAGATATAGGAGACCTCGGAGGTAGATGAGGTTCAGGAGAAGCAGGAGAAATCGGACGCGGGGAAAATGGAGAATCGTGGTAGTAGATAGGGCTCGGAAGAGTAGCGGGCGGAGGAGTGTAAGTCGAAGGTAAAGAATTCCGCGAGGGAAGGTCAGGTTCCGGAAAAGATACGAACAAATAACTAGGAGGGAAAATAACAGGGAACAAGAGAAGCGAGGAGATTCACACTCCATGCAGTGAGTATTGTGTGAGTTTACGAGCCAGATGTTTGCTTCTGGAAGGTCTATGTTTATATGACTCTATCTTAAAATTTATAGCAGTCCGAGCCAGGACCTTCTAAGTCCGTCGATTGCGACGATTGCGGCTTAGCCCGCGATTTCAATCATTTAGTGGATACGATTTCCATTAAGAAACCCAAACAAGAATTAGTGACATTTTAATAGTTACTATGCGAAACAGTTCTTAGACTAGTTGCTTGGTGCAAAACAAAAATATTAATAATAAAAGCGACATTTTAAAAAAATAATTACAATAAAAGTAATAATAGTGAGGGTACTATTATCAGCAGGAGGAAGAGAGGTATGGAGATACGAGTTTTATCTAAGTGTATTTACTAAGCATGTTAAATGTAGGTCTTGACTCTAAATACATTATCTAACTCGTGAAGGAGAAGAGAAAAAAAATATCATGAATGTTGATTCTAGACGTGTCTATTAACCTTAATGTTAAATGCGGGACTTGGCTCTAAACACATCTGCTAACCTACAAAGGAAAAGAGGAAAGAAGAATATCGTAAGTCTTGGCTCTAGGTGTGCCTGCTAACCCTCATAATAAATACGTGTCTTGGCTCTGGACACATTTGCTAACCCACGAAGGAAAAGGGGAAAGAAGAAGGAGAAAAGTATAGATAAAAACAATTAAAATAGTATCAGCGAATACATAGTTCGCGGAGTCGATTAGATAAGTAGATTTATAGAAGTCTAAAAACTGTTTAAAGAAAAGATAAAGAAAAAGAAAAGATAAAGAAAAATAAAATTAGTTGGACATACTTACTTGTTGTGCAAACGTATACATATATATTTGGCCTTGGAAGCGTCCGCTTCGGAGGCTCGGCTGTTGGTCTCGGTGGCTTAGCGAATGAGTTCAGGCTCTTAGGATGCGGTCTTGTCGGTACTACTTTACAAGTGTTTTACATTACATAACGCATAACTAGTCGTCACATTCTCGCCTCGAACTCGAGATCGCACTTTAACGAGACAACGGTAGGCATACGAGCGGTGATCACGATTGTTTCTGCGCTTCTTTCTTTCTGATTTTTCGGTGGAAGTTCCTGCTTATATCCCGATTTTATACCTTCCGTTGAACCGTTGAAAAATCTATCGAATAGAAATTCTTGATAGAATTTCTTACGACTCTTACTTACCCTTTCTATGGGATAAATTAGAAAAAATGTAATAAATCGGAAGTTTAGGTGTCCATGACTCGAAGAGCGTCTTCCAAAAAATGGAAAATCCTAAAATTTTTGGCACCGGCGGCGACGTTTGTTTGATATGTTTTATGTATGTTTTAACGGAGTGCGCGATGCACACGCTAGTGTAAAGGTATTGACTTTTACTGTCCACTTAAAGTTATAATAATGCATATGTCGCATCTGTTAAGCAAGTGCACGTGCAGTGTTTTGAGTGACATGCGTTTATAGGTAGTCATCTTTTGTTTTATAGCTTTCTTCATTTTTATGAAGGATCTTGTAGTAGGAAAACATCAATTTTGTCTAAGCTTTCCAGCCTCAACTGTCAACCAGTCGGCATTAAAATATGAAATTGAGTGCGGATGACTATAAGATTTAATAATATGTTTACTGTCTCTCTTTTTTGTAGACTTTACCCTAAATTCTCGTAAAGAATTGCAGTCTCTGTTTTTTTATTAATTTACGATGTCCGAGTGCTTATTTCTTAATCATTCATGGTCGCGGCTTGCCTGTCACATTTTATTTAATGCATTTTTTACTTTTATAGTTTTTAAAAACCGACCGAAAAACATGTGCTCGAATCATGAGAAAGAAATGAATCATATAATCCACAGGACGTAACACTATACCTATTTAAAGCGATAAACCATATATTTTAAAATATATGGTTCTTAAAAACTAGAAACGATTTACACGTAGTTTAAAGTACATATGACACTTCGGACTTTATTTCTTTCAATACATGCGTATCAAAATTAAAGACTTCGGTAAATAATATAAGTAATATAATGTAAGAAGTTGTTATACAGGGTGTCCCAGAACTACCGCATATCCCGTTAATGGGAGATTCCTGAGGTTATTTGGAGATGATTTTTCCTCAACGAAAATGTCGAGGGAGGTCATCATTTTTTGCAAGCTCCCAATTTTTGCCATCATATATCTTTGTAACTAAGCCTTAAATTAAAATTCTATTAAATTAAACTCAACCTGAAATTACTAAAGAATGTAGTTTTGTTAATATTTTAATTCCATAAAGCTTAGTTTGCAAAAAGCCCTTCATTTTCAATTACTTATAAAAATTATTGGTGCCTGGACATTTTTGTTAAGAAAAAATCGTCTCCAAATAACCTCAGAAATCTCCCATTAACTCCCATATGCGGGAGTTCTGCAACACCCTGTATATATATATATATGCCGCTTTGTTTATGTACTTGGCGGTATGTCAGTGTCGCATAGTAAAGCGCGCTGTACTAGAACAAAAGGCATCGAGAAGGAGAAGAAAACAAGAATCGATGCGCATAAAGATTACTAATAATATAAGTCATTGTTCGTATGTTAAGCAAAGTATATTTATTTATTGTCCAGATATATGATCCCATGTTCGTTAGAGTGTGTATATGGATAGGGGAGGTGTGAGTTTACATATATGTTTGCGCGCGCGCGCGCGTGTGTGAGTGCGTGTATGAGTGTGTGTGTGTGTGTGTGTGTGTGTGAAAGAGAGAGAGAGAGAGAGAGAGAGAGTGTGTGTGTGTGTGTGTGTGTGTGTGTGTGTTTGTGCGCTCGCATGTGCTTTGGGGTGAGTGAGTGTGTGTTTGTTCAAGCGAGGTATTCAAATTGAGCACCGTTCTCTGCGATGCAAGCATCCACTCTGCTTTGGAAGGAATTGATTGCTCGAAGAATTTTATCAACACTCAAAGATCGAATTGCTTTATTTATTCTACGAATCATATCATCTCTTATAGTTGGACGTTTAGGGTACGCCGAGTCTTTTACTTTCTTTCATAAAAAATAATCAAGGACAGTGAAATCCGATGATCGGGGTGGATAATTGATCGGACCGTATTTTATCTACTTGTTGGGTAGCATAGTGTTTAATACTGTACGAGCAACTCTTGATGCATGCGACGGGCATCCATCTTGTTGGAACCACATGTTCAGGCGTAATCACAGAGAAAGATTTTCTAATAAGACAGAAAGATCTGTCTCTATCAAGACTGAATATCTATTACTGTATAGATTTTCTTCAAAGAAAATAAGACCTACAATCTTACAATAGTGCCGCACCAAACATTGACTTTCCAAACATGTTGATGATCCATTTTTCTCAACCAGTGAGGATTAACTTATGATCAATAACGACAGTTCCAAGAGTATTAACAGATCTATCACTTTTAAATATATGTATATATGTCAGAAAATAAAATTTTGAGATAAAAATGGTTGTTGTCTTATCTAGTTGCAAAATGCAAGGCTCTGTCAAAAATTATATAATTCAACGCTTAGTAAACAGACATTCTATAAAGATGAAACTTGTTTTATCTCAAAATGCGCCAGAAAATGTCATGACTAATATCAGAATCCCTTTTTCGGCATCTCAAGAAATCATTGGATGGCGGATCTGTCTACCTGTGTTATTTTTAGGCTGAACGACACTTTCAGTTCTGATTCGGTTATCCAAGAGTGAAAAAATGTTCCACGAGTAAAATGTTCCATTAGGATAACGCTCTCACTACAATCTTTTAGCTGCAGCAAATCTGTACCTTGAAACTCACCCAAAATTAATAGCATATCATGTGCTTTTTCATTTGAATAGGACATGGCAAAATAGATCTTCATGAAATCTAACGAAGCTAGGTATATCGAAAATTGTGAATATAAATTAGTCCATATTGAATTTTTCAAAAATTCTTATTTGAAAAATTCTCTTTTGGTAAATTCTTTTATGTACAGATAAATAGGAGAATTGCTTTTCGTCAAAGCGTGCTATAAGATGATATGAAAAATATTAAAAGGACTCCGCACCATATTCTTATGGAAAAATGGCTTTCAGTGGATTTGGCTGCAGTTGTGATATTTTGTATTTATTTACATCGTTCTGATGAAAAGTCTCCATAGCCACAACTCAAATTATGAACAGTTTTTGAGCTACAGCGCATCAAACCTAACATCTCGTCGCTCAAGTTATCAGTGCAATAGAGCATAAGAACTGCTTTATGTTCGTCATTTTCATAATATTTTATGACCATAAAATATATACAGGATGTCCCAACAAAAAGTGTCCACCAGGATTATTATGAAATCTAGTAATTTTTTCGAAAAATGCCGAGGCAGGTCAATTTTGTTTTTGAGGGGGGCAGGTCCTTGTAATAAATTCACCCACTTTGGGCTAACCCCCTAAGGAGGGTGACAACCCCCTCAAAAATCTTAAATGGCAACAGGGGTCAAATGGTATATCATATTAAAGGTCTTTTGATTCTCTTTACAACTGTGTTTGTTTTTTTTAATTTGAGTCAATAGTTTCCGAGAAAATGCGTTTCGAAGTTTCAGTTACAATGAAATACAAATTCAGTTTTGAAAACAACTTTTATTTTATTAAATGTAGCAAAACGGTAGATGACTTTTCTACTCAATTTAACCCGCTCTACATGAACGTTACGGGTGGTACGCGAATTATGGGCACGCTGTATACATATATGTATAATATATACATATACAGGGTGTCCGATAATTATTGACACACCCGAAGTGAAGGTAGATTGGTTCAAACTGAGAAGAAAAGTCCTATACCGTTTTGCAAAATTCGCAATAGTTGTTGAGTTATTAATTAAACCGTCTGAGCGAATAAGCGCGTAGAAAGCGGTAGGCCGAAATCGGTAGGCATGTAAGATGGCTTATTTGTTTACATCTCTTAGCAACAAATGTCACACGTCGCTCGCCGCTCGCTGCGTGACTCCACCTCTCGCTCAGATGATGCTTTTATTGCTAAGAGACGTAAACAAATAAGCCATCTTACATGCCTACCCATTCCGGCCTACCGCTTCCCACGCGCTCATTAGCTCAGATATTTTAATTAATAACGCAATAATTACTGCGAATTTAGCAAAATAATACAGGACTTTTCTTTTCAATTTGAGTCAATCTACCTTCACACTTCGGGTGTGTCAATAATTATCGGACACCCTGTATATAGGGTGTCTCACAACCTCCGTACAATACTTCATTAGCGTGTTCTAGAGGTAAAATAGAGTCAAAAATTCGAGTACAAAAATTTTGAGGCTGCAATAGTTTTTGAGTTATAAGCGATGAAAGTTTGCCAATGATATCGCATAGAATTCGCGCGCTCAGGCCTGTAACTATACATATACGCGTACCGATCTGTCATTTGTTGTTGATTTTTTCAAGTCAGTTGATATTGATTTTTACTGCATAGCTGATTTTATTTTGTCGTTTCCTATGTACAATGTGTGTTATATCGTACATTATGGTGATAGGCTAATATTAACAAATTATAAATTACGGAAAACATTTAATTCTTAAATAATTTAATTAATGAACTTAATTATTAAATAAAAATTAATATAAATATTAATATTAATAAAAATAATTATAAATATTATTATTATTATTATTATTTATAATTTATAATAATATTAATATTAACTCCTGAAAATGTAGAAGCAGTATTGCATGCCATTGATCAAGATCCGACAACGAGCATTTGAGCATGAGTCGAATGCTAGATATACATAGATGTTCAGTGCATCGAATATTACACGAACATAAAATGCAAGTCTATCATTTTAGAAGAGTGCGATGTCTAATGCCGCAAGATTATCCACGAAGAATTGTAATATTAATATTATTATTATTATCAGTTAATTTTTAATTAAAAAAAATTTTTTTAAAGATTTTTAAAAAATTAAAAAAAATTAAAATTTAAAAATTTTATTTTTAATTTTTAAAGGAGATACTCAGAGTGTCCCCCTTCCATTTCTATGCATAATCGTGCAAATTTCATTAAATTGCGATCGAACTGTCTTATCATTTGTTCCGTAAACGTTGCCAATCCTTCGACGATGCGATTATGCAACTCTCCTTTATTTTGGATTTCTTCTACTTGGTAAACATATTGTTTAAGATGTCCTCAGAAGAAGAAATCCATCGGAGTCAAATCTGGCGATCTTGCTGGCCAATTAATTGGACCACCGCGTCCAAACCATCGATTTGGATACGCTCCGTCAGGAGCGTTTTTTTACTCTTCTTGTAATATGAGGAGGAACTCCATCATGTTAAAACGTGCACGATTATGCATACGAATAGAAGGGGGATTCCTTCCTTTGAATAGCCAAGAACATTTTTCAAATGTGTGAGAACATTTTACGTTTTACAATTTAAAAAAATAAAAATTCAATGATAATAATAATAATATTAATAATAATTATAAATAATAAAAATAATATTTATAATTATTTTTATTAATATTTATGTTAATTTTTCTTTAATAATTAAATTTATTAATTAAATTATTTAAGAATTAAATGTTTTCCGTGATTTATAATTTGTTAATATTAGCCTGTCACCATAATGTACGATAGAAGACACGTAGGAAATGACAAAATAAAATCAGCTGTGCAGTAAAAATCAATATCACCTGATTTGAAAAAATCAATTACAGATGACAGATCGGTACGCGATGTATGTGTAGTTACGGGCCTGAGCGCGCGAATTCTATGCGATATCATTGGCAAACTTTCATCGCTTATAACTCAAAAACTATTGCAGCCTCAAAATTTTTGTATTAGAATTTTTAACTCTATTTTACCTCTAGAACACGCTAATGAAGTATTGTATGGAGGTTTTGAGACACCCTGTATACATATACATATACAAAAAGCCGTTTACTTACTTTCAATATTCGAAATATTTCTGCTATTTTAAATCATAGAAAAAATTAAATCTAGAAGATTTTACGGTTTCGAGATGCATGTAATATAATAACAATAATTTCGTTGGAAGTGAAAGTGTAAAGAAGATTTAAAAGTCTTTTTAAAATAAAATGATAATGGAATAAAATAAAAATTTATAGTAAAATTCTATAAAGCGGCAAATTTTAAAAAGGAAAGTATTACATAATACATATATTTTAAAACTAATTTCCAAAATATTCAACTTTTAAGTTAGCAATCACGAAGCTTAACTTGTCTCGCAATTGAGAATTCAGCAATCGAAGTCAATATATTAAAAGAAAACAGAAGAAATATGAAGTTTACATTATTTTATTTAATAGATTACTATGTGTTATTATAATAAATAATAACCAATTGTATATGGACACAACATTGTAATGTTTGAACTTTATACGTATCCGTCTTACTTTGGTGTTCATTGTAATATATATACTGTCACAATCCGTTGCTTCATATATTCCAATGCGATCTGTCTTTTTTGATATATCATGTTTTTGTCATGTTTTCCCTAGAGAAAAAATTAAATAAATCGAGGGAATAGAATGACTGCAAAATTGATCTTTCACTTCTTGCCCATCGATAAATTTTGTTAAGTGCATTTTGTATACTTTGGCATAATTAAGTGAACATCTGACGTGCTACAATCACATTTTGTGTCAAATATTTAATAATTAAATATTTTCTAATAATCCGCTCGATTTTTAATAAAATTTTCATATTTTACATCAATAAAATTTCCGTTAATAAAGTATTAATAATTATTTAGTCTCTCAAATGGAATCAGTATATTATTAGTGAAAAATAGTGAATGATAGTCACTGATGATCTCAGTTATAAGAGAGTATAGCGTTGCAAAAAAAAAAATATTAGTAGTACCTGTTTCATCAGTGTGTAATATTTTAAAATATATTTTATAATATTATATACGAGACAATTTATAGCAATATATTTTGTTAATCTTTTATTTTAAAAATATTTGAGTTTGACCAATTTGTGGGTATCGCATCTTAAAAGTAAAAAAGTATAATATGTAAGTAATTCTCTGAATTTGTAAATACTAGTTATATGTGTTTTATTATAGATATGTGTATGTGGGGGTTTCTCTCAAAAAATAGTGCTCTAAAGTAAAAAAATCTTTATCTTACAAATATATAATATATATATGTATATATATACAATATATGTAATTATTATATGTTTATATGTATATGTATAATTAGCAATATATGTATATATACATATATGTGTATATATATATATATATATATATATATATATATATATATATTACAGATTTTTCAGTGAAATTTTACTGCCATAATCAGTAGGACATAAGACGGACGAGTAAAGTGTGAATCTTTTCACTAAATATCAATACTCATTGATCTTCAGTGATATCTTGTGTCACTGCTTTAAATAGTAACATTTTTACTGATACAGTTTAAGAAACTAATTGTGAGACATTGCACCACGCATTAATGGACCATTGTTATTCAATTTTTCTTAACCAATGTGGATTGTTATTCAATTTTTCTTAACCAAATTTTCTTAACCAAATTTTCTTAACCAATTTTTATATGAGCAGTAATGCATATTATGCAAATTTATGTTTTCATTTAGAGTTAAAAAATAACATATTGTTTGTAACGGAAAAATTTTTGTTACATTTTTTGGTAACGAGTAACAAATTTAATAGTTTTTACTTGTACCCAAGGAGAACAAAAAGTCAAGATGATGTCATTGTGACGTCAAGATGACGGGAAAATCTCAGAGTTTGATCACTAAACTATCATGACTCCAAAATGACTGTACAGTGACTCGTCATAAAATCATTATATGACGATATTTTGACTTTCAGGATTTTAATTCGCATATTTTCGAAAACATAATTTTTTCTGCGAGGAGATTGCCTGGCACTTATTGATTGAAATTATCATATATATATAAATATATTTATTTCACTTTATTCATTAAAAATTTTAGTTTTATGACGTCACAAAACCGTCCTTGCCAGGAACCATAATGACGTCATCATGACTTATAGAACTGACTTTTGAAAGATGTCATTTTGACATCATTTTGACTTATGTGTTCTCCTTGGGGTATCGTTACTTTTTTTGAACTTACTCGATATAATTTTTATGCAAAGAAACATATTAATTAAGAGCATTGAAATATTAAATAAAATAAATATTTAAAGTATAGCTTTTTCATACTGACATAGTATATGATGATATTCCTGTAAATAGGCTATAATCTTAAAGTTGGAGACTATAGATATTGTATACACATATGATTAAAGCTTATTTTTAGAAATTATACGTAATGTATTAAGGAAAATATTTTTTATTCTTTTTTTCTTCTTAGTTATAAAGCGATTTAAGAGCTGTTTTGATGTTAAGAAGTGGAATCCAAAAATCGAAACCTTAATAAAATAAGAGCTTATAAACATTTTCTTATTCTATCGCTAAACCGAATTTGATACTCACATTTTTAAGGAAAGAAGCTGCTGCAGCAGCCAATTAATATTTTTCCACAAAAAAAATAAAATTCTTGCTTAAAGTAATGAAATTTTCAACTCGCAGAGCACTTTAGAAATAAGAGCACTCTAAAAATATTAAGCTATGTGTTCTTCTAGAGCAATGCAAGAGGTAAAGAAGACTAGCTGAACAAGAATAAATATTATTGACATTTTTATTATTATTATAAAGAATTTTTATTATTATAAGGAAAAATTATTATAATTTTTAATACAATTTTTAAGATAAATATTGCTATGCTTCAAATGCAGTTTTCATCAAAAACTCCGTGTAATATCTAGAATTTCTAAAACTAGAGAGTCCTAGAAAAATCCTAATAATTATTATATGCAACTTTTTAAGAAACACGATTTTACTTTAAAATGTCTTTAATGTTTATAACTAATCTATTATTGATGTGTATGTTATCTAGTCAAAATATAATATACATTTTCAGTTTAACATAGTATTTGTGTTTTTCCTGTTATATCAAAGTTATTTTACTAAAGATGTAATAAAGCAAAATATTTGTTAAGTCGTAAACTTATCTTTTATACAAAAATAGAGACAAAGGAATAATCAGCAAGTGAAAAAAATAAAGAAATAAAAAACCTAATAAGTTAAAGACTTAATAGGTATTTCTGAATGTTCTGGAACGTTCTGTGAACTTGAATGCTTTCCCCTTTATATAGATATATTTTTAATTTACAGTTTTTAAAGCTTAACAGAAAGACAGCTATCAAATTATTTAACTAGCTAATTAATTCAATTATACATAGTTCCTTTCAGATATTTTATTACTTCTTTGATTACTATCGAAGATAAGACAAAGTGTTTATCGATGTGTGAAAGATGAGTGATTCATCGATCGTTTATATCATAACATTTACGGTAAGATGTCAACATGAAAATCAAATTACCAAGCACAGTTCCCCACTGATGACAATAATTAAGTTACAGATTAAGAGACTCGCGGTATAGTCTATGCCAGTGCCACATGCGCGCGTGGTGGCTTACTTCCTGCCGCTTCCTCTTGTCGTTCAGCTTGCCACCCCGACCGATCTGCCTTACCCATTTACGAACCTTCGCGCAACGTCGTTATCCTTTCTCCGGCGCAGTAAATTCTTTTCAACTGACGTAGTAATATATATTCAATGCATTTCTACTCTCTCGAATGCTCGTGCCATGAGTTCTACGTACACGTCACATGATTTTCTTTCTGTTTAGTTTAAAAATATCATCTTATTGCTTCATTTTTTGTTTATGATATCTTAATATAAGTGGTCAAGCAAAATTTCCATCTAATTAATATAACACTTAAATTTAAAATATATTAAAGTAATATAAAATATTTGTGCCTGAGCATAGTCGTAGAGCGATTCTGCTCCTTTCGATCCCGTTCGATAAATAAACGCCGTCTCTTGCTTATCGCTATTCGCCGCAGCGGCGGAACATGAATAGAAACAGCTCTGCCAAAAACATATCTTTTTATAATTTAGCTATTCTGACAATAGATGGTCTTCGATCTCAGATATTGGAGTTACAGAATCTGATTTAATGCAAAGTCTTATATTTTTCGGTTCTCAGACACCCCAATATATTTCCTTTGACTATTTTGAAAGTCTACAATGTCTGACAAGGGAATGTCTCTCTCTGATTTTGATCAGAGATGGATATATTGTAATTTAGGTCAAAATAAAAGACACATATCTTTTCACTTATTCTGATATGATCGTTAAGAAGGTGAAACATTCCCTTAAAAAAAATTAGTTTTTTATTTTAAAGCAAATACTGTCGAAACAGTAGAAAATATATAGAAAAATGTTTTAAACGCAAATTCAATGGTATTTAATATACTTTATAACAATGCAGTCAGATTTTTCTAAAATGTCATATTTTTCAAACTCCCCTTCCCCCTCATAATTTTTGAAAATTTTAAAATTTGTCATATAGCAAAACTTAGAGCATATTGAACGTCAAATTTAACCATATATGATAAAGTTGTATTCCAAAAGTGTAATTTTCAGAAATAACCTAAAAATAGCTCTATATTGCTATACGCGTCTCATCCGTATCCGCCTTATGGCACTCACTACTCATGGAGACTAGAGAGCCTTTAATCAGAGTGTGTGATGCCATATGGCTACCACTTTTGATTGGTCCGCCATGTTTCATCCGTTCCCGCTGGTTTTCAAACTTATTATTGTATAAATTTTGTATTTTTGTAAAAATAAAAATGCTTAAATTAAAAAATGGAAATAAATAGATGTATATAAAAAATTATATATTGCACAATGTTATTTATTGCACATTGTTATTTGCGTTACATTAAAAAATAGACTATTTGATTTTATTTAAAAGAATAATGCATCGCCCCATAGATTTACTGTCAAAATATTTTCGGTTGGGTAATACCAACAGATTGCACGCAAATAGAGCATGTGATACATGTTTTTTTAATAGATGCCAAACAATATCCTGCAACATTATATAAACAATTAATTTCTGTATTATTATATTCTTTTATTACACTATTATCAAAAGGAGGAATTTGATCTATGATTGTGTAGGAAATGCATTAGATACAGAAGTATACTGTATATTAGTATACTGTAAATAACTCAAATTGTGCTATATCAAAATTGTTAAAATACGACCGCAGAATACGACATACGAGATAAAAAGTCATTACAGATACATTCAAATATTTCAAAAAAAAATTATGACAATTGCAATAAAGATGCTATATCCAAGAAAAATAATAGTTACAAAACTACAATAACTTTAAAAAATTATTTTTAATATATACAATAACAAACACAGAAATTTTAGGAAAAATTACATAAACAGAATACAAATAACATAAACAGAAAACGCGTTTTCTTCAAAACTATATTTAATTTGAATCAAGGAGATAAAAGAAGAAAGAGATTGACAATATATTTAAAACAAATTTATTTATCTAATTGACTTATTTAGATTTAATAAGCTTAATCAATAGTTTGAGTCTATTTTACATAATAAACGTTTTTTTTATTTTTGTATTCATTTTTGCTACATAACTTATAAACAAAAATATTAAAATCCAAAATGTCAATGCAAAAATTTTCATTATGTGTAAAAATTGTTGCATCAGTCGTTTCGAGAAAAATTTATTAGTTACAATTTCAAATACAAGACGCTAATGATCTCATTAAACAAATTATTTGTGTGCTGTATATGCGCAACTTAACTCAATTATAAGTTGAGAAAAGCACGAAGTTTAGAGAGAATATATATTGACAGATGGAGTTGAATTATGGAGAGCCAAATTTGGATATGAAACATTACTTATACAGCGCAGCACATTAATTTAGAATTTAGAATTACTTCTGCATTCTCTATTCAACATATGTTATTTGACATTCAATGCAGCAAAATATGGTATTTGGCTTATTTAAACGTCTTACTGCGCAGATTTACGTAACTATTACATTTATTGCTATTCATATATACACATACATGCAAACACACACACACAAAACATCGTTAATACAGTATTCCGCTGACATACGCAGTATTTAACAGCAAAAATCTACAAAAAATAAGTCCTAACATTTTTAAAAGCATTACTGATATATAAATATGACTAGATATAATTCGAAATATAGTTATGCAATGTGAAAATAAAAGATCGTTGTTATATTATCAAAAGACTATAATGCTAAAAAATTGAATTTTTTATATATTGTACATATTGCACTTATTGAATAAATTAACTAAAAATTAAACTAAAATTAAATTAAATTAGAACTAAAAGAAAATTAAACTAAAATTAACTCCAAATTTCAAATATATGCGGTATACTATTGATACATTTATACACAGATATTTTTTATATAATGGTTACTAAATATAATCATTTTATATTACTTTCTTTTATTTATTCTTCTTATGTGTTTTATTTTTTATTTTAATACTTTAATTGATATACTATTCTCAAAGTTAACACGTAATTTTTTATAAATATTATATACGTCCTTTCTATTAATTAAGAAAACTATAGAACAATTTTAATTCTTAAAAACATATTTTTTTAACATTGAGAACATTGAAAACGTTGATGTTTACAAAGCAGCATTTCTATAAAAAGTTATCTTTCCATTTATTAAAATAAAATTATATAATTCTTTATACAAATTACAAATACACGCAAATTCTTTAATTATTCTCACACATAAAATTACTATTATGATATATAAGTAAGTTCACTGAACAGTGAATGATATACATATGTATATGTTTAAGATTTTTTATATCTTATATAGGGTGTTTCCTTAAGTAAGTACAAAAAATTAAAGGGGATATTCCTTGGCTTATTTTAGGAAGAAAAGGTCCTATAAACATATGCCCAAAACTGCTTCGTTTTCAAAATACAGAGTGTCAAAGTTGTAAAAAAAAATATATAAATTTTTGAAAATCTGGAAAACGTTTAAAGATTTTTTATTCAAATTTGGTACACGTGTGGTATTAAGAACCATTTTCCAGTACCGATAAAACATTTTTAGATCACAAGAGCCGTGCGTATGGATAATCATGTTAAGTTTTTTTAATGAGAAAATGGTACACCACTGTTTTTTTCCAAGTTTAACAATTTTTTAAAATTCCCGAACTAAAACTCTACAAAAATTGCCTCTTGTGTTTTTTTTTTAACAATGAACCGCTTTCGAGTTAAAAAATTGAAATTAAAAACTGTAAATACAATCGTATGTATCATTTTCAGCAGTTCCTGTGATGCTTTAATTTTCTTTTTAGTTACTGTTGTTTTCCATTTTTTTTCGTTTGTAATAACAGACTGTTTCCTAGTCAAAGTGAAGCTATTTACAGCGATGTATGCGTAATACATACGTACATAGAAAGCGACAAAATAATATCAGCTGTGCAGTAAAAATGAATATCATCTGACTTGAAAAAGTCAATAACAGATGACAGATCGGTACGCGTGTAAGTGTAGTTACGAGCCTGTGCACGCGAGTTCTATGCGATATCATTGGCAAACTTTCATCCCTTATAACTCAAAAACTATTGCAGCCTCAAAATTTTTGTATTAGAATTTTTGACTCTATTTTACCTCTAGAACACGTTAATAAAATATTGCAGAGATTGTGAGACACCCTGTATATATCAACTTATAATAAATAATTTACATATTACTATACAATTTTTATATATATTTATATATTATAGCAATTATGATGACAATAAATAATTTTCACATATAAAAAAATATTTTTTTATGCAGTAAAAATAGAACTAGCCAAACAAGGAAAATTTCTTTGATGAAATATCAATAGAGATTAATAGGTACAATAATACAGTGCAATAAATAAACAAATATGCTTATGTAACCGTAAAATTGATAAGCTGACATTGACGTAAAAACAATAATTTTTAACGCATTATTTATAACTGCATGCAACATAACTGCACGTACGCATTGTTATAAAGCATCCATCATTGTGAATCGAAATAACAGTTCAGTATACGATTTTGTTCTGTCAGTAGTTACGGTTCAATGCGAATAACTAATATTTGTGTGTGTGTGTGCATGTATTAGATATATATTAATTTTTAAAAACTTCTATGTATATATATATATATATATGTATATACTTTTACTTATACTTTTTTAAAAATTTAAGTGTTTTTCTTTTTTATTTAAGCGGGGTCAAACTTAACCTATTAGGGAATGTTTTTTCGAAGAAAGATGCATATTCACAGAATGTTATATGGTTAACGTTATAGATGTTATAACACCTATTTATTGTTTTATTGCTGTTTTTGTAAAGCGTTACTTTAGTTGGAAAAAACAATATATACTTGACACTTTTTCTTGCATTATTGACATATTCTTTAAGATAAATGTGTAATTTACATCCTGTTAAATCGATTATTTTTCATATTTCTTTATTAATTTTTTAACTTTGGCAAACATTTTCAACTTTGAAACTTATAACTATTTATCTAATGTGTATCCAATTTATAGTAACAATCATAAATAATTTTACACTACTGTATCTCAGAAACGAAGCAATAACAAATTTATGTTTGTAAAACTTTTTCTTATTTTAGATGCTTCTGTGTTTTTAAAAATTGTCCGTTAAAAATTGTAGTACCCTGTAAAAACCAAAATATCTCGTAAAATATTCTGTTTTAATATTTCAATATGCAGAGAGAGAATTGATTAATAAAATATCGATTTATATAATAAAATAGCATGGTTCCATTTAAAAAATATAATAATCTTCTTTGGAAACAATTCTATCTACAACGAAGTAATTTATTAAGTATAAGATATTCTTCTCAACACACACACACACATGCATGAGCACACATAGTTTGATATAACTTTAATCTGCAACATTTTTGTATTCTCAAAATTAAAGTATATCAAAAAGTAAAATATTTTAGTATATAGTATAAGATATGTATACAAATATATGTATATGTATAGTGTAAGTGCAGTATAAAGATATATATATATATATATATACAGGGTGTCCCAGACCTACCATAAAACCTATTAATGGCAGATTCCTGAGGTTATTTGGAGACGATTTTTATATATATATTGATGTATATATATGTATATATGTATATGTATGTATATGTATATATATGTATATATAAAACTTATAATTTCTTTTGACTATCTGCAACCCAACTTAAAAATCAAAAGTTTCTTTTAATACATTTAACAATAAAACAATAAAACATTTTAATAGTATTACATAAAATTAGCATTAAAAAAATTCCTGCGATTGAAACATAAGTGTCTAAAGAGTTTATCGACTATCTAAATTATTATATTATACATTAATATTTATAACTTTCTAGTTGATTATATTTCCAACTTCTTAAATTTTTTTTTGCTTCCTCTTTTGGGAATATATAATAGAAAATACGTATTAGTTGAGATATATTAAAGACGAAGTATTTTTACATTAAAATGTATTTAAGAAAAAATGTGCTGAAGAAAAAAAATGAAAGAAAATAAAACAACTTAAATAAAGCAACTAAAAATTGATCGTATGTTTGTATGAAATAATAAGCATCTTATATCTTCATATTCATTTAAATTGAGTTCTAAAAGTCTACATACCTCTGAAAATCACCACTCCTGGTGAATTACAGCTTCAATTTTGCACAAATGAGAATACGTGCTCTTTCTGAGAATATGTTTTACTCACAATTTCATACATCGTTACACAAAGTACAATTTCAATTATGTCTGTTCGCCCGAGTTGATGAGAACCGAGTATTACATTGCTGGCATATTTAATTAACTTATCCTTGAAAGAGAATTAGCGGTAATCTTCACAATAAATAACTCTCATTTTTTGTCTAAAATAGCATGGCTACAGGAATGTACGCAATGGGATATAAACTATAATATATACTACATTTATCTATCAATCAACGAAAAAGTTAAAAATAACGTAAGCTTTCACTACTCGCTCGGGAGATATTAATACGTTTATTTACGTTAGATATTAATGTAGTTTCCTAATATGACAATGTATGAATGTGCTTTTCTCGCGTATAATAATGTTTTATCGTATTAAAACCAGTTGAACTTTAATTCTAATCTGTTTTTTTTGTTTCATATTCAGACAGTGCCAACATTTTTTATTCCAATTTTCTGAAAATCGTTGCCACAAATATCTAAAAATATCTAAAAATATCTAAAAATACGGGATGCCTTGTGAAACTGATGATTCAATTGGTAAGATAATAATTATCTATACATATAAGAAAATATATTGAAAATGTAGAGTAATTTTTTTGTATGGAATATTTGTTTCTAAGAAATTTAATTTTAAAAATTTTGGAAAATTTATTGATGCCTTTTCTTTTTTTAGTTTAAATAATTTTCAATGATTTTACGTATATCATAATTGTATATTTCTCCACAATGATTATTAAAGTGTGATTATATAATAAGAACATACATTAAAAAATATATAATAGTAAATAATCTAAAATTATTGACAATATTAAAGTGTGATTATATAATAAAAATATATAATAAAAACATACATTTAAAAAAATATATAATAGTAAATAATCTAAAATTGTTGACAATAATGTGTAAAATATTATGCTTATCTTTTTTACTTTTTTGATTAAATTCTGTGTTCTTTCATATTTTATACTGTATAAGCTTGTACACACACACACACAAACACACACACACACACACACACACACAGAGCTTGCTGAAGTGTTCGATAACTTATAATATTAATTAAATACTGATTTATTAATATAAACTTAATTATAAAGTTGTATTTTAATATAACATTAATTATAAAATAATTGAATATTTAACTTAGAAATTAAACCTTAGATTAAAATATTATAGGACCTATTAAAATATGAGAGAATCAAATTAATTTTTTTTGTTTAAGTAGCTTTATTATTTATTACTAGATGTGTCGTTAGTAGGCGTGCTCTTAAGTGCGTATACTCGTATCTGACGGTGCGTGAAGCATGATAAATAACTTTTTTTTATTATTATTAGGTGATAAAAGAAAAATTGCTCGGTTACAGTTTAACAAGAGCTTCAAGAGCTTCAAGAGACAAATAAGAATAATTTGAGAATCTTTTTTTATATTAGTTTTCTTGATTGAAATTATATTAAAACCTATTAGATCTTACTAGATCAATATTAATAAATAAAATTTCTATTAAATCAACGCAGGATTAATATTACGCTAATGAATTCAATAATTATATTAAACATATAGAAGGTCGTTTAAGTTTATTTAAGTTTAACAAAGAAAAGAGACATTATTAATTTCTTTCTCAAAAGCAATGTTTCATATAAAAAATATTATTAGACAATTTATTTTTTGTAAAAAACTATTTTTTATACTTGATGGGGAACATTCGGTATAAAATAATACAAAACTATTGAAAATCCATGGGAAAAGATTTCATTAAAATTTTATCATATATAAATTATTAGTATGTAAGGATTTAAATTATTGTGTGTTTTTGTGTTTGTTATATGAAAATTATTTGAATAAATCATTGTTTGCGAATGATTTGCCGAGAGTGGTCAATGAATTTTTTAATAATTGGAAAGGCTCTGCTGCTAACTGTTGTATGCATAGTGGCAGGAAGCTTGTCAATGCTATACTCCATGTTCTTCAAAAATTCAGTGATGGTTTCATCTTTGTTATTGCAAGGTAAACAAAAATTCTCGCTCAGTTGAAGCAGTCCCTGAATTTCTAATGGAATGTGAGCAGAAGACAAGTTCACAAACCATTTGTTCCTTATGTCAAGAACAGACGAGGCAGAATCTTGAAAAGCATGTGGGTCAAGGAAAAGGAGGAGGAAGTCGGGAAGTGTTGAAGGGGAGAATCCCCTTGAGAATTTCATATCTTTAGTCGTACAGCTCCGAAGACCGCTATGACTACTAGGACTTACATGCTGAGAAGACTCAACTTGCGGTTTTGATGGTACTGAACAATAATACTGTATCGGGCGAATTCGGCTATCAATGAGCCTTTTCTTCTTGGCAAGGAGTTATTCAAATTTTTTATTAACTTGCTTCCGTTGGCTCATAAGATGAAAATAAAGAGATTTAATTTGTTTCATAGAAAAAAGTATTGAGCATGTCGATCGGCAGTATTTTAGAAATGCTGCGAATGTTCTTAAAATTAAGACTACGTGCTCTATGGATTTGACTGTGAGCATCCGAAATCTGATTACGTATTATATTTAAAATGCATTTGTTCAAAATATGCAAAAGAACCGAATTTGGTTTTATATTTAAAATAATGTAAATTTTTCTTATATTGAACAAAACAGTTCAAATGTGGCGGTATTATGTCATGTCTTACACAATTCTTGAGAAAATTAATACGCAATGTTAACTTCGTCACGGACTTTTGTATTAATCCATTGTTTCTCATATATCTGTTTGTGTCAATTCCAAAATTAATTTTAATAAATTTGAAAAAAGTTTAAAAAAACGCATATTTACAGCCAGCGTATAAAACTATAATAAAACGAAATGGCTCTGATATATAAATACAAAATTCAGATAGGAAATGGGCTAATAAGAGCCAAGCGCAGAAATTAGACGCAACACATTTGTTTTAAAATCTTCTTTATTTAATTTGAATGTTTTGATCTTTTCTTTGGACTATCTTCAGATCGATTAACAAAAAAAATTCATGCGTCTTGATCCACATCCGCGCCTTACGTCTTTGGTAAGACCTCTATCAATTCCAGCCGTAAAGAGATGACGAGAATAGTCCGAAAAGTCAGGTATTAACAATCATAAAAGTTGAAGAAAATAATGTAAAAATTTTAGATGGGAAAATGAGTAAAAGATGAGTAAAGAGGGGATTCACCAAAGCGATTGAAGACGAAATGAAGAATAAGGAGTGAAAAACGTCATGACCTCAACGATATATAAAACAGCATTGATGGTAAAATATAAATAGTAGTCATACATAAGTGAACCGCCAGCACGCATGCGGTGAGGGAAAAAAGCACGCAAGTGAGGGAAAAAAGACATCTTAAATCTCGGGGCTTTTAAATCTTAGGTAAACGTTCTACAATAGTTGCATATGTGTGGTGCAGACATTCGGTATCCGTTTCTCGGTTGACTTTTTTTTGTCGCTTAATAAACAGCATTTCTGATAATAATCTCTTACTTAAACTAATCTCTTTATCTAAAATCTCAATTTCATCCTAATCAAATTCGTGATTCAACAATTTATGGTCTGGGATCACAGAGTGCTGAGAAGTGTTTCTACTGATATGATTACGGTGCTCAATAATACGTGTTCTTAATAATCTGTCCGTTTTTTTCCCACATAAGATGCATCACAGTCTTTACATGTTATTTTATATACCACGTTTTTTCGTGAATATTTCGATAGGGGGTCTTTATAAATTTTAATAAAAGAGCGAAGTTTTTATTCGTGCCGATGTAATTTTTAATCTTTTTTTCCCAATAATAATAATATATCTTATTTCTAAAATCTACACATAAAATTGTGTAGTAAAAAATTGTATTTATTCTTAAATTAAACTGCCGATTCGCGACTGACAATCGTTACGCTCGTCGAGTATGTCAATTGCTAATAATGTCATATGAGAATTAAACATTTTGCGCTGTATAAGCGTTTAATGTCGCGAGTAATAATGTAGCAGAATGTATGAGTAAAACAACAATTTATATACATGCATAATAGTCATACTAATAATTAATATTAAACCGTTTTTATTCATGCATAAAGAATTTGGGAAAAAATAATTAAATTCAAAGTTGAACACAGTAAAGTAATTTATTTGCCACAGGCATCATAAATGTAGGATAGAGCATGATTCTGTACTAAACTAACGAGCGATAATTGTGTTCCACCCGTTGTGTCAAGTCGTGATGGGTCGCGAGACCTTCGAAGATTTTCGACGATGCCCGTAATTGATCGGAATCCTACAGAATTGCGAACGATTGAGCGAGTCGCGGAGAGAGTCTTATCAAAACCGCGAGACGAAAAAGACAAGCGAGACTTCTATCGGTTCTTTTCTACTGTATCTGCGTATTTCGTAATATACTTATTCATATTCTGTGGCAATTTATTGGACACGTTTTCATCCTGTCCTACCAAAATAAAACATGCCACATAAAGAATATTATTTACAGCACATGATAATAATTCGCAATCTATAAGCGACTCGCTATCGAACATACCACTCGCTTTTACCCCATCGCGTACATCAGTGATATTATTGCGTTTTAAAAGGTTAACAAATTGACTAAACTTTACATTAACAACCCACTCGGCATGTAATATTTCTGAAACATTGCTGCAATATTCCATTTGAAATATTACACCTTTCAGCAATGTTACAGAAATATTTCACGACCGTTTCTGCAACATTTCTGCAATGTTTCAATGTCCGCAATCATTTCAAATGCAACCTTGCTAAAAGATTTCAGCAATATTTCGGTAATATTACTGCAATATAATAGACATATTTTGAAATAAATATATCTCAGAAATATGTCTAATACATTAACATTGATTATATTAATAGAAGTTGTTTACCAGAGAATTACATTATCATAAAAATGCGTGTAAAAATATATCTTTAATCTCTTAATATTAGCCGCTCTTTGCAAGCTTTATATAATTCTCATGAATAAAAGTTAAATACGAGATAGATAGCACATCGCACGTCGCATAGCGGTAAACGAACGAACTAGCGACTGAATACTATTTTTTTGTAATGTTTCTGAAATATTTTAGATGCAAAGTTACAATTGAAATGTTAATGAAATATTTCTGTACCATTTCCGAACATTACAATATTTCAGTAATATTACATGCCGAGTGGGAAGATACGTGTTTTTTACATAACCATAAATACATATGATCTATACAATTTTCAAAATCAAATAAATATAATACAGTTGATGGCTTAATGTATAAAAAATTATCAATTATCATCTTGCAAGTTTTACAATTTTTGAATCAGATATTTTAACTACTTCAATTGTTAGATCTCGAATCCATAATAGAATTATCGTTTGATATGATTGTAAGAGTCGTTCAATATCCAAGAGTTTCTGCATCAACGATTTCTACATTACAATAGGCAATATTATCTGATTGCCTCGATTATCGCCGAGAACTAATTCCATGCAAGACACAACCCTGACGCTTATTCCAATTTCTAAATATTTATACAATGTTGGTGTTAAAGTGTATCTTCTTCCTAGAACCGCACGACAAGGCTCGGATAAGCCGCTGTAAAGAAAGTAATAAAATATTTTAACGAATAATATTATTCAGGAAAAAGTATAAAATATGAAATTTTTTAAGTTAAAAAACTTATTTGTTACATTTTTTCTTACACGGTACAGTTTCATCGTTCTGAATTGGAATGTAATAATTCGTATGTTTGCTGCTTCTTTCAGCGGAGTAAGTTTTTATAAGAACCGAACCCCTTTAGCAGGTGATGCAATACAGAACGTCAATTATTTTAAATACGTACTCTCCAGCGTCGCAAATTGCAATGTGGAAGGGATTCATGCTTAGCGCGGATTTTTTTCTTCTTTTTAAGGATATGTCAACAACCTCTAAATATAAAAATTTTCCGAACGCCGATGTACGGCTGCTTTCCGATGAGCTTTCCAATGAGCTCACCCTCAGGTGACAAAAACTTTTCGTGTCGAAGACCGAAATGGACATGACAAATCACGAGATATGAGAATTTAGGCAAATGCATTAAAATGCAATGTACGCGACTGATGCAATACTGAATGTATAAATTTGAGCGTCAATGCACTACTGCTTCGCGATGAGATCACCCTCAGATGACAAAGACTTTTCATATCAAAGTCTAAAATGTACGTGACAAATTGCGAGATATAAGAATTAGTAAATGCACAAAAATGCAATATATTACGTGTGATAGAAGAAGATGCTTTCATTATTAGTGAGAGACACGAAGAATTTATGATGAAATAAAACATGATAAAATGATAAAACAAAAAATCATGATAGAAAGACACATTCCATCAGTAATTTGTCGAAGGTTCTGGGATAATACATCAAGATAAAGAGATTTTTAATAGTCGATCGAAAAATTTATGACATAATACATCAATATTTTTCGAAGTATTAAGAGAGAAGACTTTGCATCCCTATAAGTGTACAAATGTGCAATTAAAAGTTAATTATCTAAGAAACTGACAAAAATACGTTTCGTACACGCGGGTGCCAGATGTAGTGCGCAAGAAGATGGATTGATTTGGCGAGAAATTAATACAACGTTCGAAGCTCGTATATTAATCAGTGCGATTATCAATTCCAATTACATCGAACCTCGTGAATTTGTCGAGGATGCCAAAGACACTGCGCTCAAGCACAAACGAAAGGTTATGAAAAAAACAATAATGTGAAAGTGAATATTGTGTTTAATGGTGAGTTTGTGACGAGTGATAAATGTGTCAATAAAAGTATCAATACGAGAAACTGTGAACTCTTTCGCACGTCTAATTTGCATGAATAGTATGAGCGGCGCGTTATCAAACCCACTTTAGCATCGCTGGAAGAATTTCAAGAACGCATAGCGGATGGACATTGTTGCGTATACTTGATTTGACTGTGAACGTTAACAAATATAATCCTATATGCGCGGGATGTTGTATCAAATTGCTGCGAGAGATAATGATGAAGAAAGCAGTAGTTAATGTGCAGTCTAAGGATAACGCGTGTTTTGCGTGGGCAGTGGTCGCTGCTCTATATCCAGTTGAAAATAATGTGGAATCCTCTTATTCTCATTACACAACAGTGAATCTCCAGAACATTGAGTTTCTAGTGACTCTGAATCAAATTAAAAAATTTGAACTCTTCAGTAATATTGTTGCGTCCCTGGATTTCATCCCTGTATCGAAACTATGCCCGTTTTCGAGAGATCGTCTCCGCGTTGCCAAGGGGGTTTGTTTGTCAACAACGACAGAAATGTTGGATTTGGGGCAGCTGTCAAACAGTGTGGTTGTGTTTGGGACAGCTCCGCTTCTCACGTTTGGGTATTATTATCCCAGTTGTATTAAATTAATAAAGTCACGTTCTTTTTTAAATCTTAAAAATTTTAATTTAAGTAAATACTCTTGCGTTTCTGTTTCTCTTAGTATAAGAAAATATTTATTAAAAAATTGAGAATAAGGAGAAAGACCACTCATATATCATGTAATGGGAGACGCTAAGAAAACATTGTATGAAGACTGCTTCGCCCACGGTTTTTAATCTGTGATTTTCTCGTGGAATAAAGGGCGAATGCCGAAGCAGAGACTTGGAAAATTCTCATATAAGGACGATGGGTCTACGGTAAATACCCCGCCCCCCTCCTCTTGTCCGAAGGTTCCTGAGATGCAACAGCATCGAGAGAATATTTCTGGAAATTAGACAGAATACGAGGGACATTAGAGCGCAGAACCGAGAAGTATTGACAGTCGATTGAGTTTAGTATGACGTGTTGTTCGATAATTTGGGCAGGAGCCCAAGGTAGAACAGGAAGACTCGTCGGAACTCTGAAGTCGACATTGGAATGTGCTGGTAGTCGATTGGATTTAATAAGGCGTGTCGCTCGATAACTTGGGCAAAAGCTCAAGGTAGAGCAGAATGATTCACCTGAGATCCTCAAGTTGATATTGAAGCGCGCTGGTGAATTAAATCCCTTTGTTGAGGATTATCGGGACAAAAATCTTGAAAGAGGACAGTGTTGCGTTCCTAGATTTCATCCCTGTATGAAACTATGCCTGTCTCCGAGAAATCGTCTCCAAGTGCGTTGCCAAAGGGGTTTGTCTGCCAACAACGACAGACATGTTGGATTTGGACAGCTGTCAAATGGTGTAATCGTGTTTGGGACAGCTCCGCTTCTCACGTTCGGATTATTATCCGAGTTGTATTAAATTAATAAAGTTACTGTTCCTTTTTTAATCAATGTTCCCTTATTTGCTCGGGCGTGCAAGAATGACGTAGATCGCGAATGTCGGGCGGTTGCGTTGCACGCCTCAAGGTATATCAAAATCGACCCGCGGACGCTACATTTTCCCCATCAATGTATATAGTGTCGAGAAAGTAAAGACACTAAACATTCTCTTGGTTTTAGGTGCTATAGGTTTTAGGTGCTATAGGTTTTAGGTGCTATAGGTTTTAGCGAGCAATAGAGGGATAAGCACATCAATTTGCTGTACGTGCAAGATCCGCAAGACAACAATGTAGGATATTTCGCGTGGATCAAGAATTTATTCCGGCTTGTGGGCTCGCAGTTGAGTAAACACAACGGTCAAAAATACCTGCGATCAGTATGTATATTTAATAAAATACATTTATAGTATTTTTGAACAAAAATAGAAAAATAATTTCTATTTTGCAGATGTTTGCATTACTTAAGTTCGGATGAGAAGTTGCAGTCACACACTGTCGAGAGATGAACGACTGAGCGATCCGATTATCAAGCCACTCTGACAAATGGCTCACGTTTAACAATTACAATAGGAAAGAGTGGTTTCCATTCGTAGTATACATACACCGACATGGAATACGTTTTAGCAAAGACGGATAGGAAGGAAAGAGGGAGAAATACAATGTATCAACACATCACATAAAGTATTTAGTATTGCTTACTACACATGTTTGTATATACGACAATTCATTATCCGGGTATCATTCTCGTTGCGGCAACGATACAAACATATGCTTCACATATTCGTCGAAGAACTAATAAATTTAACACAACGTGTAAAGATCATCCTATCCGCAAATGTCCCCATAGTAAATTTAACGCGACAAGAGTGGGAAAAATTTCATGGTGCTACACATTGTCATATATGCGAGAAACCATTCGCCCAAGACAATACACGCGTACGCAATCATTGCCATCTGACCGGACATTATAGAGATCCCGTGTATTTAAATTGTAATTTAAATTACAAAGAATCTTTTTGCATTCCAGTAGTATTTTAAAATTTATCCAGCTACGACGCACATTTTATTATTAAAAAAATAGCAACAGAAGGGAGAATTGAATTACTTCCGATAACAAAAGAAAAATATATATCATTTACAAAAAACGTTACTTATATACGACGGAAGACAAATCAGAATCGAAAAATCATGTAAAATTACGTTTCATTAATTCGTATAGATTTCTCAATACAAGTCTTAACAAATTGGTTCTAAATAAACACTTCTAAATAAACACAAACTCAAAATTTTACAATCTGAATTTCAAAATTTATCAACTGAAAATTTCGATTTATTGACGCGAAAAGGTGTCTTTCCGTACGAATACATTGATTCCGTCGACAAGTTGAAAGGTCCACATTTACCACTACACGAATCATTTCACAGTTCCTTGACCGGTGATACGATATCCGAGAGCGATTACACGCACGCCGCGAATGTTTGGCAGCGGTTCTCCATTCAAACGCTTGGAGAATATAGCGATCTATATTTAGAAACTGATGTCTCGGCAGACATATTTGAAAACTTCCGTAATAGTTATATTAAAAGTTACGGTCTCGATCCCGCGTATACTATGCTCTTCCCGGATTCACATGGGACGCCACGTTAAGGTATATGAATATTACGTTCGAATTACTTACGGGCATTGACATGGTTATGTTTATCGAACGCGGCATACGCGGTGGTTTGAGCCAATGTTCCAAGATACGCGCAAGGCAATAATTTCAATACCCATTGAAATCGCCATCACACCTCATGTTCTTCAATGTAAATAAGTTGTATGGACCAGCAATATGTCAACTATTCAGATTTACGATGGGTTGACGACGTTTCAAATTTTGATGTATCATCAATTACGTTCGATTCACCAACCGATTACATTCTCGAAGTTGATCTCGAATAGCCTCAACAGCTTCACGATGCGTACACAGATCTACCATTTTGCCCGACACGCGACAAACCACCCGGTAAGCGGCAGGACAAGCTGCTCGTAATTTTATACGAAATGTTACGTGATACACTACTGCAACCTGCAGTAGTGTACGCATCATCGGTCTTCGCGTTACAAAAGTACATCGAATACTGTAATTTGCACAATCTTCGTAGCTTTGCAATTACATAGAATTCAGTACAAAGTATCCGAACACTCGCGAAAAATTATATTGAAAAAAATTTATACAAATTAATAAATAACGCGGTATTTGGCAAAATGATTGAAAACGTACATATGTAATCATATCGACATTAAACTCTTGATACAATGGGAAGAGAGATACGGTGCAGAGGCAATAATTGCAAAACCAAATTTCCATCGTAAAAGCATGTTTTTGGAGAATTTGAGAATCGCTATGGAATTGCGCAATATCGAGGTAAATTTTAATAAACAAATCTACATGGTTATGTGTATACTCGACATATCTAATTGTAAGACCTGTTTGTACAAATTTCATTACAAATACATATTACCATTGTATCGAAAAAAATGTAAATTTATGTGTATACAGATATAGATAGTCTAATATATATTTTATCGAATGCGACGACGTGTATAAGGCGCGAAAATATAAAGCGCGATATCGACAGATTCGATACCACCGATTATGCGATAGACATTGCGTACGGTATATCGCTTGCGAATAAAAAAGTGCCGAGTTTGATGAAGGATGAAAACAATGGTGCAATCATGATTGAATTCGTCGAGTTCAAAGCAAAGATGTACGCGTTGAAAGTGAATGGTAAGAAAGATATCAAAAAGGTAAAAGATATAAAATATAACGTTATAGCCAAGTCGATAACATTCTACGATTACACGCGGTGTTTACATGAAGAGATTGAAATGACTCGTCGTCAATCTTGTATGTATAAGGTCTAAATTACATGAGGTATACACAGTTTGCGAGACAAAAATTGCTCTAAGTCCGTACGCACAATAAGACGATACATCGTGCACGAATCCATCAACATGCTATCATGGGGACATTATAAATTACCATTGTAAGTAATAAACATATGTATATATTGTAAATAAATATTATAAATATATACATATATATATATATATATATACAGGGTGTCCCAGAATAATGGGGACTAATCTCGTGTGCAGATAGAGCGGACTGAACTGAGTCGAAAAGTCCTCTACCATTTTGCAATTTTCGCAATAGTTAATGAATTATTAATGATTAAAAATCGCCGTATTAGCCCGGCCTACCGCCAAATGCAAGCGCGCGGCGAGATGCGGCCGCCCAGCGATCGAGTTGCTAGGCGCGCGGGGAGTTGTTTATTACAGGCGGCGAGGTGCTACACACAGAAAAATATTATTCTATTGTTAAGAAAAATGATTATTTACTTTACTTTTTTCTCTTAAGTAACAGTTATTTTTAACAAAAAATATTTTCTTGATAATAGTCTTAAAATAGACTCATCACAAATTTTAGAAAAACTCATTATCATGTACTCATAAAAAGTAAATATTTTCTTTTAAAGAATATTATAAAGTTGTATAGAAGAAAAGTCAGATTTGGTTAATTTGAATATTTTTGATTGAATTTAATATTCTTGATTGAAGTATTAAACTTATTAGGATTCAGAATACACATTTTGAATAAATTTGATGCTTATGATAAACTTATGATAGATTTGCGGATACATGAACTTATGGAATACTTGAAACAAGTAATATCACACAGAAAAATGCATACTGTACTTAAATAAATATTACTTGTTTCAAGTATTTCATAAGTTCATATATCAGCAAATCTATCATAAGTTCATCATAAGCATCAAATTTATTCAAAATGTGTATTCTGAATCCTAATAAGTTTAATACTTCAATCAAGAATATTAAATTCAATCAAAAATACAATGTAAATAATAGGCTCTGTTATTAAATATATTGAATATAACGGGCTAAATGAGAGCCAAGCGCTGTAAAAGGTGCGCAAATAAGTTTAATTTCTTTATGGTTATTGTGTAAAAAACCTTTTATTAAAAACGTACGTTTCGGTCCTCCTTTCGGACCATCATCAGCGATGTCAATAATTAACTGTCAATAAACAAAGAAAGATATAAAATAGTAATACAGAATATATTATACAAAATAATCGTTGACAATTAAAATTTTGGAGATGACATCGCTGATGATGGTCCGAAAGGAGGACCGAAACGTACGTTTTTAATGAAAGGTTTTTTACACAATAACCATAAAGAAATTAAACTTATTTGCGCACCTTTTACAGCGCTTGGCTCTCATTTAGCCCGTTATATTCAATCAATCAAAAATATTCAAATTAACCAAATCTGACTTTTCTTCTATACAATTTTATAATATTCTTCAAAAGAAAATATTTACTTTTTTTGAGTACATGATAATGAGTTTTTCTAAAATTTGTGATGAGTCTATTTTAAGACTATTATCAAGAAAATATTTTTTGTTAAAGATAACCGTTACTTAAGAGAAGAAAAGTAAACTAAATAATCATTTTTCTTAACAATAGAATGATATTTTTCTGTGTGTAGTACCTCGCCGCCTGTAATAAACAACTCCCATAGATATAGAGATGGAGCATAAACTATCTACTTAGATGAGGGGGATGAGTCCACTGCGGGAGGAGGACGAGGTAAATCCGCCATTTGTAATTGCCGGTTTTTGATTGGCTACGTTTAAGCGCATGCTCAGTATTAGGCAATGTGAAATTGAGAAAATGAAGATTATAATTTTTAATTAATAATAATTTTTAATTAAATTACATACATATAAATGTTATTTATTTTAATATTGTGTAGTCCAATATTGTACAAACTTTTGCAAACAATATTCATTAAAATCTTTTTATAACAAAATTAACAGAATTTCAACTTGTTCATCGTTTAATAAGCGTTCCTTCTTCAATTCATCCAATGCACTAGTCAATGTCTCAATATAATTGGATTTACGGCGTAGAGATTGATGTAACTTCCGTATCTTGGTCTGATATTCGTGAGTCAGATATTTTATTCGATTTCGTAGTCTAGTTTTTTCAGGTGAATTATAAATAAACTCAAAATCTACCATGGTTTCCTTTTCTTGTGTAAGTGGTAGATTTACTTCTAAAGCTACAGAAATTTACGATTAATTAAACTTTTTTTATCAATACAATACAATAAAAAATAAGTCTATTATATATTAATACTTACATGTTGGATTTGTTTCACTTCTTACATGTGTGATAGTAATTTCATCAACATTAGTTATTTCTTTTACCATTTTTGCGTCACTCTCTTTTTGAAAATCTGAAGAAGTAACAATTTCATTGTTCACGTGTTCCTAAAATATATTAATACAAATTATTAACTTCTATATGTAAACAAAAGTATTATTAGTGTAAGTTTATTTATTACAATTGGCAATGCATTAGGTCTAATCCTGACATTTGCAAGAGATGATGTATCAATGTCTTCTTTTTTGAAATGTTTTGAACAGATAAATGTGTGAAGCGAAACTTTGGATACATCCAGATTCAAACTATTTATCCACAAAGTTCGTCTTTTGGGATCCTTTGGAAATCTAACGAAGAAATCATTATCTTAATATTAAATTTGTAACATGAAAAGTTTTTTCATGTATATATTTTACTTTATTACAATAAATTTTTTTATTTATATTTGTACTTCTAAACAACAGGGATTAAGTTCTTTGACAAACCTATGGACTTAATCCTTGTTGGTTCTAAGGTACAAAAATATATCTTAACCTATATGATTTAAATAAAATTGTTACCTGTGGAAAGTGATGTTTCTTAATTTGAATTTTCCATCTGTTCGATGATTGCACGTAGGCACAACACATCCACCCATTTTTATTTAAAATAGCAAAAATCGCAATTTTATTTAGATTTTTCTCTTTCTAGACTAGACTGACAAGACAATAACCAAACAACCAAACACTACAGCTGTTTCGGCAACAACAAATACTGAACATGCGCTTAAACGTAGCCAATCAAAAACCGGCAATTACAAATGGCGGATTTACCTCGTCCCCCTCCCGCAGTGGAATCCCCCCCGCAATGACGTGCTCCATCTCTATATCTATGACAACTCCCCGCGCGCCTAGCAACTCGATCGCTGGGCGGCCGCATCTCGCCGCGCGCTTGCATTTGGCGGTAGGCCGGGCTAATACGGCGATTTTTAATCATTAATAATTCATTAACTATTGCGAAAATTGCAAAATAGTACAGGACTTTTCGACTCAACTCAGTCCGCTCTATCTGCACACGAGATTAGTCCCCATTATTCTGGGACACCCTGTATATATATATACATATATACAGGGTGTTTCAGGAGGAGTAATAAATATTTTGGGAGGTTGTAGTATCGATAATTCTGAGTAAAAAAGTTCATATAAACATGTGTCCAATTGCCAATGGATGCAGAGATACAGCTGGTTGAATCTGGCTCGTCAGCAGCTTCGATGCGCGCGCGCAATTCTCTGAATCAAGTCATATTTTAGTTTGTGGAAATGGATGAAAGACGAAGTATACAAAGAATAGGTAAATACAAGAGACAAATTGATCGTTCGTATAATAAATAGTACTGTTCTCATAAAAGAACGACTTCAGAAGAACAACACGTACTATTATCTCAAGAGTTACAAAGTGCATTGAGGTTGGCAATGAAATTTTCAAACATTTATTGTGAACTGTAAATTATTTGCCAATTATTTGTATTTTGTATTATTCAAACAATCAATAAATACAAACAATGTCATTTATCGTTCTTTAACCTCTCATAATGGTTTTGTACGCGCCAGTTTCAAACAGCTGTATCTCCGCATCTATTGAGAATTGTGGACAAACATGTATGTTTATATAAACTTTTTTACAAATTCAAGTACGAAAAGGGCTATTGAGAGCCAAGCGCGGACATCAGGCGCAACAAACTTGTTTTTAAATTCTACTCTAATTATATTGGACGTTTCAATCATTTTTTTGGACTATATTCAGCAGATTGACTAAAAACTTCAAGTGTTTTGTATGTCCTGATCTTAGTGACATACAAAACAGTACTCAAAACTTAAGTACTGTTCAAGTATTGTTGAACGAATCGTGGGATCTATACGAGTTTTCTCTGTTACATAGCACGACCAAACATTTGTAAAGGCCGTCTCCCAGCTGGACAAGCTGCGATACATGATCTTTGCACTGCAGACTGGCAGAAAAAACGCCGTGTCAAAAAATATTACCCAATTCGACGACTGCAAATTGACCAACGTGAAACTTTATCTAAACTTAGAATTTTATCGCTACGATTATATGAATTTGGATTTCGATAAAAATAGATTCGCCCTCCTGTTCGCCATGTACTCTCGCCTTCGTAAATCTTATTACGGATGTGTTAGTGGTGAGGCTTTATTTACCATTGCAAAGTTTCTACATTGCGGTTCTCTCACGGTCATTGATTGCTCGCGACAGAATGAGTCCGTCAATAAATTTACCGTGGATGTGAGAATAGAGTTTGAGTGCAAGGAAAATATACCGGCGAATATCGCTTATTGTCTCATCTTGCATGATCGCGTTATCGAATACAATTCGTTGATCAATGTAGTCCGTAAAATTATATAGATTGCACGAGCAGCAAATATCCCCTCCAATGTGATGAGAAGGAAAAAATATAAAGATCGAGGTTCTGAGCAATCAATTCGTCCACGAATCATCATAAAGATTTGTCCAAACTTTAAATACAATAAACAATTGTCACTTTATGTATTTTTATTCTCTTTTTATTCTCTCCTTTTCCTTTCTTTATCCATATATGCGAGCGTTTATGTAGCAAATGTAGTACTATATTTCAATACATGACGCTAAGTCGCAGCGTCTGCTATCTTATCAGAGTATAGATGTTACGTTTCCACACAGTACATGACAATAGGTAAAATATATTTAAAATATATATTTGATGTTAAAATGTGACGGTATAAGTAATTGATTAGTTGTTTGATAGTCATTGCAATTAGATAATGGTATAATGTTCGATAGTAGTTCAATAGTTCGATAACGGTATGATAGCAGTACAATAAATGGTTTGATAATGGTTAATAGTTGTTCGAAAGCGGTACGTGTGGTTCAATAGTGTTTCGATAATGGTTTAATAATGGTTCAATAGTGCTTCGATAATGGTTTGATATTGGTTCAATAATCGTTCGAAAGCGGTACGATTCGATAGTGGGGGGGGGGGAGTTTGATACTTCACCTTACACCCAGCGAACACGTGTGGGCCTGTGACGTTACCCGCATCCTCATGCGCATATCTCCCGCGGCGACTCCCCTTGCACATTTCCCTCATGGCGATTCCCATTCGCCCCTCTCGGAGGACCTAAGTTCTGTTCCCTTATTCTTCTAGTAAGAAGACTATCTTGTTTTATCTTATTTTGTCTTATTACTACTAGTATCTGCTCAAGATCAGTTATTAGTATCAATTTAACATTCCACAGCACAAGTTTTTCTTTGTAACATTCAATTAATTTTACAATTTTTTTTTACCATTCCATCTCAATTTTTTTTCTTATTTTATAAAAAAAACAACCATTGATTATTAAATATAGAAATTCTTAAATTCATTAAAATGGCTTAATATACAAGGTGGGCCCAAACGTTCCGGCCAGACTTTGAAATTTTATAGGAAATTTAATTCTGAACAAAAAGTTTCCTATAAACATGGGTCGAAAAATGCTTCCTTAAAAAGTTAACGCCCAAAAACCTCTGAAATCACGGTTATTTTATACATGTTTACAAATATCAGGGAAAGTATGCGTTTTTTAACACAAAGTACTCAAACAAAAGTTGTAGAGAATTAAATTGTCTTTCAAATGAGATTAAAGTGATTGTAGTACATACCATAGGTTTTGAGATATCCAGTTTCAAATGTACAAAAAGTATTTTTTCGGCTATCGATGGTAGAGCTTTTTAAAAATACTCTTCATTTATGCTGTTATGGCCTTAGCTAATTTTTAATGTTTATCTTGCTTGTTGGTTATTTCACTAAAAAAATTTTACTTTTCTGCATTGTTTAAATCAATCACCATAGAAGGATGAAAGGAAGAGCAGAAGATGAAAAGAAAATGAAATAAATTGAAAATGAAACTTAATAAATTTCTTGGAAAAAATCGATAAAAATAAAAAATAAAAATCTTTTTCTTTTATAAAAGTAAAATAATTTTTTTAAAACTAAAATAGAATAACTAAAATAACTAAATGAATAAAAACGTGAAAAATCTAATTGTTCTCAAAATGCCCCCCCCCCCCAGCTTCAAAACAGTTTTTTTATTCATACTTGTTTGCACTAAAACATGCAAAATTTATGCAGTTTTTTCTCATATAAACGTGATTCTGACTTGTTCAAGATTATTTTAAGATCAAGATATTTTACACAATTAAATTTGTGATTTAGTTTTTTTATGAACTAACAATGCGTTAATAAAAATATATCATCCCATTTAAAAAGATGTCGATAATAAAATTTCATAGAATATTATTGCTTCATATATAATATTTGCTTTTTTGAACAATTCAAACAAGTTTCTCTATTGACGTTATTTTGTATTCTTAATACGCGAACGAAAATATTTTAGGTGTTCGAAATATTAGAGGTGCCGGTTTGATTTGTACCTTGTATGTACGCGTATATATTACGTGTGAATATATGTGTGTCATAGTAGAGATAAGCAGGTCCTTATCCAATTACCTCCCCCTTAACCCTCCCCCCTTATGGCAAAATAGACAACGATTATAATAGAGGGAAGCTTATCACGCTTCTCTTCCGCAATGATTGCCGGGGGTCATAAAAGGAAAACATGTTTGTTTTCAACTAATTTATGTAGGTATGTCTATATGAGAACTTCACAATGTATACATTGTATTGTCTGCGTTCTTTTGATATGCGATTATATTCCGAAACCATTACCGTATGTATTTATATGCGAAATCTTCTTCGATAGTCCACGCTTTATAGTTCTATGCATTCTTTGATAGCTGATGATGGTACAAATAAGAAACCGAAACGTACGAATCTGAAAAATTAATAAATTATATTTAAAGATAAAGGAATTTGCACATATAATATCGAATTTGAATCTCATTTTGCACGTTTCTACTACTTGTAGATATTCTTTACTTGAGCTTTCAGCTACACTTATGATTATGATAGAATTAAGAGTTATTTAAGAGCATTTAAACCACGCAAATTAAAAATTTTAAGCTCGTTATTTTATAGCGGAGTAGAAATTTTAGTATAATTACTGTTTTGTATATCGCTGATCATGACGTATGCGTTTTTTGCTCCTTATTCTTCATCTCATCTTCGATCACTTACCGAAGACGTAAGGCGAGGATGAGGATCAAGACGCATGATTTTTTTTTGTCAATTGATCTGCTAAAGATAGTTCAAAGGAAGGATCGAAATGTTCAAGTCAAATAAAGAAGATTTTAATACAAGTTTGTTGCGCCTAATTTCTGCGTCTGAATCTTCTTAACTAATATCTTATCTGAATTTTTTATTTATATATCAGAGTTTTTTTGTTTTATTATATTAGAAATTTTAATTTTTTGGTGACGGGGTTGAATGGACATCTATTCAGCTCCCTTACCCCTTAAAAATAAAAATATCGAATTCGGGTAGGTAGCAGAATTTGAAGCTACTTAAGAATTCTTAAATCCATACAATTTAAATTTTTGAGCTGCAATTTTTTGGCAGGACCATTACCCTAAATGTTTTCGACACAGGAAAGAACTATTAAATCGCGGTAAATTATCTCTTTACTGATCATTTTTTCTCTATTTTGGAGCTTGTAAAATACATAAACAGATTTTTGAACTGCTTATATGTATATGTATTTTTTTTTCTTGAGCTGCACAACTCCTATATATGTATATATACATATATATATATGTGTATATATATATATATATATGTATATATACATATATATATGTGTGTATATATATATATATATATATATATATATATATATATATATGTGTGTGTGTGTGTGTGTATATGTATATTTATTTATACTATTATCAAAGCAATCCAAACAGAACATATTTTTTATAAATATGGCATTTCATTATTAATAAATTAAGCTCATGATAAAAAAATATTAATAATTTATTTGTTCTTACTTGAAATAATTTTTATCTGTACTTAAAATTATAAAAGAAGTATTGAAAATAATAAAAGCGTTTATGAAAAGCTATTATCTTATTTTAAAATAAAAAATAAAAGAAAAAATATTCATTCTTTTCTGCAGTAAAAATTTTCTACAATTATTTATTTTGATTTTGTTTTATTTGCTTAGTTCTTATCTTATAAATATTTTAATTATCTTAATTATAATTATTTATCAATTAGAAAGTTATGATAATGTTAACAATTAATTGACACCAATCAATTATTAAAAATATATTCTTTATTGTTTGTGCAAGAACAAAAACAAATATATCTTGTATATTTTACATATTAAAAATATATATATGTTTCTTAATGAATATAATTTTTAAAATGCATTTGTAGAATGTAACAATTTTTATTATATAATTCAACAAAATATATTTTTTCTTAGAGCTAATACAAATTCTTTTTGGAAATCTTTTATACCGAATACAATTACTGCGTTGAAAATATGTTAACAATGTATTCAAATTTTAAGAAATCTAGATGTGTAAATTATTATAATATTAAATACACTCTCTATGCATGTACGGGCTCCAAAATCGAGAAAGAATAATCAGTAGAGAAATAATAGATTTAACGCGTTTTAAGCAGTTCTCTCTTGTGTCGGATAGGTTTAAACGACGGTTTCCCACAGTTCGCTAATGCCGACCGTGCTAAATATTTACGGATCAATAAATAAAAAATTATTTGATTAATACGGATTTATAACAAGTTTTGAAAAGATCTCAATGTCAGCTACAAGAGAGAATTAGTCATAAAAATAAGAATTCAATTTAAAGAATTCAACTTAATTTTTATGCGACCTTGAGAATTTTTCCCAAAGTCAAATTGTTGTCACCATTAAATAGTTCTTTTAATGTTTCTTTCTAATAATTTTGCTTTTCATATATTTTTTATTATAGTTAGGCGTTTTCGAAATATTTCAGCGTTTCCAGATTTTTGGAAAAACCCTGTACATAAAATATATACAAGATATACATAAGATATACTATATACATACTTGTTTTAATCATGAGAACTTTATAAAGCTTGCAAAAAACGGCTAATAAGTTTAAAAGTGTAATAACTATTTCTATTAGTTTAATTTCTGATACAATTCCAATACAGGAAATTCAGATATTATATTAATTGTTTAAAAATTTGACACAAAGATAAGTGTCGGAATAAGTGAAAATTATCTATTTAAGGTCTACTTAAGATAGATTAAAATAGAGTCTAATTTCCATATAAGTAAAATTTTGAATTTTATGAATTAAATTATTTAAATTTATATATTATTTTATTATATATTATTTTATTATTTATTTAATTACGTTGGGCCAAATGTTTGTGTCATATATGTATCTATACATATAGATATACATATAGACATACATATCAATGATCAAGAAATTTATTATTAAAAAACATCGTCTTTTTAATTTTATCATTCTTTAAAATCATTACAGCAACACAGAGATCTAATGTAAAAGAATAAATAATTTTTAGGAATTAAATCTACTTTGTTTACATCATCCTTAATATAATATATGTATGTATATTTTGCTTAATAGTGGCATATGTACATGGCATTTACCATCATACATCTTCATTTGCCAAGCACTTCGGATTATTGGAACTTTGCCACAGATTACATTTGCTTAGTAAAGTTATTATATCAGTCGTGCAATGCTGTAGTCTCTTCTAGATGAAACTGCGGCATAAAATATTTACTAGTTTTCTATTAATTTATTTGCTAATATATTATTTATATTCTATTGAGGAAAATATAGTTATATAAAAATCGAGCAAATAAAAGCAAAGCAAGAAAAACAAGGGGCAGAAAATTGTCTTCAACAAATATTAATTATCCAATTGATATGTTTTGGTCTCAATTTGGACCATTTTCGGCAACTGTCAAATTTAGCAAAAATTACAATAATACAACATTAAAAGAGGAAAGATATGAAGAATTACACATATATGAATATATACGTAAAAAATAAAAAGAAAAATTGTACATTACGACCTTAGAGGACTCCTGGGAATCCCCGCGACAACCAAGCGTAGAAAGCCTCCAATCGATTCCAGCTTTAGGAAAAGAGATACTCAAAAGTGGCGGCATGAAAGCATTATCAAATGCTTAAACCACACAAAAAAGGTTCTCCATGTAAAGCTGAGAATGTACAGCGTTAAGAACGAAAACTTACAGAGACAAAAGAAGCAACCAAAGTTATCGAAAGCCAGAGAAATCGAAATTCAACTGTCAGATAAATCCATATGAATGTTCATTAATACCAATATACATATGTAAGTATAACGTTACACAAAAATAAATGTAAGCAAGCGCCAATAAGTTTATAATGACGTTAACATAACGCGATAATTTTAAACTTTAGATAAACTTCCTACTTGTTAAATATGCGTGCTGTAAACTTTCCGTGTTGCTTTGAAGATTAAGACTGTTCTTTTTGTTTCTTGATAAAAATCACCTTTGATAATCTCTTATCAAGTAGGCTCCTCATTCAAGATTTTCACCCCATCCCAACCAAACTCATGATTGATCAGTAGTCCGTGATAACAGAATATTGCGAAGTATTTCTACTTATATGATTGTGATATTCTGCTATTCATGTTTTCAGAAGTCTGCATGTTTATCCAACATACGAAGCATCGCAATCTTTGCAAGCAATCTTATAAGCAATATTGTTGCGTAAATGGTTAGGTAAATTGTCTTTATACACATGGATACCAGTGAAAAACAATTTAGTGTCAAGATTACAGACCACAGGCCTGAATTGCTCAGAAACAATCGGCACATGTGGAATATTGAAGAATGAAGGATGTTATCATTCAAATTTCGGTTCACAGTCGAAACTTTTTTTCTTCTGTTATTTTCAAATAATATTTTGAGTTGTTTATGTAATATATGGAATTTATAAGGAAGAGAATATCCGTTCTCCAAGAGTCATAACCACGAAATTGAGATTTTTTGGATTTTACATTCCTAATAGGAGACTTGAATAAAAGCACCGGCTATATAATAGCATAGAGTTTTTTTCATTATATTATAACTTTTGTTAAATATTTTTTCCGTATTATTGAATATGTATTTATAATTGTTGCCTTCTGTATCTTGATTAATGACAAGAAATATAATTTAAGTTTTTTTTTAGGTTTTCTGTAAACTTTTCAACATTATTTCTGTATCAAATATAATTAATGATATAACTATTTAACAGGTTCTTGTTTTCATACAGCTTTAAATTCTTTGGTTTGTTTTCTATATTTAAAATTTTTTTTTCACTTATTTATCATATTAAGAATGTTTGAAATTATTGATATTTTTTCCAATTTTGTCTTCTAATTGTAAGTCCTCTTGAAATCATCTCAAACTTTATTTTCAATGTGCTGTAGGACTATAGTTGAAGCTCTTTCTTGATAGAGTTGGTCAGATTCAATGAAATATAATTTCGATTAACGTGTATTGTTACTTGATGAAGTGATGAGCTCTTATTAAACAAATAAAATATATTCTATAGAGAGGCTGCAAACTTATATCCGATATATGTAATCTCCATTATGGCTTTAAGGTAATAAACATTATGATCTATAAGAATAACACGCGTTCTTGGAGTTTTCTTATGTCAGAATTTATGATTACATTAAAAAAAGGTAGAATAATATAAATCAGAACAGATGTAAATTAGAACAGGATTTACGTATAGCCTGTTTTTTTGTCATTTAGTTTCAGTTTGAACATTTTATTTATCTAATAAATTATAAGAATGCAACTTTTTGTTTTATAGCTTGTTCTTCTACTCTCCTAGACATCTATTATTAAAATTTTATGATTCTGTAAATATTTGTATAATTAACAGTAATCTTTTTTCTTCAATTCAAAAAAGTTACCGATTAAAATAATTTACTTTTTTGTCAGTTATTTGATTATTAATATTTGAATAATATCTGAAATATTTAATCGTATTAATATCTAAAAATCGAAATATTTTCGACATCTTATGAATAGTGAAAAGTCAATTTCTGAGAATTTTTGAGATATAGCTGTCGGAAATCTACATATCATAATTGAAGGAAACATAATTGTTTGTTTCATCAAAATCATAAATAGTTTTATAAAAAAAGCTTAGAAACAATCCGATTTATACACTTTATTCTCACCTATTGATTCTCTTGATGTTTATCATTTTGCATTTATCTAAATCAAGATACATATTTATGTCAATATATGTATATCTTTGTTAAATTTAAAAGTTATTTCAAGTGCCTTTCGATGTTTCCTATGTACACACACATCACAGGATTTATATTACCATTTACCATTTTATTACACTTTATCGAGAACCTATAGTTCGTTGAATTTAAAATGATAAAGAATTTATTGGCATGCAGAATCAAAACTGTCGTCTTAAAATATTTTTTATTTGATGTTGTTGGACGTCTTTATCTTTAAGTGTTATCAAATCTGTAACATTATTTACTACATGGATGTTAAATGTTCACATTATGGATTCATCTTGTAAATGCGCATAATATTTATTAACTGTAAGTGGAGTATAGAATCAAATGTTGACAAATTATTTGTTATATTTATATTTTACGTTATATTTTACCATATTATGCATTTTTACTATTGCCAATATATTTTATATGACGTTATAAATAAATTACGTAGCGCCTTGAAAACGTTGGGATTGTATATACCTGAGTTTACAATAAATCTATTAATAATTAATCAGCTGTTGAAAGATGTATGCGGATTGATGTGCATTGCTTGAGACAGAAATTATAGATATTGACAAAGCTTGGTTCTATTGTCTTTAAGTTTTGAGTAGGAAATATTGCTCGTATCATATCCTCATATAGTTACTATTTTATTCTCTATTTCGAATATGCTAATCACATTGTTCTTCTTATGCTTAATTCATATAAAATTGTTTTTATGCGTTGTATATGTTCCCGATAATCTCAGAAATGATCAGAATTTTTCCATATTCTATGGTTAGGTTAGGTTAGATAGATTAGAGTTAGGTTATGATTAGATTTAGAGAAACTCTGTTATTACGAACATTTCTCTTACCATTTAAACTGTGATAAATTAGTTTTTAGTTGTTACCAAACACAACATATGTTGCTATATTTCTCTGTAATGTCGTAATCGTGTAACTTCAACAATTCTCCGTAATCGTGTAACTTCAACATTGAGAAATTTCTACTTTACTTTATCTAGTATTTCTGATACTAATCTGAGTTATAATTTTTATGTTTTTTATCCTTTCAATAATTGCTGATAATAATTCATATTTCGTTGATTATTATTTTTATTTTAAATATCCTATATCTTAAAGAGTGCAATTTTAAATAATGCATGCTTGACATCAGATAACGTTCTCTTTTGCTTTCTGAGATATGTTATTTTGAAATATTCTGAGATATGTTATTTTACTTACTTTTATTATCAATTTGTAGCCAAACAAAATTTTATTTCATACAACGCACTGCATACAATGTGGTAAACGTAAGCTGCGTTCATATATACACTGCCGCCATGTTTTTCCAAAAACTAATTGAGTGGCCAGACTCTATCTTCTAGGGACTCTAATCTTAAATCTATTCGATCGCCATCTCTCGGCAGGCAATGGCAAACTACCAAGAGCATCTTGCCAAGGGAATCCCTCTAATCTGGCTGTTCGGAACCGGCATAAAACTGTAGATCCCATGTATGTCTGCGAAAAAAACTATAAAAAGACCTTATAAGGGCTGTAGCGTTACGGAGAAGAAGACATGGTCTTGATAAATAGGTATATTAAAATTTAAAACACGAGAGAAAGAAATATGTAATAATAAATCCTAATTTCAAAGAATTCTCAGGCAGCAAGCGCACGTCATTTTGACGCCAAATGACGTATATTTATTACTTGAGTTGTATCTTTGTAGAAGCTGTTCAGTCTTATCACTTTCAAAGTAGTCAAATTTGTATACATCGTTGCCAACGTTTTTTTCTATTGGCTGAAACATTGTTGGAACGCTTCTTTGGGGATACTGCTCAGTTTCGCTTGCGATTGTGCCTTTATTGAGTCAGTAGATTCAAAACGTCGGCCTTTTGCAATCCTCTGTCCCTCTATTCTGACGTCTATAGAACATTCACATTTGTATTCGTCGATTGCTTCTTTGTTTCTTTTTTATGTTATATTTGTGAATATTTGCATTCGGCTTTATTCTTATCCATATTGCGCATGAATTTATTTTGATGTATCAAACATTTCGTTCCGATATATATATAATATACATATATATATTTATCCCATTTCTGAACTTTAACGAAAATTCGCTGTTTGTTGTTTATTCGCTCATGTAAATCCACTTTAATGCATCATACCGAATTTGTTGGAATAAAGATTTAATATTGATTTCACTGTCGTTTATACTCCTGAAACATGATTGTTAAAATTGTCCACACATCGCTACACGCATTACATGCAATTATTTCTATCCAATGAGATCTCAGACTTCAAGAGTAATTAATACTTATTTCTTTTTTTATTTTTGTTTTCTGCAAATAAATTCTTAGAGATTATGTTTGAACCGACTGCGACTGTAGCATCCGAGCTCTGCGGAGTTATTAATTATTCTGTAATTTAGTGCATATTGTAACGCATTTATACATTTTATGCAACATATATCATACATATGATAACAAAAAATCTTATCTTTAACAAGAAACAGTGTGGTGTTTTTTATTCACATTCATGATTATATAGAATGCATATGATCAAATACATTTCCTCTATTTGTGATGATACGAAAATGAAGTATATTTTGAAGAGTTAAAAGGCAAATACGGTATAAAAATATCTTTCAAAATTATTGTTTTAGAATTTTTTAAATCGACGTTTTTTAAAAAGAAGTTATATATTTTGTTTTATATAAAAAAATCTATATTTTACAAAAATATTCTACTTACAAAAATAATAGGATAAATTGGAAAAGTAAATATCATATGAGATATTTTATATATATATGTATATATATATATATTTTTTTTTTATTTTAACATATTTTAATATAAAGTACACTATAAGATTTCTTCTGTCGGATATATATTTCTTATCTGATTGATTTATATATGTATATATATCTATATAGATCAAATAAAAAATAGCTATTTTAAGATAAATGCAAGGAACATTATTTTTTAAAAATATGTCTTATACTTCCGATTTTTGAATAATTTAATTCAATACTTTTATATGTGTAAAACAACCAAAAAATTAGATTATGTAGAAAAGATATATGTATATATTTATTTATATTTATATTTATATTTATTTATTCTACTAAAAAAACTTTAATGTAATCTTAGAGAAAATTGTTATCTTAACAAAAAAGAAATTGTTTAGCACAATATTTGTTTTTTTGAATCAAAACAATTTTTTTCTTATTTATTTTTCCGTATTATTACAAGCAATAAAAATATTTTAATTTAATTGAATAAAACACTTTATATATCTTGATAAATTAAAAAATTTTTATATTAATCCAGTGATTCTCAACCTGTGAGGCGCGACCCACTGGGGGGGCGCGAGATATTCAAAAAGGGGCACGAAAAAAATGCAGATTGAAGAAAAGTCTATTTATTAAAAATTAAAACAAAAACATAATATGCATTTTGAAACATTCAATATAGATACTACGTTAACATAAAATAAAATGTAATAAGGAAACGTAAAAATGTGTAGAATCTATGACACAGCATATATGTATGGAAATATACTTACAGTAATATACATATTGATATTGTGTCTAAAATTATAATAATTTTCAATAAGTCAATTTCCTGTTTTTGTGCTTCCAATTTTTATGGGTTTCTTCAGTGTCTCGACACAAGAATTGCAAGGAGGGCGCCACAAAAATTGATATTGGAAAAGGGGGCACACATGAAAAAAGGTTGAGAAACACTGTATTAATCTAATATATTCAACATTTAAAAAGCTTTATATCTATCTCACAGGTATTTGTAAATAAAAGATACAGTTGTATATATCTTGTTGTATAATTTTAAATGACTATAATGACAATAAATTAAAAATCTAAATAATTTTTGAGAATCTCTCTGAGAATAATTTTTTAAAAAGTGAAACAATTTTCTGAAATTTTAAGTGTTTGACTATTTTTTTGCTTATAATGAATGTTTATAATATGTAACTAGCATATAATAGAGCAATATAGTTATAAAGAATTCAGATAGATGGACGAAAATTAACATTACCGTATTTCTCATCGAAAAAGAAGCATATCTTGTTTGCAAAATTTCCGAAAAAGCACTATTTCTAAGATAATTTTTAATAAAATTATAGAATATAATAGAATGTGGGAAACCCAGCGTATGATCATATAATAAAATATACACACAAAGATATATATAATACTATAATGTATATACTATAAATGTAGTATAAATGTAGTATAAATGTAGTCTAAATGTATAGAATAAACTATATAAAATATTCTCTCTCTCTCTCTCTCTCTCCCCCCCCCCTCTCCCCCCCTTTCTCTCTCTCTCTCTCTCTCTCTCTTTCTTTAGAGTTTCAATGATTTCAGGTTCAGTGCACAATTCTCTTCATCATAAATCATCTTCATCATAAATCCGTACGTGAAAATTGAGCAAATGCGAAGTATACACATAATTCAAATAAGACACATTTATATATTACGAATACACGAGTTTGACAGCACGCGCGTTGAGCGGAAAGACCAGATGGGTGAGCAGCCGAGTGAACTTCCTGTTCCTGGCTGGCGAAGATAATAGCACGTGCTTAAAATATAGCAAATCGACACATTGCAAAATGCATTTTACTCATTTCAGTATTTCATTATTTATAAAATGTGATACTGTTTAATTCATTAACATTCTCTCCCCCAATTAACATTTTTTGAGTTCATCTCACAATCAATCTGATTCTATTTGAATCATGTGTAAAAATATAATTCTAATCTCTCGACAAAAACGCATCAACGCATCAAGAAAAATTCAATTTAATAAATTTTAAGATTCCTGCCTTCTCGCAGTCTATTGATTAAAATAAATCTATTGATTGTAAGAAGTTTATTGATTATAATAAGAAGCTAAAAAAAGATATAATAAAAAATTATATCTTTTTTTTTATATTACTTGTATTCAAATAAATTAGTTTTTTTGCATATCACTATATTGAGAACTCTGTTTTTAGTTGTTCTTTACTAGTAAATAAATATATAATTTAATTTATATCTGTTCTTCCATTAAAAAAGGATCTTTTTACAATTGATTAAATTATTCATTATCTTCCATGAATTACAAAATTTATTTTCGATAAATAATCTTCATAAATCTGTTCTATCAAGTATGAATTATTATACACACAATAATTAACTAATAATTAACTAACGTACTTAACTAATTTTTTAAATAATTATAAAAAGAAAATAGAGACTCACGTACTTTTTCATCTTTTAATTGTTTATACATTTTTATGAAAACGTAGTGTATATAATTTGTATATTTTTCGCTATGAAGAAACCGCGCGCTCTCATCCAAAGCGATATAAATGCTTCTTTATGCAAGTAATGCAATGGTTCCATGGACGATGCATATTGCATATTGATATATGAAAAGGTACGGATATATACATATAAACGGTGACGGTTTTCTTCATGCATTTCGTGCACGACGCTTTCATTCGGAAACGCTCTGACCACACTTCCGTTGATTGTGTATACAACGGTCGACTTCAGCCGTCGCGCTAGCGCAACGTTATCGATTAAAAGTGCCAAATGAATGAAATAGTCGCCAGAAAATTTTCCATGTATCGCAGTATTTTTGCGAGACATTTTGCGAAACTTTTAGCTACCATCATTCATTTATTCTTTTTCCGATATACATATATGTATTAACCGTGATATGCAGTACGATCTGTTATTAACGAAACAACTGAAAAGACGATAAAAAAATAAATCGAAAGTATATAATAAAATTTTTTCATATGAGATTTTGAAGAAATTCCTATTTTAAAGAAATCGAAAAAAAATTATATTTTCCATTATTTCTAACTCTTCATTATTTTTTCATATATAGATACCATACAAGGCATACCGTGAAATGCAATCAATCAATAATAAACAGGTATTGTTTAATAAATTTGTGTGTGTATGTGTCTGCATTTATGTGTGTCTGTATTTAGATGTGTCTGTGTTTTGCGTGCTGCGTGTGTCTGCGTATGTGTCTCTAGTCTATCTCCGTCCGTGCAATCAATTATAACTGAAAAATTTTCAATACTTATTTGAAAGAACTATCTTAGATTATGATATCAGAAACCAAAAAAATGCAAGAAGTTTTGATAATTTTCCAAATTATACTTATATATAATAGTTTTTCGTCTATATAATAATTTATTGTGTGATAAATAATACTTATGTTAATCAACAATAAAAATCTTTTTAAAATATAATAAAGTCTTTGCTTCACAGCCTTATAATATATCACGTATATCAAATAAATCTGAACATGGTATTTATGTTTCGTTTAATTATGATAATAAAGTGCTATACTACACATTTACTTATTTTACGTTTCTGTAATACATCTCGTATATTGAACTGTGATAGTAAAATTTCAACAATTCTTTAATCTAAACAGGACGTTTTTGTTAACGAAAAATAGTTACCAAATGCGATTTTTTTTCTTAAGTTGTTTTTCGTATTGACTGCGTAGATTTCTAAATCCTTTTACACAATGAAAGTATGCACTAATGTTGAATTTTATGATTAAATTTATGCCGAAAATTAAAACAATTTTTAATATAAAGATCTTCTTAGCCTGTTTGTAGCTTATTATGATATCTAGAGTTCGCGGCAATATTGGCTTCGTACAAAAAATATGCAGTCTATACTTACAAAATGAGACCATCAAAATATGCAGAATATACGATAAAACAACGTTGAATTCTTAGAATTGAATTTAGAAGCCTAATATAAAAGAATAGTATTAGCTAAAAATTTGTGTATATGTGTGAGTGCAGTATTGATACAGAAAATTAAAAATCGCGATAGATGGTGTTGTAATATTTTTCTTTGACAAGAAGACCCAATCGCACTATCTTTGTCTTTTTTATAAAGTGTGTGAGTGTATGTGTGTGCACAAACACCAGTGACACAAATACGATTACTGGAAGACCAATACTAAATAAGAAGAGATATTCGCACTATTTTTGTCCTTCTTTCAATGCTGCACAAAGTGCAATAGCAACCATTGCCCAGTATTATTTGGTACGAGATTTCGTCCGTAAATGCTTTTGAGATTTTTTTACTTTTAACAAAAAGTAGTAAAGTAACGAAGCTAACATGCACGCACAATATTTATGAATGTTATGTTAGGTTATACATGTATGTACATATATACGAAACATTCTGTTTATACTTTTACATATCACATTATATAATATGAATGAAACTTAAATGGAATGTTACAAATCGAGGCCTTCTATTTTTGAGAGAAAAATAATTAAATTTTTACAATCAAAATAAATTTTTTTAATAGACTTGGTAAAACTCATAGTAATACGAAACGGTATATTTTTGCATATATAAGAAAAAAAACGATATTAAATTAATACAAGTGTTATTAAATTTTTTCGTATAAGTTGAATATATGAAACACGCGTTCAATGTACACACACACAACGCGCGCGCGCGCACACACACACGCACACGCTCACAACGCACTCACAAACACACGCACACACACGCAACTCTGAAATACTCGTAAAATATTCATTTTTCAATGATCTCAATACTTTTATGCACAAAATAATAAAAGGAATCAATTGGTGTGAAGAAAACACATAATTGTTTTTAAGAAAAAGTATGTAATTTGCAACCAGCAGCTAAATATTTTTTCTTGAAAACAACTATGTGTTTTCTTTACACCAATTGATTTTTCTCATTATTTTGTGCATGAAAATATTAAGGTAAGATCATCGAAAAATGAATATTCTACGAGATATTTTATAGTTTAAGATTATGCCAAATTAAAATATAAAATATCTCATAAATTATTCACTTTTTGGCCATCCTACTCTTATAATTTTTTATGCAGAATATTACGAGGAATCGATTTATATAAAAAGAATTAGGGTAGTTCTATTTAAAAAATTAAAAGTGACCTTGTCCTGACCTTGACGACGCTACCCAAGGTCAAACTGATAAGGTCAGTAAATAGACCTTTTTAAACCCTGCAACTTTTGTCTAAATCATTTTTTTAGAAAATGCGTAAAATTAAGGGGTTTCAACAAATTTTGTACACCCTGTATATATGTATATGTATATGTATTTGTACATATATACATACAATATATATATATACAACTCTCATAAAAAGCACATAACTACAAGATATTTCCAGATACAAGATTTCTCTAAACATAATATTTATCGATAAAAATAACATAATTAAAAATAATTAAGAGTAAAGAAAAAAATCAATTGTATAATAAAACTCACTGCTATATACGCTATACAGGGTGTCCCAAAACACCCGTGCCAACGCTTGTGAGAAGGTAGAACGGATCGAGATGAGCAAAAAAATCCTATATCATTTTGCTAAATTCGCAATAGTTATTGCGTTATTAATTAAAATATCTGAGCTAATGAGCGCGTGGAAAGCGGTAGGCCGGAATCAGTAGGCATGTAAAATAGCTTACTTATCTACGTCTCTTAGGAACGGAAGCATCATCTGAGCGAGAGGTGGAGTCACGCAGCGAGCGGCGAGCGACGTGTGATATTTGTTGCTAAGAGATGTAAACAAATAAGCCATCTTACATGCCTACTGATTCCGGCCTACCGCTTTCCACGCGTTCATTAGCTCAGATATTTTAATTAATAACGCAATAACTATTGCGAATTTAGCAAAATGGTATGGGACTTTTTTGTTCATCTCGATCCGTTCTATCTCCTCACAAGCGTTGGCACGGGTGCTTTGGGACACCCTGTATATGTATATCTTTCAGATATTATATTAAATAATTACAATACAATAAAATTCATGAAAATTATTGTAGCATTATTATAGCGTTATCTAAATTAATACCGTGATTCGATACAAATATTACCTATTTTCAAGTCTTTTTAACAACATTTTCTCTTAGTTCTTTTTTGATATTTTTGATAATTTTTTCTATAATTATTAATTTGAAACTTTATTTAATCAGGAACTTTATTTTTCAGGTCTTTTTAACAATTTACTTTCAGTTTTTTGGGGAAATTTTAATAACTTTTTTTATAATTATTAATATGTTTTCTTGGATATCTAAATGGTTTTTTATTCTTTTTAAAAGCGAAAAATTGTCCTTTTTAATATTTTTCTTTTAGTTTCATAATGCGCCATGTATATATACTTACATATATCAAAATCATATCATGGTGTGTGTATTTGATATTACTCAAAAATTATTACTAAAAAATTATAATATAAAAATTATATCAAATTATAGTATAATTAATATAAAAATTATATATTATAATTAACTTATTCAAGTAACATATGATTTGCTAAGATATGATGAAGAATATAGTTTCCCTGAAATTATTTGCAAGATACAATAATTTATTTTTTATGTATTTTAATTAAGTATGACAATATTGAGCCTAATAGCAGTGCAGAATTATAAGAAAATAAAAATAGCAAGTGAATGCTTATATGAATTAATGCATATCTACTGCAGATACAAATATTATATTATTAATAATATGTAAATTAATAATAAATAAATAAAGTTATTAATAATAAATAAAGTTTCTGACTTACATCATATTGTGATTATTTATTGTTCTTGTGGTCATTTCAAAATTGAAGAAATTATATAGATTATATAATTATTTTCTTCAAATAAAAAATATATTGCTGGAAAATATACTTTTCATTAAATAAAACTCTTGTTTTCCACTTGTTTCTATTTCCTTTCTGTCATATATAAGTACATTATTCTGATTAGTTAAGAAAATACTTTTCGTTAATATTTGTTACTTTTATATAAATGTTTGTAACGATCGTGTATAATTAATAAGCAAATTTTTTGTTTAATTCATATTCAATTTTTAATGTAGCATTCTTGATAAAATTCCACCACAAATTCACTTAAGAATTATACATTTGTATAAAGCGGACATAAAAGGATTATTCACATATCCAACCAAATGCAACTAGTGGATCATCTTTGATCTAAACTGATTTATGATATTTGTAATTAAAATTATACATAAACTTCAATGCAATATAATAGTATATTTATATATGCGACGAGAAGATGTACACACAAAATATTACACAAAATAAATATTTTATATATTTTGGTATGTAAACGTAAACATTTTCGATAACATTGCACTCTCTAACGCTTTACGTTGCAGCGACAGACAAAGCAAACAAAAATCCGAGTTTTTTCATCGATTCTGCACCGGTTCAGAATAGAAGCCGTTTAAAGCCAAAAATGAAAAAAAAATTCTCGTCCAAAATGGAATAGAAATTAACGTTCCATTTCAATTACATGCAATCTCGTGTATAAATTGAAAGTGCTACAATATTCGCATGAATGGAGATCTTTTGTTATATTGAAAATCTTTTATATATGTGGATTCTACTTTTGCAATATTATCCGTTATTTAGAAGGAATGTTTCTTTAATTATCTAAGAGATAGAGAAAGAGAGAGAGAGAGAGAGAGAGAGAGAGAGAGAGAGAGAGTGTGAGTGAAATAAGATTCTTACAAAATTCTAATCATCATCTTCTATCATAAGAGTTTTGTCGTTTTACATACGTATGCACGCATTTATACAAATAATTTATAATAGTTAGAAGCCATTATTTTTCATTTCACTAGAATAATTTCCAACTTCTGAAACTGTGTAATAAACATGTTACAGAAAAGTTGGCAAGGTATATGCTTTGATTATATAATTATGAATTGCTAATAGATTTTGTATATCTTGTAGCAAAATTGATTGAAAAATATTTCCAAATATTTTATTTATTTGATGAATCAAAATTTGCGTATATATATCAAATGTATATCAACTGTTTCTTATCAAACTCTCTCTTTCTATTTTATTCGTGTAATTGATAAATAAACATAAAAGATATTTATATAATTAGCGTTACAGCTATTTCTTTTAGCATTATCACATTATTGAATTTCGAGTATTATTATATACACACAACATACGCACATTTTATAATTATTTATATTTATATTCTAATTAAAACTGGTTTTTATTAAAGAAGAATATTTATATGCTTCACACACGTATCACATTTCTATATACTACTAAATTACTTTATTCTTTTATATTTTTTATTACATACTTATAATTAATATGTTCGAGATAAAAAATATACAAATATTATATTTCAATAAAATTAATTTTGCAAGATGTATATGTCTGTGTTATTTAATATGAATTTCAAGAGAAATCAGTAAAATATAGTTGTCCTTATATATTAATAGTAGTTACTCCTTATATATTAATAGTAGTTACTCTAAAACTTTTAATTAATATTAATTAAATTTTAAATGGAATAGATAAAAAATTATGGACTAGATAAAAAACTATTTTTTACAACACATCAGAGAAGAAAATTACAACTTCTTTATTTTCTTTGGCTAATTTTTATTAATATGTCAGATATTTTACACATACACATACACACACACACACACACACACACACACACACACACACACACACACACACACACACACACACACGCTTGTACAAAATAATAGAGTATTATATATTATATTATCAATGTTTTAATTTAGTATATAATATTAGTATATTTAATTAGTATATAATATTAAATAAAATTTATTAAATAATAAAAATATTTAAATATTTAAAATATTTACAACAATATTTAATTTAAATATCAAATAATTAAAATGAAGTCGCCAGTGATGAGTAAAAATATATAAAATTTATTAAAAAACGACCTGACTGGCCTATACAAAAATTATTAACACAACGTTTCGGCCCTTGGGTACGGGCCCTTATCAAGTGTTGCTGTAAAAATTAATGCAAAAATTATATATTACCAATGAGAAACGAACGGCAAATTTAGGATGTAACGTACAGAATAATTACAGGAGCGTTACCTTTCAAGCTGTCAAAGTGAAAGCCGTGATATGACTAATGTCGAAACAGAAGACATGTATGTAAAATTACCATGTCTCGCGTCCAAAAACATAAACATTACAAAGACACAGGAACGAAATTTACAAAAAACAACAACAAGCAATCAGACCCTGTGTATTAGTGTGTCGTATATCGGATTTAAATTATCTGTGTCTTTTTGAAGATTAATATTGTTGTTGAATTTTTTTATGAAAAACATCTCAGCAATTTTGCATGTTGAAAAACATAGAAAGAAAAGAGAGATTGCTGAGATGTTTTTCATAAAAAAATTCAACAACAATATTAATCTTCAAAAAGACACAGACAATTTAAATCCGATATACGACACACTAATACACAGGGTCTGATTGCTTGTTGTTGTTTTTTGTAAATTTCGTTCCTGTGTCTTTGTAATGTTTATGTTTTTGGACGCGAGACATGGTAATTTTACATACATGTCTTCTGTTTCGACATTAGTCATATCACGGCTTTCACTTTGACAGCTTGAAAGGTAACGCTCCTGTAATTATTCTGTACATTACATCCTAAATTTGCCGTTCGTTTCTCATTGGTAATATATAATTTTTGCATTAATTTTTACAGCAACACTTGATAAGGGCCCGTACCCAAGGGCCGAAACGTTGTGTTAATAATTTTTGTATAGGCCAGTCAGGTCGTTTTTTAATAAATTTTAAATATTTAATTTTATTACTTTTTTATAGCTCCTCTGTTACCCCTTCCTTAATCTTAACTTAACAACCACGTTTCTTTTTTGGTTTACATATGCAAAAGCTTTAAAAACCCTAGTTTTTGTTGTGTGATGTCGCTAAAACATGAAAATTTAATAATATATGTATAATATAATATAATAAATGAGCGATCGTAAGTACTGTAAATATGCAGGGTGAATCGCGTAACGTGTGATCACCTTAAAGCTATTCTGCTGTTAGTGGAATCGAAATTTTTTTATATCGCATAATATGGTTTAATGAGACCCTTAAGATAATTATAGTATACTTTTTATCAGTCGTTCTTTTTTGAAATTTTTAAGGTCACTTTCAGTTTTTTATAGATATAACTTTTTTAATCTATCTTTTAGCGGATATTGAGACGAGTTTAGTAAGCATTATAAAATATTTTTTTTCTCCATTTGAATTGAAGAAACAGTAAAAGAAATATCCTAGCCTAGACGATGTTCAAAATGTATGTGCAAATATATATTAAACATGTATATAAATACATTAAATATTTAAGCTTTCAATAAAAATATAGTTATTGACACAAATCTTTTCCTTTATTACTGCTTATGTCGGATATTATTATGTATTTTGCATGTGATACATTTTGATAAATATATGTAATAAGCTATCAAACGAATTAATTCTTCAAATCTTTCTTGTAAAAATATAATAAAAGTATAATAAAAATATTATATTTATATATAAATAATGTCTTTATATCTACATTTTTAAAAAATTAAAGAAGAAAACGCGCGCGCTTCATCAATTAAATAATTATATACTAATTTGAAGATATACTTTACAATTTGGACTAGCTCATTTGTCAGGCTATTGGATTCTTGTTCAATATCAGTTTCAATGTAACAAAAGATACTCATTGAAATACACATCCATATCAAATAAATTGCGCGCCCATAGAAACAATATATTGTGAAAACAACACTTAAATTAATTTAGATATAAACAAATTTTCTCTTTCTGCAAACAAAAATAATAGATAAAAGAAAAGCTGGAAATATAAAAGAGGATGGTAATATAAAATAAACATTATTTCTGAAACTACTGTGTGCAGCAATCTATCAATAACAATAATTATAGTAACCATCCCGGGAAAAAATGATCATATCAAATTAGATCAAATTATATCTGATTAGATCCTTTTTTTTGGTATAATTATATCTGATCAGATCTTGATTTTGTCTCCGATTTGATATGATTAGATCTAACTAGATATGAGGCACATCCGAACAAATCTAAATAGATCTGGTTGAACTTATTATATATGGTATTTAGCAGAATATACCATATATATAATAAGTTCAACCAGATCTATTTAGATTTGTTCGGATGTGCCCCATATCTAGTCAGATCTAATCATATTAAATCGGAGACAAAATCAAGATCTGATCAGATATAATTTAATCTGATTTTATCTAATTTGATATATATCGTTTTTTCCCGGGTTTCTTCATTTCGATCACTAGAATATACTGACGTCAGGTATCATGTTATTTATAATAGTGAGAAAAGATGTTGCGTTTTTAACCATCAAAAAATTTTTTGTAAGATAAGATTAAAAAATTATTTTCCTATTTTTATTGATAATTCTAACATATTATCTGTAATGTGTCAGATAGCAATAAGATTAAACTTCAAAATGGCAAGGTAAGTTATTTGAAAATACATTGATGTTCTGAGTTGTTTGGAAAAGAGCGTTGGAGAGTAATATGGAACATTTGTGGCAAAACATTAAAAAAATCAAAATCTGAAGAACTTTGGGTTCAACATGTGATATGCCAGGAATGAGCTGATGTGTTGCGCAATGGGTGTGAACCTGATGTTTTTACTTACTAGTTCTGTATATCAAGGATTTCAACGTAATTTAAATTGAGCCTACTTTTCTTAATTTTTAAGAGCAATTTTTTTATTTTTATTTTTAAATTTACTTATTTCTATCATTTTTTCTTTTATATTTAAAGGAATTTAATAAAAAAGTTAATTTAATAATAAAAAACTTATAATAACAAAGAAATAAGATTTTTGCATTTATTGTTATGCCTGTATTATTACCTCGTTTTCCAAGACCCACATTTTACAATGTGTTAACAAAAATTTTGTACTCTTTAATTTACTTTTCTTCCTAATTATTAATAATACATGATAAGAGATATATTTACTAACATTACTAACAATTATTAATGCAATAATTATATTTTAAATTAAGTATTTTATTTAAAACAAAAGAAAAGGTTTATATATTACTTAATAAATTACTTTTTTCTCCTGTATATTAATAAAATTAAAATTATTCTTATATTAAACTTTATATTTTTGTATGCCATTTATTCATATTTTGTATGCCATTTATTCATATTTTGAATATTAAATAATAAAATTACAACATAAATTGTTTAAAAATTCGCTTTTAAAAAAGTTTGTTTATTAAAAACATATTTATTTAGTAATTGAGTGTCATTAATGTATTAAAATTATATAATAGAGGAAAGGAGGCAAATTTAGAATACTGTTGGTAATTTGGAATACCGAAGTATAAAAAACACTATTGACGCCAACTAGTTTGAATCACCGCATACAAATAGAGTAGCGGCCCATCAATCAATGACGTTTGCGGTATGGATCGCTATGTTGACAGTATTGTTTTAAATTAGACGAAAGTGAAACTGACATTCGCAAGATTTTTTAAGTGAGTCTGCAATCCGTTTCCATTATGGTTAAAAATCAAATATTTGTTAAAATTCGTTTAAATTGTTCCTTGACATGTTAATTTTATGAATTCCTACTGATTTTGCAATGATTTTCGATTTATGACATGTGATTTAAAAATTGAGATTAACCATGATATGTTGTTAATTTGGAATACTATACATAAGTTACTTTGGAATATTCTAAATGATATGTGATGACGTGAGGGGAGAACAATGGGTGCAATGCTTTATATGTGAGATGTGGGTACACAGCAAATGCGCTGGCTATGACTCCAGAAATTATATGTTAATAGATGAATCATAAGTACCTAGTAGTTTATAAGAAAAGATTATATAAGACGAAGAAGAAAAATTTATAAGAATTTATATAAGAGAACAATAGTTTATAAAAGAAGAGATGATTATATAAGACGAAGAGGAACGATTTAGAAAATGTAAATGTAATTCGAAGTACCCTATTCCAAATTACCAGCACATTAACTAAATCACCCTTTTCTGTGATTTTTCAATCAAGCCAAAGTTTCAGGCACTTTTCGATTTCAAATACTGTTGATTATATATTGATTGATAATATATTAGTTATCCTACGCTTAGAAGTAGTGTTCATTATTCAGCTCCTCACACATGGTTTTTTATAACTTTTTAACATTAAATACAATTCCTATTTCTAAATTGCGTCATCCCGTCACACAATTTTGAAAAATTTGCAGTTAAAGTTGTAAGAAAACATTTTAATGTATTTTGTCATATTATAGCTACGGTATATAAAATGTGGTAAAAAAGAAGTCGCTGAATACAAATCCGATTTTAAAATTGACAAATTTAAAATGACGGAATTAATATAAATGTAAAAATTTACAAAATATTTGGATTTTTGCAATAATTTATATATGTATATATGCATAAATTATATAGAAACATAATGCTTACACAAACTCGAAAGAGGTGTAAATCCGACCGTTAGCCTTCACGTGATACAACTTAGGTAACTCTAATTACACAGCGGTGACGTACACACACATAATACGCGCGAGCACAATATATACGCGCGATACACAAATATATACATATACGAGCAGGCACACAAGCCAAACTCGTATAGACAAACGTACGAATGGATTTTATGAAGAAAAATTTCAAATGTCTATAACTCAAAAATTGGCCATTTTTAAGTTTCGTGCTCATTGAGACTTTTGATCAGGGACACAAAAACTAAAACATATTACAAATTCAAGCAAATTGACCGAAACTATTTTTTAATAAAAATCGTGCGGAGTTCTTTTTTATACAGGGTGATTCATTTTAATCTTAACAGGCAAATACTTCGAAAATATGCAATTTTACAAAAAGATTTTCCGAATAAAAGTTGTATGTTTTGGAGGGGGACGTACAATAGTGATCCTAGTTTGACGTTGTGATGTCTACCCAAAGTCATTTAAAGGTTAACGTAGTTTTTTAAATGGAATTACCCTAATTTTTTTGTATAAATCGATTCCTCGCAATATTCAGCATAAAAGAAGGTAAGATCGCCAAAAATTGAATAGTTTACGAGATATTTTGTGCTTTAATGAGTTTAATGTGACATAATTTTACATAAACTATAAAATATCTCGTAAAATATTTATTTTTCGATTATCTTACCTCAATACTTTTATGCACAAAATAATGAGAGGAATTAATTGGTGTAAAGAAAATATTTAGTTGTTTTTTTTTATGAAAAAATATAAAGCTGCTAGTTGCAAATTACATACTTTTTCTTAAAAACAACTATGTGTTTTCTCTTTTCACCAATTGATACCTTTCATTATTTTGTGCATAAAAGTATTGAGGTAAAATCATCGAGAAATGAATATTTTACGAGATATTTTATAGTTTATGTAAAATTAAGTCAAATTAAAATATAAAATATCTTATAAACTATTCAATTTTTGGCCATTCTATCCTTATAACTTTTACGCCAAATATTGCGAGAAATCAATTTATATAAAAAAATTATGGCAATTCCATTTTTAAAGAAACTAGGTTGATTTTCAAATAACCTCGGAAAATGACCTTAAAAGTTAAAATTCAAGATTATCAACTTTTTTCCCTCTCAAAATCATATAAATTTTGATACATTTTTTCTACAATGTCTTGTGTTTAAAATATTTGTGGTGTGCAATTAAAATGGGACACTTTGTATATAATATATGATATAATGATGAACATAATGCCTATTAATCTGCTTTAATTTATGCCAAAAAAGATATATAAAAAATTAACAATACAAACTTTTTTTTTATTTCAACCTTGTTTTATTAATTAGTTTTAATTTAACATTTTAACAAGGTTTACAAAATAGATGACATGTTTCATATAATATGCAATGTTTATATTTACATTATTGATGCAAATATATTATATATATTTGCACATTTCATTTCATGCATATATTTAAAGATTGCTATGATGTCATGTTGCAATTTTTCAAAAGACGAATATTCCAACATTATTGCAAATTTATAATATTAAAGTATAATATTAAATAATTTTAAATTATAATATTAAAAAATTTATAATATTAAATATTAAATTTTTAATATTATTACTATAATATTGTAAAACGTATTTGTAATATTATAGTTTAATAATAAAATATTTCTGCAATGTTTCTCTGTAACATTTTGTAGACAGTATTAAAAACGTTACAAATTATTTTATCTATTAACATTAACAATCGTTTTGTTATAGAAGTAAAATATAACGCACGAATTTATCCTCTGGCTTCCGTTAAGTTACTATTAATTTAACTGGAAGCACCGTGACCTATGTCCATGATGAATATTATCTTTTGCTATCGTCGTATGCAGCCAACTATAAAGTTACAGGTCACAGACATACGGTGGAAACAAAGGAAACGGTAGTAAGTCGGATAAAGAAGCCTTCACACTTGAGTGCAGTCACTGTCGGTGTTCTGGTACTTTCTACATTGGGCTAATTTCAAGCCGGAAAAAAATCAAATTCTAATCAATGTTATGACTAAAGTGAAACTAGATTTATTTACTCGACAGATTAGGTAAAAAATTTTAAGAGACACCTGTTATTAAAATTATAATAATCATATCTAGAGGGCTATATTATGTGTAATCATATAATTATTTTTATAAAAAATTTAAATATATTTTTAAAAAAACATCTAACTATCCGCTTTCGATTTAGATGAGCTTGATATATAATAATTGAGATCAAAATAAGAGACAAGTATTTTTATAAGTCCTCATTTTATTTTAAGAAATCTATATCATTCCCTTGAAGCAAAGTCAACATTCGTTTTTGAGTAAATATCATTAAATTAATGAAAAATATGAAGCAACGTTTCAAATAAAAATTTTATGGCTTTTAGTAATGCACTCAATTGCAAAAGTTTTATTGCTTTTAATTATGCATAATTACTTTATAATGAAACATTTATTTTTAATTTTTAACAAATCAAGCAACGCGTTTCTTTCTCTTTCTCTCTCTTTCTCCTTTCTTTGGTTATTGCAAATATCTTTGGTTATTAAGCAAATTGTGATTTGTGATAAAACTTTGAAATCTTTAAGAAATAAAACAGATCGGCATAGTCATCTAGATTTGAAAGAGTACTTTTCTTTGACAATATTTAGCTTCAAGAGTTTGATTTACGTTAAGGGCAATCAACATGTGGTTTGTTTAGTGTTATTTGTCGATAAGTTTAATTATTATTATATTAATGTAATAATTGCACAATAATTTTGTTTTTCTCACAAAAACATGCTATAAGTAAGTTTTTAATACAAAGTAAATATAAAAAAATGTTATGAACTTGTACGTTGCAGGAATGACGAAATCACTTTCATAGTTTGTGTGAGAATAGTGCACTCATAGTACAATGGAGAGAAAGAGAGAGATGCATTTAAATTAAATAAACTCAAAAAGTTTGAAACTTGAGAATCAGATTTAAGATCTAATTTAATATCTATATTACATACACGCACACACGCACATATGCACACACACATTTGTACACACACATATTTATGCACACCCACAATTATATATACAAAATTATATTCACATAGCCAGCAAACACCGAATATAAGATAGCTGCCGTATAAGATAGATGTATAATAACATGTCCACATTTACACGTACGTTATATGATAGTTCTCAGACACAATGAGAGGAATAAGGAATACGGAATTGAACATAAGGAATTGTAAGGAATTAAGCCCACATTAGACTATGCATTAAAGATTGAAGATTGAAAATTAAAGATTAAAGATTAAAATTTAACTAACTAGAACAAAAGAGAAGCTGAAATTTTTTTGTTCTGATTGATTATATTTTAATCTTCAATCTTAATTATTTCAATCTTAATTCAATCTACAACGCATAGTCTGATATGGGCTTAATTCTTTATAATTTCTTATGTTTAATTCCGTTAATTCCTTATTTCTCTCATTGTGTTTGAGCCCTTATATCTATGTTTGCTGGATATACACACACATATAACACATACACGCACACATATTTACATAATATACAATATACATATATTTACATAATACACAATCCTAGATTTGAAAGAATATTTTGAAAGAATATTTTTCTTTGTATGATACAACGTTCAGCTTTAAACAATTGATTTAATCGAGGACAATCGTTAACAATTTGTCCAGTATTTATTATTGGAGGATGAGTTTATTATTCGATTATTATCGATGGTAATGCACAATAATTTTGCCTCTCTTGCAAAAGGATGTTAATTTTCATTATTTTTTTTATTATTTTTTGTTATTTATTACAAAGTAAATATAAAAAGATTTTGTAAACTTATATGTTGGAATGACGAAATAATTTTTATAGCTTGTATAAGAATAATACATTCATCATACGATAATAAAAAAGAGAAAGAGAAGAGAAAAGAGAAAAGAGAGAAAAAATAGAGACAATTGCATTTAAATAAAATAAATTTAAAAAATTATGAAACTCGAGAATCTTAAAGAAGTATACAAAATAGGCATTAATTTTTCTAACAAACTGATCTTAATAAAACTTTCCATAGAAGTAAGTAAGACTACATATTAAGAATTACATCAATAATAATGTGAACTTGAGTGAATCCTTGGCAAAATCAGAAAATGTATTCTAAGGACATGGAGGCAGCAATGCCCACTTTCTAAATTAAGTCATAGTGTTTTTCAGAAAAAAAATAATGATCATTTTGTATACTTCTTTGATTTAATATCTATGTACACACAAACACACACACACGTACATTCGCACGATTATATATATATATATATATATATATATATATATATATATATATATATATATATGTATATAATCAACTTTTTTCTCACTCGAAATCTTTTAACTTTTGTATAAAATATTTTCTCATTACAACATTTCAGCAATATTCGACTATATTAATTAAAATAAAACACCCTGTGTATACACAGTTCGTCTACAAAGTTTTAGGACTACATTAATTAAAAATAATAAATCTAGAAAAGTATCATAATTCCTGTCTATAATTTTCAATATTATCCCCTCCTAGTGCTATACATGAATTGGCACGATCGTATAGCTTCTGAATGCCTGTGGAATTCTTGTGCTGGAATGCTGTGTAGTTCACTCATCACGTTTTTCTGGATGGCTGAGATGGAATCAAAATGACGTCCCTTTAATTGCGATTTTACTTTTTGGGAACAGAAAATAATTAGCAGTTGCCAAATCTGGCGAATAAGGGGGGTGACTAAGAATAGTAACATGTTTCTTTGCAAGAAACTGTCTGACAATGGTCGAGTTATGATACATTGAATTGCAGCGTTTTCGCGAAAATCGCAGAAGCGTTGATAATGAGAAACTGCAAATGGTTTAACGCGATAACGGCAATGATCTCCGTACGTAAATAGGTATCTAAACACGCTAATAAAGTCTCGGAAATCTAATCGCGATGTAAATCAAAAACTATTTTCTATCCCGGTAATACGCGATATTATGATACAGACGAAAAGACATTAAGAATACAAGCTATGAGATTCGTTGTCACGGAACACTAAATACGCGACGAAGATCACTAAATACGCTCGAAAGACAACAATTTTCAATAAGATGGAAATTAAGACGTAACAAAATACGAAATATATATATATATATGTCACTATATATATATATATATATATATATATATATTTATATTATTTTATTAATATATATATAATTTATATTATTTTATTATTAATTTAATTATGTTAAGCCAAGTATTTTTGAAACACACACACACACACATATATATATATATATATATATATATATATATATATATATATATATATATATGTGTTATATATGTGTGTGTGTGTGTGTGTGTCAAAAATACTTGGCTTAACATAATTAAATTAATAATAAAATAATATAAATTTAAATAATTTAATTTATAAAATTTAAAATTTTATTTAGGTATAAAATAGGCCTGTAACGAGCATATAGTGATGTTTGACAAAGAATTGAATTTATTAAAAATAAAAGAAATACATGATTTGTTAGAACGGAACGTTTCGACACTACTTGTGTCTCTTCAGCCGTAAATAAATGAATACATTGACATTGATGATAAATATGATTGAGACATATGATTGAGAATTATTAATAACAGTGGATCGCCAGATATTTGTTGCGCAATTTTGAGTTGACATGATGTTTGTTGTGTTTCTTATAATCACTCACCCTGTGTGGATTTTGCTGGTGAAAATGTGTTATGTGTGTCGGAAACATCGTTGAAGTAGCTTGTACAAACTATAAAATTATTGTGTGTATTGGTGTGATGTACGATTGCACTTTACAAATTAACTAAATTAGCTCACCTTTGTTTGTAAAATTGTCGAAAATTAAAATTATAATATAAAAGTTATAGTCAATTAATAAAACAATTTAATATATTTAAAGTTATATGAGTGATGAGTCATAATATAATTGTCAGTATACTTGAAATTGATAAACACTGTTGTTACGGGCGTTCGATAACAGATAAAGTGGTGTATTCGGTAACCGAGCTTTATACAGGGTTCGCCACCAAAATCCGGAAAAATTTAAATTTGAATTTCCCGCCTCATTTGACTTCGGCGGTAAATTATTGTTGACGTTCAGGCAAGTCAAATGTTGGTAGTAAGCGCGCCTAACTTCAAAATGTCCGCGCAGATTAGATCAAGTGCGGAGTATAATCGAAGAGCGGCGATAATTGAAAGCCTTCGCGCTGGGCGTTCGCAGAATGATATTATTTGGTTCTTCGGGTACCCAAAATCGACCGTGTATGATGTTGCGGCCAAATATTTGGCTTCGGAGAAGTCCAAAAAAGGTTCTGCCAACCCGAGGAGGAAAAGCCATTCGAAACAAAAGTCGGATAATGTGGACCTGTTTTGGTCCAAAGAGTTCTGGCCTCCGAACAGTCCAGATTTGAATCCTTTGGATTATTACGTCTGGAGCGCTATTGAACGAGTGACCAACAAATCAAGAAAGCCCAACGTAACATCTCTCCAGGCAGCTATCGAGGCGGCATTTGCCAATATGGACAAATGCGCGTTGAAGAGAGCGTGCCAGCGCTTCAGGACGAGGATCGAAGCAGTCATCGAAGCAAAAGGGGATTATATAGAATAAGTTTACTCTAAAAGGATACTACTAGTCATGTACAAAAAGTTTTTTTGTAATTTTAACATTTTGACATATAAAATTTTGTTTAAACAAATTGTTCATTTTTTCCGGATTTTGGTGGCGAACCCTGTATATCTTTCAGTAGGTGAGACCAAAATTAAGAAATAAATATTGTGAGTTATGTTTTTGTATGACAGAAGGATTTAAGCAACGGAAAATATGATCTATCTAAATATTCAGTATCTTCCATAGCATTGAGACCGTTTTTTTTGTTTTTTTATATGAATTGTTTCAGCAATTAACCTCTTATAATAATTGGTTTCATGGTCTAATATTTTTACGTTGTCCCAATCCATGTTGTGTTTATATTCCGTGATATGTTGGGAAACTACAGATTGATTTGATGTATGTAGTTTTATGTTAGTCTTATGTTCATATATTCTTGTTTTTAATTGTCTTTTGGTCTGACCTACGTAGGATGCGGTACAATCTTTACAATTAATTTTATAAATGACGTTATTGTTGCATTCTGTTGGTGTAATGTCTTTGTGTACTTTGATAAATTTGTTGAGGCGGTTAAAACATTTGAAACCAGCGGCAAATTCTGTTCCTCGAAATGAGTTACAAACATATTCCGATAGATTTTTAATATAAGGAACCGCTATGAATCTACTGCTTTTTTCATTTTCTTCTCTGTTTACCATCGTTCCGAAACCGAATTTTAGTTTTGTGGCTATAAGTTTTTTTATCCTGACATAAACATATTTGAAAATAAAATGAAGGGGATAACCATTATCTAGAAGTATGTTAATTACTAGTGTTATGTTTTTGTTGTGAAATTGAGGGTGAGATAGAAGCAACGCTCTGTCTGTAAGACTGTAAATCGTGCCTATTTTATGATATGTCGGGTGGTTTGAGAAATATGAAAGGTATCTACCTGAGTGTGTTTTTTTGTGATACCAGTCAATGATGATGTTTTCATTTTCGATTTTCATTTTAATGTCCAAAAAACTCAGACAACGGTCTACTTCTATCTCACTCGTGAACTGGATTCTGTCATGATAAGAATTAAAAATGTCAATGATATTTTGAATGGAATTTTTAGGAGCTGCTAATAAAATATCATCCACGTTTTTAATAAATTCAATTCTTTGTCAAACATCACTATATGCTCGTTACAGGCCTATTTTATACCTATATATTAGTTTTATAACACGAGCTCAATGATTATTAAATTGTTTAAAATTTTATTTATATGAAAATTAGATTTTATTTTATATCTTAAGTTGACGATAAACGGATAATTTTTACTCATTCGGACATTTATCTATGTGTTCGATTTTTAAACAATTAGTTCAATATCTGAATTCTCTCTATTAGGATTGTATCAGAAATTTTAAACTAATAGAAATAGTTATTACACTTTTAATCTTACTAACCGCTCTTTGCAAGCTTTATATGTGTATAATTCTCATGATTAAAACGTAAATACGAGATAGAGAGATAGCGCATCAAATAGCGGTAAGTGAATGAACTAACGAATATTGCGTTAACAAGTATGTGCAATGTATGTATCTAGAGATTGCAGAATGTATGTATATATAAATGTACAGCAATGAATACAGCAAATTACACATACATATTACATACAACAAAGTATGTACAAATTATGTATGAACATTTGAGACATATATTGCATATGTACATACTGTATATGCATATGAAATACATTAATAAATATATGTACATGTATTTTATATTGTAATGTATATCCAAATCATGTATATGAGATGTATAAACATTCTATATATAGGATATTATTTTTATGTCATGGAAAAAAATATTCATAGAATGTCTGGTGTTATATGGGTAATTTAAGGCTATAAATTACTATAAATTATTGCAAACATAAACTATCGGAAAATATAGTAAAAAATTTAAGAATTACCTGCAGAGACTATTTCATAAAAACTATTAAAAATTTAATAATTTGTTGAAAAGATAATTTTGATTCTAAAATATCATATGCGCGTGTGTGCATATATTAATATGCGTTGTGTAAACTTATTAGTTTAGATACAACGTAGGCTAAATATTGTTAATATTGTTATTCTGATTGTGAAACTGTATTCGATCAAAATAATATCCGACTGAGATTGTATCCGATCGATATTATGTTCTATAAGAATATTATGTATCTGATTGCTATTGTATTCAATCGAAACAGCGTTTAATTGCAATCGTGTGTGTTTCAATATCGTATTCGATTAATAAGATGCATATTTGTACACTTACTCGTTGCTTACTCGTAATTTTTAGTAACTTATTCTACATTTGCGCGCGCGCACGCACAGACAAAGAGTACTTAAAAAGTGAGGAACACCCGATCGTATTTTTTTCTTATTTTAAACAAATTGCGGTGTCTGGCATTTTTCATGATGCTACCAAGGTATATCCAGATGCTAATCTTTTGTGATGTAATTAAGGATCACAACTCTTAGCATGAAAAAAGGACTAACTAATTAATTTTAAATAATATTTTAAAATTGTACATTGTTTTAAAAATGTTTTAAAGAAAAAAATTGTAGTGCAAATGCGAAGTCTATCATGTGTCATTTTAAAATGGCAGCTCATCAACAATAAAAATTGACCAATCTTTGAAATATGCTGGTAAGAATTATAAAAATTGTATGGAAATATAAGTAATACTAAAACTTGACATAAAAAAAAATTTTAAAGAAAATATTTCATTGAGCACTAATTTTTACAAAAAATGCTTAAAGAAACGAAATGTCAAAATTTTAACTTAAGCTATCTTTGTTGCAGAGTAAATGTTTGAAAACTAAAGAATTAAATTATTAATAGCTAAAAAATTTAATCAGTATAGCTTAATTATTACTAATTAACTATTTAGTATATTCAAATAAATATAATAAAGTATAATAAAAACAAAGAAATACTTACTTTGTGAATGCTCTGTACATATGATGCGTATGCACGCGTGCGCACGTGTGTGCGTAATTATTTACAAAAGGCAAAGATCTTGCCGATAATTTTGATTTCTGCATATGTTGTAGAGATGAATACTGATTTACATTAATCTTGTTTTAATCTGCGCTCGTACGTAAAAATTTCAAGATATACATAACTTATGTTAATTTAATTTAATAGTAAATCTTTATGTCTCTTACAATTAGTCTATCATCTTACATCTAATCCCCTATCTCTCTTCTCCAATGATTATAACCTTAACATATATTGTAAAAACTTTGAGTAAACTTTCAAAAGATTTTTGTTTTAAGCCATCGCTTATTGTTTGTTAAAAAAAATTAATAAATAGTTTGGATGCTTGAATATTCTTTAACAAATAAAAAATTACAAATAGGATTTATAAATGAATTATTGTACATGGATTTACAACTATCGATGCGAAATGAGTTTCATTCCAAATTATTCAGTACTTTTAATGCAAAATAAGGTTTATTATTATATAATTCCACATATCAATTTTAAACTCTCTGCGCGAAGCGATGTTCAATGTACATCTGGCGTATAAAAACCATCCTCCTTTTAAATATCTACTTTTAAACCTGAAAGCACCGAACAATATGGAATTACCTCACTTCGCGTGAAATGTTATAAACTTATGTGGAGAACTGTACAATGTATTTATATCTTGTTTCATATTGAAACCAAATCATGTGGGATGGATCTCGCTTTGCGCGAAAAGATGTAAACCCATGTATAATCGTATAATTATACAGTTCGTTTCACACCGAAAGCATCGGCTGATGTATAGTAAATTTTATTTTGTGCAAAAAATATTGCAAACCTATGCGGAGCCATCTACATAATTGATATCAACATTTAAACTTATTTTGAGGTTAGCTGATATTAGATTAGATTAGAATTTTTTGGAAAGAGCGTGCAGAAGATACTCTGCTTCTCTTTTGCTTACGCATTAATTTTTGTGAAGAAAATCTTACTTTGTAAAAAATTGTAAAAATATTTAATTATATCTTGAAAACTATATAGAAGCGCAGATTAAAATAAAGTTAATATGAATCAATATTCTCACTTCTACTTCTATAACATATGTGAAGATTAATCAATGAAGTGTCCACTTTTGTAAATAAAATTATTCCTTATTAAATAATTATTAAATAATTTTGCGTTATATTTTGCATTATTTGAGTATTAATTGATAATTACGACAATTTTGACAATTATTTTTATTTTAATTATTTTATTTTATTTATTAATTATTATATTGATATTTGAGATTTCTTAGATTCTTTTTATAGTTTAATAGTGAAAATATGTATATATATTGCACATAAATGCAATGTGCTCAATTATTTTATACAAGATATCCACACTCGAAACACGGGCTATCCGTATATCCTTTACGGACCAGAAACTCCGACAGATTACAATGATTCGCTCTCAATTTATTTATTATTGTTATTAAACTGTGTTTAACCATGTTATGAAATCACGGTTTGCGTTTGCTTCTGTCGTGAAAATATTGGAAATAAAACAAGCGCTTTTATATCTTCTTTCTATTTTCCTTTCTCCATTCTATCAAGGGTCTTCTCAAAATTATTTTGTTTACTATCCATGTGAAGGTCTTCCAACGTAAATTTTATACGATCGTTAAAATCCGCATATTCAATTCAAAAGTCGGAACTCAAATGTTTTTAGTTGCCTTATATCATGGTTCAGAAAAACCAAAATCTGCTGATAATTTTTTAAAAGATTTTGTAAATGAATGTATTCATTTATCGGCTAAAATTTTAGTTATAAATTCAGAAGTTTAATGTTGATTTATGATTCATCGGCAAAATCGTTTACTTTAGCTATTAAAAATCATACAGGCCATTTTTCATGCACAAAATGTGACCAAGAGGGTTAAATATTTAATCGTGCTTTAGTACTATGCTTTATTGAAACAAAGCGTTTTGTAAAGGAACCAATACTTCACTTAGAACCACTGCTCAACCAGAGCATCATATGTATTAGTAGAAATATGCTATTAGATATGCCGAACTTTAATATAATAGATAATGTACCAAAATAGATTATATGCATAATCTCTTATTAGATAGCATGAAAAGACTTCTTTGTCACAAACAATATAAATGGTTTTATGGTGAACAACTTCATAAATTACGAGCACGTAATGTTAATACAATTTCAGAAAATCTTCTAAAACTAAAGATATATTGTTAGATATTTTGAAAATATCTGGTAGGTTTGTAGAATTAAAGAATAATATGTATAATTATTGAAATTATTATGCTATATATACACATATGTATAAATAAAACCTTGAAAATAGATCCCGGGAAAAAATATTGCTATACAATATTTACAATTAATTATTTACATTTTAGAAATGGAAAAATGGGTTTTGAGAGAGTTGCACAGTTCTCAGCTTGAAAATTGATAATATTTCTGAAACAATAAATGTTCTACTGAACAATAAAGAATTACGGAAGTCATCTGTATGTAATAAAGTTCCCGATATTATCTAATTCCACTCCCAGTAAATAATAATTTTTTGGCTCAATTAGAAATGGATAAGTTAATAAGAACAGAATAAGATAATTCTGAACAGAATAAGATAATTTATTGATAAGAGAAATTAACATATTTTTCCACTAATTTAAGTGCAATACTGTCCAAAAGTTATTAATATTATATCATATTTGAATATTTTGTTATTTTCTAATATATTTAATATTTTTTATATTTAACAAGATCTGTAGAAATTATATGTATATACAAATATATTTAATAATTTATGAAGGTTTAGAACGGGCTAATTAGGAGCCGAGCGCGGTAAGAAATGCGCAACTATTTTTTAAAACATTAATATAATTATTTATTGTACGTTTCGGTCTCAGTATCGGACCATCTTCACCATCTGTTGATACATACAAAAAGAAAAAAAAGGAGACGTGAATCGATAGAAATATTGCGGATGTGCTATAACAAATAATTTGGTAGCGTTTACATACGTATTTTTAGTATTGAAATGCTTATGCATGCCTCTGCCTACGAACAGCAGCAACGGAAAAGTACGATGAGTCTCCCTCAATAAATAATTATATTAATGTTTTAAAAAATAGTTGCGCATTTCTTACCGCGCTCGGCTCCTAATTAGCCCGTTCTAAACCTTCATAACTTAGTTTATAAGAGAGCCTTTATTTTACTATATATTTAATAATATAAATAAATAATTAAATAAAGATCTTATCATTTCAGTCTAAAAATTTAAGTCGTATTGGAGAATGTAACGTTAAAGAAATTGTACGGAGGATAATGTATCGAGTTTTGGCTAATGAAGTTGGCATGTCTTATTCTCGGAAAGGAGCTAGAAAAAAGGAAGCATTCTCAAAAATTTAACTGTGACATTTATTATTCTCTGTAAGTTATTAAATTATTTCTATTAAGCCTTTGTTATTTTCGATTTTATCAAAAATAAATAATATTAACAGTGTTTTTTTAATGAAAATGTATTAAATAATAATGTAATAAAAGAAAAATGAGAAGAGAAAGAATAATTCTTCAAGAAATGTCATGTGGATTCGTAAAAGTTGTAAATAATAATCTTTATTTCTTATTTATGTTACATATATTTATAGTAGTTTATTATTTAATTGTTGACACATACACACACACACAACGACGCTTTTTATAAATTTGTAATATCTATAACGTACATAATTAAAATTTTCCTAAGAATTGAGTTTGCTATAATTCGGTATAGAGTTTTTAATATCTATTAGCCAAACATGTGGTAAAAAAAGTTTCGTATAAAATCATAAATATTTTTTATATAAAATAGAATTTTGAACCGAGCATAACATACAATATTTTCGAGCTTTATACATGTTGTGATATTTTTTATTTATAGACACATATTTATATCTCATATTTAGCATTAAAAATGTGTCTAATTTTAATTCAATTTAATAAACTTACATATAAAATGAATAAACAAACGTTGTTTTTATAGTTTTCATATAAGTAAAATAAAATTAATTAAATATAACACAAACACATACATAATCTAAATGTAGAGTATTAAAGAATACTGTCGTGTCTTGGACCACAAATCAGCAAATATTGCTAACATATTTAAGAAAAGTATTTTGTAGCCTTAATTTTTTTATCAGTATAAATCCCTTTCTATTTATTTAAAGTTAATAGTAATGGCGTGAAAGGTTTTTGGAATTTTATGCATATAAAATATATATGATGTTTTATAATGATATAATATCAGAGATAGTACTTTTTAGAGTAATTATTAATTTTTACAATAATTATTTAATATTTATAATTGTACGATACGCTAATCTTTTGATGTGTTCTTACAGAATCTTAAAAATAGAAGTTTATTTCTTCTTAGCAAGAATTTGATTACAATTTACTTTCTTAAAAATTTTTTAGTTTTTGAAAGTGACTGTTTTCAAATCTGCCAAATCTGACTGTTGCCAAATCAAAATTTTAAATTAAAATTCTTTAAATTACAATTAAATTTTAAGTTAATTTTTATATATGTATAAAGCCTGAAAAATTTAATATTTTTTTAAGTGATTGTATTTATGTATAATACTCTCAGTTTGTAAGAAAAAATAATAATTCATTTTTTATTATTATAGCTAATAGTGTACATCGAAAATGATTAATGTTCTTGTATTTATACTACAAAATTGATTGGTTATTTAAGGAGAAGTCTTATTAAAAGATATCTTTCTACTGTATATTTTTTTCGATTTCTCTCTGATTTTCTTTAATTTTTTAAATTTCTTTCTTCTAATTTTTCGCTTTGATGAGCTGTGATGTGTTTTTATTAATGTGCACAAATATTATATATACGCTAAATATATTACATGCACTGCCCTGTATAATGTATATAATATGTACCTTTGATGTGCATCACGTATGTAGACTTCACGTATGATAAGATATGTGTAAGTACTATGTATGTAAGTATTATGTATGCATGATGTATGTACGCTGAATATTCGATAATGTATGTACATCTGATCTATGTGGCACATATTACATATAGTAAGGTATATTGAATCGTGTATCATATATACCTTATATGGTAAATATTGCATATACAACAAGAATGTATATATTACATACAACAAGATATGTGCAAATGATTTGTGCATAATATGTACGTACATCGAATATTGGATAACATTTGCGCGTTCGATCTACGATACATGAATGGATATGTATGTTACATATAACCGGTGTACGTACGAATGATGAATTTAGATGCTAATTCATGTATATTCAGGATCTTATGAGTTTTATGTAAATTACACATCAATGAACGTATACATTGAGTTCGCAAAGTCTGTTTATAAGTCACATACATATACAATATATTATACTTATATGTTATAATATTTATCATGTAATCTCATTTTCTTATAAGTATAATTTTATCAAATACATTTTATTTACTAAAATTTGACATTAAATATTTTATAATTAGTACATAAACAGGTTATCAATTTACAATACAATTAAGATTCTTTGAAATTAACAATAATTTAGATTTAATATTTTCTACTATACAATAGTATATTTTAAAATAAAATTCCTCAAAAAAACTTTCTAAAAAAAGCTTTCTGAAAGACATATGCATAAGTGCATAAAACAGTATTCAAATCTGTGTATGCAACAAACAAAAATTTGAAAAACAAAAAATTGATAAATACTATTAAAACATTAACTGTTCAAAAACAGATGAGATCAATGCAATTGGCCCAGTTTGATTATGTGTCATTAATTTATAATCGACTCTAAGAATGACTTTGAATTAGTATTCCTTTAATTCATAAAAAGCATGTATATCTTTCGATTCGGGTACACTAAGTTTTCATACCTTATTTCAGTCTGCAAACCCTTTTATGCGATTTAGAATTTGTGTAAAACATTTTTTAAACCATACATCATATAAAAAATATTTTATGAATTGAAGAAATACTAACTCATTTAGAATCAATTATATATTAATGATACATAATCAAATTTGTCCAATTGCATTGATCTCTCTGTTTTGGAATAGCTAATTTTTTAACACTATTTATCAATTTCTTATTTTTCAAATGTTTGTTTATTGCATACGCATATTTTGGACTCTTATGCACTTAACGTATGTTTTTTTACCTTTTTTAGAAATATTTTTTTAAGAATTTTACTCTTTTGTGTAATTAAATCTACGAGTAAAATGTAAAACTTAAAACTCTTATAGAACTGTATTTATGAATGAAGAGATATTCTTAAATCGTAAATTTATATACACAGATTCAAGTACTGGGTATACAAAAAAATTTTTAAATAGAGATTGCTATTGATTGCTATAAATAATGACATGAATTTAATCACAGCCAACCTATCATTACTTTTGTGCATTTTTTGTGCTGTTCAAGTTCATACTGGTATTGCTATGTAATGCGTCACTTGAAATCCTGTAACTTTTATCTGAAATATTTTTCTCTATCTTGCATATTTTCGGAGTTCAGAGGTCTCCACCTTTTTTGAAGAACATCCTATATAATCAGAAACGTATTTATTATTGACAATAGCGAAAAATCGTGTGAACAAAATCATGCAATGTTATAAAACATGTATACACATACATATAACACATATATGTATATATACATACAATATGTATGTACATACGCACGCATACGCACATACATACATATAGTACATACAATTTATTGAGTTCTCGCTTTTGTGTGATACCTTAATTTATTTAATATATAACCACTGAAAGAGATCGAAAATCTTTAATAAAGAACATAATTAATTATATTATTGACAAATGCAAGAAATTGTATGAGAAAACAAACAAAAACGTAGTGTTATAAACACCTTTCAAATGACTCCACTTTCAAAAAGTAATTTGATATAAGAGTTAAAGTGCATGATATAATTGTTAAAAAATTATCTTTTTAAAAAGGATGAACAAAGGCGGTAAGTTCACGCGTTCATTCAAAAAATTGTTGTACAAAAATATTATTTTACTATGTATTTTATTAGTTAAACATTTATTACTTTTTCTACAAAAGTAATGATTATAGAAAATTGCGCCAATTGAGAAATTTATGCATACAATAAAATTAAATTTTTTATTATTATGTTTTAATATTAAAATTATTTTATTAAATAAAGTGCAGTATGATTGTGTATTTTACTTTAGATATTTGTGTATATACGTATTTTAATATCATGTATTTGTGTATATGTATATGTATTTTAATATAATTGTAGGATCAACAAGATATATTTCTTTGATAAAGAATATCTCAAGACGTAATCATATCAATTGTAATAAATGTATCAATATGATATATACATAATTAAAATAATTTTAAAAAAACAAAATTTAATGCAAAAAGCTTGGTGCTGCTAGAAGAATAAATAATATTTTGATTGATTTCAATAAAAAATTATTATTAATATTTTCAGATATTATATTAAAATATTAAAATGCAAGTATGCAAAAATTCAATTACTTGAAACATTTTATTAAAAATTATTATATCAGCTTGATTGCGTATAGAATATACATCTTTAGAAATTCATTGTTTGACAAAAAGAAGTAGTCTTGTAAAATCTAACACATTCCTATATATATTCTCTGCAAATATGTATCCGCAGGTAACACACGAATAGTATTTGGGCTTATACGTGAACAAATATTTTGTATGAGGACAGTGTCTGTTGTCTTTCGCACGAAATGGAAAACACCAGAAAAAAGTCTATAGGTCAGATCGTATTCACAAACAAAATATACAAAGATTTTATATATATTTAATGGTAAGTTTAATTTAGTTGTAGAAAGGCAACAATAAAGATATTCTCAAATTAAACAAAAGTAAAAAATTAAATATTGAAGAATGTGATGAGTAAGTGAAGACGGAAAATGTATACAATTCATAGATAGTTCGTGGACAGTGACTGAAGACATTATCTATGAACGATCTGCAAACAATGAACAATATAATTTACATTCGTATACGTAGATTTTATTTTATTAATGTAACTTAAATTGCTTATTGTTAACATTATTGAAAGTTTTAATTGTTCTTTGACACGTGGTGAGAAAGAGAAAGGGAGAGGGAGAGGGAGAGGGAGAGGGAGAGGGAAAGGGAGAGGGAGAGGGAGAGGGAGAGGGAGAGGGAGGGAGAGGGAGAGGGGGAGGGAAGGGGGAGGAAGAGAGGGGGAGGGAGCGGAAGGGTAGGAGGGGGGAGGGGGAGAGAGAGAGAGAAAAAAGGGCTAAAGAAAAGGAAAAGGGCAAAAAAAAGAAAGAGAAAAGAGAACAGATTTTCTGCAACTATCTCTCTCTCTTCATTAAGAATATATAAATACAAAATAGTATAACAATGTATAATATACAGGAATTTGTCGTATTAAAAGTATAAGAAGTATAAGATGATAATTTTATTTCATCTAATTAACTTACTAAAGAACAACATTGAAATTATACTTGCCCTTGTGTGAACATACAAAAAATACAAGAAAAATGTCGGATAAACAGAGAAACAGGAAAGGAGAAAGTAGCAGAATGAAATAAAACACGACTTAAACAACGGTCGCGAAAATGCAGTTATATAGGTATACATATATTATTTACCTAATATGTATATGTATATATATGTATATATTCTCTTTTTTTTATATATAATATAGAATAATCAATCTAATATGATTCTTCTTCATGTAATTTTAGAATATTTATTATATCAATAATTTATACACATGTATTTCAAATCATACAAACTTATTATATTTCAACTTCTTGTATTAACAAAAAAATTAATTTATTATACTTTTCATTGTTATATTGTTATATAATAGAAATAATTATAAAATATAAAAATATCTAAATATTTATATTTTATTTTATAAAGTATTTAATTTTTAATTTTTATTGATTAAATATGTGTATTTGTAAGTCTCTCATGAGGGTGGCATTCAATTGGATATATTATTTGTTGGTCAGTTGAACACAGAACTTTCTGACTGGTCAATTGTGTTGGTTACCCTAGGCACCGGTCAATATAAGTTGTGTCTAATTGCACTGTCTCCAAATGAACCTCTCTCCTAAATTGACACCTTCCAAGATGGGTCTTACTACAGTGCCTAGCTTGTACTTTTGAGCGAATATGACAAGATCGATCTTCTGGGGATTCACCGTGAGATCAATGCTGTCATTACTCCTCTACAGCCTCCTAGGCGCTCTGCGTGAGCTCCAGAACCGTTTTCAGAAAGGGATCCCGCACAAAGATCATCAGATAATCCGCATATGCCTACGCGTAGAAACCTCTGTCAGTGAGGTTCCTGAGTAGTCCGTTGACTACCAGACATCAAAGTGGCGAGAGCATTCCATCTTGCGAGCACTCTTGTTCCACCCAGCAACCGACCTTAATTGTGCCAAGCGTCGTTACAATCCACCGTCAAAGCATACCTCAAATCCAGTGAATTAATCTGTTTGAAACATCTGCAGCGCCGTTTCCCTACAAACAACCTCGTGTAAAATGTTATTAAAGGTGCTTTCTATATTAATGAAGGTCCCCACCACGTAGCCCCCGTCTCGAGCTGTTCCTCAATCAGGGTCACCAAATAGAACACCGTTTCTGTGGAGAGGCCTGCCCTATACGCATGTTGATTCTCATGCAGCGAATGACGCACAAGAATATCTCTCAAATAGATATTCACTAGCTTCTCTAACGTCGTCAAAAGAAAAAAGTTAGGCTAATCGGTCAAAAGTTATTGGCAGAGTTGCAGCATGTTTTCTCGATTTTGGGAATAAATATCACCCTCGCCAGCCTCCAAGCTTTGGGTGTATAGCTTAAAACAAAACACGTCTGCGTGAGCAGTCCAATGATCCGCTCAAGCCCCTCTTGCATGATCGTCAGAAAAATCCCGTCAGGCTCCGCGGACTTAATGATTTAAAAAAGCCCATTCCACCCTCTCCGACTTCACAATACTAGCCTCCAGGTCCTAATCGTTGTTTCGTGCCTTTAATCCGGGCTCCATTTGTCCGACTCGACATCATGTTCTTTCCTAAAGCCCGGAAAGTTAGTCTTCAGAGGATGAACCAGACACCGCTCCCTCGAAGTTACTTCCTCCCCCCGGAAGAGTGAGTTCCGATTGCGCACATTACCAATCGGACACGACAATATTTCCCGATCAGACACAGTCCCAATCGAACACAGTCTCGATTGGACACAGTCCCGTTCTGACACAGGCTCGATTGGACAGAGCTTCTATCGATGAGATGAAGTGAATTTCGCTTTATGCGGAAAGTTGCAAACCTATGTGTAATTGTACAATTATTGACACACACTGAAAGCACCGGTTGATATGGGATGTACCTCGCTTTACGCAGAAAATTACAAACTCATGTGGAACTTTGATCAATCGGAGCTGTGTCCAATCGAAATATCGTCGTGTCAGATTGATAATGTGCGCAATCGGGACTCACTATAATAAAACGATGCACAAAAGAACAGTGTGCAAAAGATCAGTGTCTAATTAAACAGTGCGCGAAAGAACGGTACGCAAAAGAACAGTGTGCACAAAAGAACAATGTCCAAATAAACGGTGCGCAAAAGAACGGTGCCCAATTTTAGTTACGTCAATGTAAAAATATTATTAATAATAAATTTTAAAATAAATTTACAAATTATGTGTATATATATGCTGCGTCTAAAATTAGTGTGTCTGAAATTAGTGTGCCTAAAAGCATGTGTCCAAATAAACGGTGTGCAACGTATTGTGTCCAATTGCAACGTGTCTAATTGTATGGTATACAAATGAACCTTTCCCGGCTCCAAGCAAGCTCACTGTAACCTGCTCGAGCCCATAGCTCATCCTAAAGTCCCGCGCCTTCTTGAGGACACTGGACTTTGGGATGCCAAGAATAAGATTTCTCTCCTGGGGAAGTTCCTTCGTACTCGGCAAAAACTTGGCAGCTAGCGGTGGCGATGCTCCGACTCTACCTCTCCAACAGCTTCAGGACCGCCGCCGCAGGTACCGGAGGACCAGCACCCAGGCGTCAGTCTTGTAGCACATTCAAGCCCACCACCCTGAGCTTGGCATCTTTTCAGGGAGAGATGTGCCCTATTCGCTCAATAAGCCAATGAGCGCCATCTCAACCTCGCCTCTAACAACCAAGGCACCATTTCTCAGTTCTTGGAAACCTCGGCAAGGGACACTCACGTGTCCCTGCGAGTTCACTGACAACCGCCCTCCGCAGCAAGGTCAGCTACTCGGAGGTCACCACCTGCTCAGAATAACCCCTCAGTAACCTTCAAAACAATTGCCCTCTTCAAGGGATCAACGTCGGTAGTGTAAGGCCTAGTCTCTTGAGCCCTCAGCCTGTTGATAGCCCTTTGCGTCGAAGAGGAAATAAAGTATCAATGGAGTCCGGTCTGTTCCTTTGACTAGCGTGCCCCTTCTACCGCTTTTTTTCGGCGTTGTCCAAAGAACCGAAGAAGAGCAGAAAGCTGACCCTCCCCCAATCCTTCTTGATTCTTCTTTTGTCAGCTCCGCAGTTTTTCTTCTTCCGAGAAATCCTTGAGGAGCCCGTTTCGGAAATGATGCTGTTCCCCCAGAGGATAAAGACTCTTGCGAGTCTTCATTCTTCTTCCCTCCTCAGAAACAAGACCACCCAATTCATATAAATTTTGGATTTCCATTCTGGTTTCACAAGAAGTTGGGAAAAAGAGATCCACACAGGCAGAACCTTGCATGCCAGGAAAGGGCTAAATACTCTGGGGTTTCGCCCGGTACCCCAGAGGTATCGCTCGCAACACTGCACCCCCAGTGCCATATCGCCTTTGCTACGATAGCTCCGAGCTTGATTTGGGGAGCTGGCCCGCGATAGTAATTTTCTTGGCCCCAAGACGGGTTTCACGCCTGCAGAACCCGTTAGCCAGCACTAACCAGGAGCCTACTCAGATCAAAAACCCGCATCTTTAGTAGACATTTTCCGATTCGCCACCTGGAAACGCACCCGATAGATAGCTCAACCTACAAGATAATGTTTTATAAAAATAACTTTCTTTGTAATAACCATTTTTGTGCAAAATAAGGATAAAAATGCAATATGTCGAAGAAATTTATTAACAAATTTTTATAAACAGTTTGTCCACCATATTTTACTCGCCATTATAAATTTTTAAAAATTGATTTTAGATTCAATATCAATGATCTTAAAAAATCTATAAATTTAATTTGAGCAGAAACAAAGGATTTTTTAAACAATTTGTTTGAAGTATTAAATCCACCATTTTGTTTGAAATTTTTATTTGACTTCAGATTTGTAACCAGCAATCAAAAAAAAAATTTATAGGTTAATTTTAATAGGTTAACATAAGCAGCACTCAAAATTTTTATAAACAATTTATCTGTTACATTAAGCCTACTTTTTTTTTTTAATTTAATTTCAGATTTATAATAGCAACTCAAAAACCGTATAAATATAAATGTTAATAAAAATTCGTTTATTAAATAATATACCCTTCAAAGGGCTAAATATCTCATTTTGTATTTACACATAAATACATATTACTGAAAGCGTTTTAAAATTCTTTTTAATATAAGTATATTATATTATATTTTATTTTTTAAATGAGTATAATGGAGTATAATTTTTTTTATTATCACATTTCTTCTCATGTGCAAGTGTAACGAAGATAATTCAGTATTTTGTTTTGAATACCCTATCTTATATTATATACATATATATATATATATATATATTAAATTAAAAAAATATTTAAATAATAAATTATTCACATATGCACAAGCACATGCATGTGCACGCGCTTATACAAGCACGCACACACATACATGCACACAATGCACGCGCGCGCGCGCGCACACACACACACACACACACACCGAGATACATAGACAATATGATTATTTTATTGATGTTTATTGCGATCTGTGCGGAATTTCTCCGTGATAGTTGGCGCTGCATAGATTGAGCAATTACCATCGTTCGCTCTGAAATCGTATATAATAGTTAGTTATACTACTAGATTTTAAGTGGTATAAGATGAGGTCTGAATACCTCATTGTTAATGATGAGAGTAGAATTGCCCGAAAAGCGAAAGACTCGGATTTGATTCCGCCACTCGCACCTTACATATTTTTTTAGTGGGCAAATATCGTCTTCTTATAATAATTTGTTGAGTTAAAAAATGAAAATGCCCTACAAATATATCAATGCCTTTGTCACAGATGGATGACTATTACGGTGTGTCAGAGCTTGTACCCATCTCCACTACACACGCCCCTGCTTATTTCTTGGAGAATAAAATTTAAAATTTGTTTATGTATATATCAAATAAAGAGTAAATGTAATAACACTATAATTTATATAAAAAATAATAAACTTTTGAAAAAATGTTAATTTATGATTAAAAAAGTATACAGAATAATTAATAATGTACAGAAATTAAAAATCTTAAAATTTAGACATAGATATTAACATTCTATATGTAATATGATAAAATGGCTTGGAAACTTAATAAATGTTTTGTTCAGAAAAAATAATTTATTAAAAATAAAGCCAACAAATAATTTTTTAAATACAAAATACTTTTGTAGCGTTCGGAGAGAGATATAAAATAATTCCATTCATTTTTTTAAAGTTTTTTTCTTTAAATTGTTTACGTAGTTTAGTTTAGTTGATTACGTAGCACATGCTATAATCAAAAGCAAATCACATCATAAAAATTGTTTCTTTTCTATAATTCTAACAGTATTTATTCCTCGATCTATATTTGTATTAAATATTTTTCACAGTAAGTATTATCTACCCTGTAAATTCTAATTTTTTTATTAATACTCTATATATATTCAATCTCATTTTTTTGTGACAGTCATACAATATTCCAAGATTACAGCAAATTTATAATTTTAAATTTTGCGACAAATAGTTTTTCTAATGCTTTGTTTTACAATTAGGCCTTCCAATTTAGCCTTCCTGATTTTTAATTTTAAGCTCAATGTCTCATTAATTTCTAATTTTATAAATTAATTGCCATTAAATTTTACTACTCAGATTTTTTGTTTCATCTTAATATATAGAATAAGATATATTAAAATCAAAAGTTTTTCAATTGCAAACTTTTTAATTAAAATTTCTGTAATTATTGATCTATAATTATTAAATAATATTTATAGTTTTTTATATTATATAATATCATATAATATCTTCAATATCATATATTTTTAAGTAATATAATTTTTGTACAATAATTATTAAATAAAAAATTATACAATATAAAAGTATGATATAACAACTTATATTATTGTTTTTTACGTTTAATATTTATATTAATTTTATATTGATGTTATTGCAAGTAACAGTAATAAGCTAAGTAGTAGTTATAAGCTAAAGTTATAGTGTAAAACGGTATATTATAATTCGAATGAAATAAATTATGACTATTAATATAAATATTGTTCTGTATATTACTTGCATATAAACATTGCAAATATTACGTTACTTGCAACTGTGAAAGAAGATAGCGTGTATCAAATATATCTGAAACTAATATATTTATCAGCCTCACACATTAGTAAAGGCGAGCCGACCGTATTTATCGATTAGAAGAGAAGTTGTTCCCCCACCATTCCTCAACCATGTAACTCGACTGATAGTATTACGTGAATGACGAAGCATAAGTAAAATAGATTATAACAATTCACACATTACAAAACTATGTGTAGTGAGTGTCAAAGTTGAATATTATTAAAACAAATTCTTTAACAATTTGCGTTATTTTTAAATAAAATTTTTTATTATATATATATGTAATTACATACTATATAGTATTTATTATATACATATATGTAATTACAAATATACATTATTTATAGATTTATATGTGTTTTTATATATACACATTATTTTTTATTGAAATCGTTACTTCATTTAAAAATAGAGATAATCTTATACGAGCAATCTCAAAATAGGATTATTCATAATTACTTTAATACAATCTGATGTAATTATAATATTATACATTAATATAATATCTCTTCTCTTGTTTTCTACATATTATTAATAAGGTTTACTAAATAGTCTAAATAAATAGTTCTCTCGAGCTAAATCACATAGCGACGATTTGATTTAATTATCCAAATAAAACATTATATTTAGATATCGAATAAATTTTTATTTGAATGCAATAGTTATCTATTATATATAAATATATAATTAATTAAATATATGTGTGTGTGCGCGTGTGTTCGTGTGCGTGTGCCTGTACGTGTGCCTGTACGTGTGCCTGTACGTGTGCGTGTGCGTTTATATATATTCAATTAGAAGATTATTTATTATTTTTATCAATAAGGTTATTTCTTATTCATTATTCGTAAATTTGTCAAATTCTCATTAATATGATATTAGACGGGACATCCCTTCTGTATTGATAAAAATAAGCCTCACTTAATAAAATATAAAAAAATTTAACTTTTTAATAGAGTTAAATATACTTTAAAAAATTATGTTTTCAAGAAAAGGCGCTAAATCCATGCACCAATCCGTAAAAAAAATTATTGTACCAAAAAATGTTAATGCATAAATAAAGCGTTACACAAAAAAGTGTAATTTTATTGCCTATTGTTCAAATCTGTCTTTTCTACAAAAAATTATGATATAAAAGAAAATGCGTCGATTAAAAATATTAAATTATTTAAATTATGTATATTATTTAAATTTATTTTTCACGCAAAAAAGATATAAAAAGATAATGTAAAAAATATAAAAATCATGACAATGTAATGCAAAAAACTTAGAGCTGCTATATAACGATTTATTCGTATTCTATTATACTTTATTTTAATTAATAATTAAATATTTTATCGTCAATAAAAACTTTCTTTATTATAACGATGAAAACATATTTGTCTGCTATACAAGATGATCTGCATAACTTGCAACAATTTTAACGAATTATTTTAAATTTGTTAATAAAATACATTATCATTAATAATAATTTTCTTAAATATATTATTTATGATACTTTAGTATAATTGATATAGCAGCGTCAAGTTTTTTACATTAAATTTTTAGTTTTTTTATATTTTTTGCAATATTTTTTGATATTATAACTTTTGCAAGAAAGATATATAAGTTTAAATAATTTTTTATTTTCAATTCGCGTATTTCCTTTTATAATTTTTTGTAGGAAAAACAGATTTGAACAAAATAGATAATAAAATAATGCTTTTTTGTATAACGCCTTTTTTTATGTATTAAACTAACATCTTTTTATACACTAATTTTTTGAATAGGTCCTCTTTTCCCCTTTCCTTGAAAAGTTATAATTACGTTATATCTACGATATTTAAGCAAACCGGTAAAATAGATTTTAATAAACATTTAAGAAGTTAAAGAAACAATTTATGTTAATACAAAAACAATAAAATCAATTGTCAAAAATAAAAAAAAATTTACGAAATGTATTACTAAAAATATATAAGTAATAATTTAAAATAAAAGGAATAAAGCTAATGAAAAAGTACAATTATTCGGTTCTTGTACTTATAAGTTATTTCTGTCACAAAAAGATTAGAGATACATATTGGATATAAACTAGTGATTATCCGTACGACATTTTAATAGCATATTCTAGAGATAAAAGATAGAATACGAAATGCTAATTAAAATATGAACGTTACAATAATTTTTAATTCACAAGCAATTAAAGCTGGTTAATGGTAGTGTAGAATTCGCGTGAATATCTGTAACGATGTTTACACGCGTACCGATCTGTCATCAGTTATTGATTTACAGTCAGCTATAAATATTGATTTTTACTGCACAGTTGGTTATGGTTTGTCATTTCTCGTTATATTTATTGACATGAAAAATTTATATCTAATCCATATTATTTCGAAATAGCTTTCATAATTTTGCCTTTATTATTATAAAAAAGAAGAGAAAGAGAAAAGATAAACATATTTCGGTATTATATAATTCTAACCGAAAAAAAACATTATATATATTATGCATGTATTAATAAATATTATCTTCAATAAATTTTAAATTACTAATAATAAGTATTTTGATTAACAAAGCCAAATATAATGATCTTAACTTTGATATGTTATCAAGGTCATGACCATGAATAACCTTCAAAATGTTTTAGTTTCCTATGTATGTTAGATTTATTTTGTTTACGTATGAATTTCGCTTTATTGAAAGTTGAAAACTCCATATAAAACCATAAACCAATTATTATAGACTTCGTTTTGCACTGAAAGAACCGGGCGATGTGGAGTGGATTTCGCTTTGCGTAGAAAGTTGCAAATTCATGGAAGCCCTTCCTTGTTTATACATCCACTTTTCAATTTTTGAGATGTTTGAACATTCTATATAAAGATCTGTGTATTTACCTGAATACGTGTGTGTGTGTATGTATGTGTGTGTGTAGTAGGAGATAGTATAAGTAATAATATCCGTATAAAAATTCTGTTCAATATTCATTTTTTTATTGTCAATCATGTTTAAGTCTTACTTTTTTTACATAAACTTTTATTTATATATATTTTTCTAATAAGCAACAAGCGAAAACATTTTGGAGGCTAATCTGGACAACATATGACAAGGTCACTGGCTTCATTAAAAATATTGAAAATATTTATCTTAATAACAGAATTTAACAAGAAAAAATAAAAAAGAAAATAACTATTTCTTGTAGCTTTTTTATGCTGAATACGATATCGTCTTTTAAATTGCTTTATTACGTCAGAATTTTGAAAAATTTGTAATAAGATTTGCAAAAATGTGGACTATTTTAATGTATTTTATCATATTATAATTACAATATGTGACGTAGTGAAGGAATTTTATTGCAATCAAGTATGTTGTTAGAATTTTCGGCCAAAAGAAATTTGTTTTGTGTCAGTTATGGTTTATAAAATATTCATGATTAAATATGGAATCTATTGCAGGAAAGTTGCAAATTAAATCATGAAGGATCTACCAAATCGTATTCAGTTACATTTATTCAAACTGAAAGAATTTTAAATTGCTAATACAAATCAAAATTAACAAATTTATAATTGAATCGATATATTAAAATTGAAAATAGTCAAACTATGACCAAAACTTATTTGCAAACTGTTTTTGCAAAAATGTATACTTATACACACATTTTAAACATATATTTTGACAGAGACGTATTCATCGACCTTTCAGACCTAAATAAACAAAAAATTATTTGATAGATTTTGAATAATCCAATTTGTAACTTTTCCGAAATACACTACATTTAACAATGAATATTTTATTAATCATAAATGATATGACAAATTTCTTTTGATAGTTGAATCCTAATAGCTACTTTAATTTGATTACTAAACTTCTTTAACGTCACAGACTATAACTGATAAAATATACATCAAACTTTCCTGTCTTTGCAACTTTAATTGCAAATTTCTCGAAATTGTGACGTAATAAAGCAAAAAAGTTACAAGAAATGATTATTCTCTTTCATGTGTTCAAATAAATGTTATTTTTTATTGAATTGTGTAATTGGAGGACTAAAATCATAAAGATTTTACAAAACAGAAAATTTAAAGATATACAAGGTAGGCCATTTTAATCAAAACGAGTTTTTTCTTATCTCTCTTGGATGTCTTTATATATTCTCAAAGTTTATCTATTAAATTTGAAGTATTCTGCATATTTGTAGCAACGCGTTTCAATATTATAAATACATTGCACCGTAACATTACTGTAGTCTTAGATTGTAATATTTCTAAAGGCGAACATTTCAACGTTGCCGCAGGCTTACAGTAACATTTCGCAACTTCCATGCAATATTACAATATTTCAATGTAAGATCTATGCAATGTTTCTGCAATCTTTCGGTGCTGTATGGGTAATTTTATTTCTCTAATAATAATTAACTTTTTTATTATTTTTTCCATTTTGCTTTTTTTCTATCTCTTTTCTTTTTATTCCCATTATCATTCCTTCCATTGCCCTTCTTTTCTTGTTTCTTCTTTTAACCAGTTACACTCCCTATACAGAGAGTGTTTACATGGTTATTTACAGGGTGTTGCATGATGTACAAACTTAAGGAGCGTGTTTTTGAAGTCAATTTAAGAAAAAATAATTTAAGAAAAATCTTATAAACATAGGTGCATTTTGTAATGACTATCCAGCTACAGACGTTTAAAGTTTAGTAATGATATTGCAAATGATAATTTTCTTGAAATGTTTTATTAGCCATAACACGGAAAATTAGAACTATGAAACAAATAGTAACGAAATTAAACATAAAAATTACATAAAGTGATCAAAATGACTTCCTTCAGCATTTATACAAAGTTTAATGTGATTTAAATTTAATTGAATGGCCGCACGAAAAAAACTTTATGGTTGTTTCTTATTTGTTGAAATGCATCATGATTGATCTAGGTTACTACGGTTTTGCTCGTTGTTGTTAGTACATCTGTCAAAAGCTGTAGATGCATACTTTTCAAATTTGTTAAAAATGCCTGTTCTATTTTCAAATAAAGGGTATGCTGACGTAAATTATATTTATGAATTTTGTGATGGAAATGCCAGAGCAGCATGTAAAGAATATCGACGACGATTTCCGCGAATAAAAGTTTGCCAAATCATAAAACTTTTACCTCCGTGTTTCGACACGTATGAACACATGATTTATTTCCTGTGCAGTAAAATCTTGGTCAACAAAAAATATTTTACAAATGATTCAATCCAGGATTAAGAATCAGAAGAATTTCTGCACTTACGGGCATTCCTCACTGGAGAGTATGGCAAACATTAAATGCCGAACATTGGTATCCATACTACATACAAAAGGTTCAGCACTAGGATTCTGAAGATTATGCTTTGCGGTTAAATTTCTACTATTGGTTCCAAGTAAATCCACAATTTGTCAGGCTTATTTTATTTAGCGATGAGGCACAATTTAATAAAGACAGACTGAACAATTCACACAACTCTCATTTGTGGTCAGGCGCAAATCCACATGGTACAATAGATACTAACTTTCAACGCCGATTTTTAGTAAACGTATGGTGTGGTATAAATCACAATCAACTTATTGAGCCGTTTTTTTCTAAGACAGTTTTACCGGAGAAGTATATGCCAACGTTTTGCGAAACAATTTGCAATCACTGTTAAAAGAAGTTCCTTTACTAACAAGACAACAAACGTTAACACAACATAATGGAACTCCGTCACAACATAATGGAACTCCTCACTTCAGTCAGCAAGCAATAGATTAACTAAATAATGCTTATTTCAAAAGATGGGGGCCTGAAAGTCCCTATGCTTGGCCATCAAGATTATACCATTGGATTACCTATGGAGCCACATAAGTTTGGTACAAAAAAAATTAATACCAGATCTGCACTAATATAATGTATTAACGATATGTCAACAAATAAGAAACAACCATGAAATTCTTCGCGCGGCCACTCAATTAATTTTAAATCGCACCAAACTTAGTATAAATGCTGAAGGAAGTTATTTTAAACAGCTTATGTAATTTTTATGTTTAATTTCGTTATTATTTGTTCCACAGTTCTAATTTTCCATGTTATTGCTAATAAATAACATTCCAAAAAATTGAGTATTATTTCTAAACTTGAAACGTCTATAGCTGAATGAGTTACAAAATAGATTTATGTTTATATGATATTTTCTTCTTAAATTGACTTCAGAAACACGCTCTTTAAGTTTGATGAAAAATTTCGCGAGACTTCGTGGTTACAATATACGGACGCAGTATCTATGTGTACCTACGGTACACTTTGACTTTCGGAAGTGATCGACTGATCTTCTTGCAATTGGCTTAATACTAATTAATTAGAAAGGAAGAAGTATGGTGATCCTGATCGAAGTCACGTATCGTGCTCCATTTCTGATTCCTTGTTCATTTTATTGTTCTACTTTAGCTCTTTTGTTCCCGCTGCTTATTCAGCTTATGGTTCACTTGACCGTGATTTGCTAGTGCTTGGTCACGTCTTGTTTTATAATGTTATCTTTAGCTGTTTATTCCTTTAACATCTTTAATATCATTTAATAATTTAATCTTTCTCGATCTACTTCACTTTTCCTTATTTAATCTTTCTTAATCTCTTCTTTCACTGTTCTAATTTTAATATTAAGTAATATTGAGAAACTGGTCGGGTTACGACATCCCTCCGCCTTTGGAAAAAGAAAATAAATTAGTAAGTTTACTTCTATATAAATTCTTATAATGTTTTTCGAATTATTATTACAATTGTCTCTTAATTCTAGGGATCGTTTAGTATAATATCGCGATGTCGCTTTCTTGGCTTATTGGTTTGTATTTCCGTTGTTATTTGTATGTTACTCAGCGTGCCATAAATGTTCTCATGTATTATTCTCGATTTGAACATCGGATTAGGTTGAGTTCTACAGATGTTTTTACTGTTTTTTCTTATTATATATATTATTGCTACTATAATGATTTTATTATTGCAACTCTCGTAAAACCTGAGATTAAAGGATTTGTTGATTATAGGATAGGATAGTATTTGTGCATATCAAAGCTACCATTATCTAGATCTGCATCGACTTCATTTAATCTGCTGCTAAACCATTATTCTGATGGGTTTGTACGATTTTTGTATGATTTTTTCAAGTTTTATAATTTTAGCGTCGTTTATTTGTTTGTTTGTTGTGTAAGAACATTACGTTGTAATTGGGCAAGTGTATCTGTATGTATGTCGTCATCATGGGTTTATTCACTTTTACGATCATGTCGAGTGTTACTATACATATTTATCTTTAAATGTTATTTACCCTGTTCTCCCATTTCCTGCTTTTTATGTTTTGTTTCTACACGTTATCTCTATGTGTTGCTTTGCTCGGGCGGAGTATAGCTATGAATTCGAATTACTCAGCGCAATCCATATTGCTGTGTCAGACTGTATGTATCGGACGTTACAATTGTTTGTATGTATTTCTACTTGTACATACGCTTGTACTTCACATAATGTTTCGTCATCTATTTGATGAACGGGATAATTTCTCTCGCACACATATCGATGGTCGTCTTTTATACATTTATTCAAATCGTTTTCCGTGTGATCGCGAAATACGTCCGGCTATCCGCGTCTATCGCTATTATGAGCTGATTTATTTTTATAAATATGAACGTTTTATCGTACTTATGTGTAGGTAGGGATATTACTTTTATTATTTAGTATGTTGGATATGTAATGAGCGGAAATCGTACGATGGTATATACATATATTTACGTTATCATAGTATGCACTAAGTATTAAAAATTTCTTTATTGTTGCTCAATTTTCCGCGGTAATTTGGAATGAGAAATGTGTACCTTTGCGGTATTTGTGATGCGACTTCTTTAAGATTGTCTCGACTAGGACTAACCTTATGTTTATTATCCCTTTCGTCGTGCATGTTAGATGTTCGATGATGTCTTTGGTATCATCCGTCAAGTTCTTTATAATGGCATTTAATGTTAAAAAGCGTTTGTCAAGATCTTTTCGTTGTCCATATCCGACTTCTGTGTAACCAGTTCTTCCGCATTCTCTCTATAATATTTAAAAATTTGTCTTTATTTCTTTATTTCCTTGGAGAACCTTTTCATTGTTCTCCACGTGCGCAATCGTTGCGTTTAGGACTTTGATTTGATTTTTCATGGTGTGCTGAAACGTTTACTGATTGCTTTGCAACAGATTCAATTGCTCCGCTATAATTTTCTCGTTGTCGGCGTCCATTGTTCCGAACAACGTGTTGGCTATTGTTCCTAAGCCGTTGATTAATCCTCTTTGTGCCTTCCTCGGCACTTGATACACGATTTTCAGATGTTTTAACAGTGTTGTTGTCTGTTCATTATTCTTTTCTACTAGTTGAAGCAAGATTTGGCATGTCTCTTTCATTGTTTCTTCTAGCGGTTTTTCGTTACATAGCGCTCTAGTTTACGCCATGTAATTTTACAGTTGCTGGTACCGGTAATCCATTGCAATGTCCAACTTGATAATTATTTTCTATGTGGACTTTACTTGATTTATTATTCCCATTTTCTCGAAGTATACAAAGAGCGTTCATAAAATTCGTACTTTTGGTTATAAAGAAAAGAATAAAATGTTTGAAACTGTGCACATTTATTAGTCTCTTTCTACATATAAACTCTGCAGAGCCACACATTTTTCCCAGTGATACACGACCTGTCGAACACCATCATTGTAAAAACCACATTGCTTTTGAAAAAAGTTCTCCACCTCCGCAATCACTTCCTCGTCACTACGGAAACGCTGCCCACACAGCGGCTCTTTCAATCAGCGAAAGAGGAAGAAATCACTTGAAGCCAGGTCAGGTGAATATGGCAGGTGTGGTAAAATTTTGTAGCCCACAAGCCTGAAGCAAGTGCTACAGTGTAATGGACAGAATGTCGATTTCTACAATAATAATGTCCGACAGCTCGTGCACAGTTTATACTCGAATTCTTTTACTTTGAAACGTACATGAATATCAGGTTCGATCTTTGTGCAGATGTTCCATTACTTTTGTAATATAACGGGTTTCGTTTTATTCCGCTATAACTTTTTTCGAAGCGATATGATCGTATTCTTTCGATTAATGCGATGATACGCGCTACTTTTTCGCTGACTTATACTTTCGTTTCGCCTGACTTGGACTTCCGTTTCCGGTATTATAGTTAACGATCGAGAGTAAAAAGTAAATTGAGTGTGAAATTGAAAAAGAAAGAAATTAGAAAGGAAAGCGGAAAAAAGGAGGTGAATGTGAGAGAGTGGAGTAAGTGGAGACAAAAAAAGTGTTGGGGCAAAGTAAGAGTGAAGGAAAGGGTGATAAAAGAGAAGAAAAGGTAGGGTGAAAGGTTGGATGAGTCAGTAACAAAAGAGATAGACGAGAGTAGTGGAGGGAAGAGGAGTAAAATCTAGAGAAGTAGGTGCGGTAGGGACAGAAAGAGGAAGCGCGTGTAGGGTATTAAAGAGAGCAGTAGGTGGCGTGGATAGATAGTAAGGCATAGACTAGAAAGATTAGAGAAAAGAAGAGAAGAAAGGATTGAAAAGTGACAAGTTTAATGAGAGAAGGGAAAGTATGGGGACGATCGAAGAATTACTAAAAAGGAAGAGGGATGAAATAGAGGAGAAGAATATAAAAGATAAGGGAAGAAAAGAAGAAGAGGAAAAATGGGCCTTTCGGAGAAGTAAAAAATTATTACGATCACTGAAGGAAGTTTGGAAGAGTAGAAGGGATGGTTCAAGGAGATGAGCAGGGAGTTAAAAGAGGAAATAATGGCAGGGATAAAGGAGATGAAAGAGGAAATTAAGGAGGAAATAAAGGAAGGGATTAGAGGATAGGAAAAGATTAAAGAGGATTTAAAGAGAATAAAAAGATGGGGGGAGAGTCTCCCTCAGGATTTAAAAAGAATGAAAATGATAGAAGAGATGGGAGTTAGGAAGGACGGAAATGAAGGAGAAGTTAGAGGAACTGATAAAGAGGATGAAGAGCTTAATGATAGAAAGAGAGAGGGTGGGAGAGGGAGAAAATACAGTAGGGGGAAGGAAATAAAAAAGAGAAAGGGGATGAGGTGAATGAGAATGAAAATGATAGAATGAAGGTTAGAGAAAAAAAAGGGAGGAAAGGAAAAGGAATACTGTAATAAATGGAATTAGGAAGGAGAGGGTGAGGTAAAAGACAAAGTAGTAAATTTATACAGGGAGATAGGGGAAGAAGTGCCAATTGAGGAAGTGAAGAGAATAGGAGCAAGAGGGAAGGATAGGGCGGGAATGGCGATGGTAAAGATAGGAAATATGAATGGCAAAAAAGAGATAATGGAGAAAAGAAAGAGGCCGAAGGGAAGAGAGGAAAGGATAGAAGACAACTTGATATGGAGAGAAAGAAAAATGATGTGGAATTTAGAAACAATTGCGAGAAGAGAAGAAAGGGAGGGTAGAAGAACATAGGTAAAATGTGGAAGAATTAGGATTGAGGAAAAGTGGTGGAGATGGGATAAGATGGGGGAAGTATTAAAGGAAGAGGGGATGGAGGAAGGAATGAGGATGAAAGCGAGAGAGAGAGAGAGAGAGAGAGAGAGGAGGAAGGAAAAACAGAATCAAAAATAGAGAGAAAGACAAAAAGGGGGGACGATACAGGGGAAAGAGAGGAAAGGGGAAAAAGGGAAGGAGTAAGGGAAAGGATGGAGAGAGGAGATGAAAGAGTAGAGAAGAGGAGAGAGGGAGGGAGGGAAAAGGAGAAGAAGAGGGAGGATAGAGCAGAGAAGAGTCATGGAAAGAAAGAGAGGAGAAGCTCGAAGATGGCATTTTGGAATGTCGCGGGGTTGGGAAATAAAGACAGGATTTTGGGAAAAAATCGAAGAATGGGAGGTTATGATTTTTATGGAGACGTGGTTAGATAGGATAAATTAGTTTATTTGTAGACTTAAAGGCTGCTTTTGACTCAATGGATAGGGAAATAATGATAAGGGCTTTATAAGGAAAAGAGGAGTAAAAGAGGGTTTGGTGGAGAGGATTGAAGAGGTGTTGAGGGAAACTAAAAGTAGGGTAAAGATAGGGGGGATTGAGTAAAGAATTTTGGTTGGAGAGGGGCGTTAGGCAGGGATGTCCACTGAGTCCAGGGTTATTTATGATATTATTGGCAGATTTAGAGGAGATGTTGAAGAATGGAATATGGGAAAGTGTTAGACTGGAGGAGGGGAGAATTTTTTTTCTGTCATACGCAGACGATATGACGTTATTAGCGGAGGATGAGGAAGGAATGAGGGCAATGATAGCAAGGTTGGAGGGGTACTTGAAAAGGAATAGAATGGAGGTGAATGTGAGAAAAACGAAGATTATAGTATGTAGAAAAGGTAGGAGAAAGAGAAAGAAGACAAGTTGGAGATGGGAAGAGAAGAAAATAGAGGTAAGGGAGATAAAATATTTAGAATACACTTTTCAGGCATACGATAGACAGGAAGGTCACACAAGGGATAGGGTTAAAAGAGCTATGGAAATTGCGAAACAAGTATAGGGGTTATGGAGGAGGAAATTCGGGAAAGACATTGGGAAAGGTTGTGGATGTTTGATATGTTGGTTTGAACAATATTAAGATATAGGACGGAGATTTGGGGGTGGAGAGAAAAAGGAAAAGTGTAAAGAGTGGAAGAAATGTTCATAAGGTGGATATTGGGGGTTGACTGAAGAACACTAGAGTATATGATAAGGGAGGAGTTGAAACGAGACAAGTTAGGAGGTAGGGCTATAAGAAGGGCGTGGAATTTTGAGAAATAATTGGAGGAACGAAGAAGAGGAAAATTGGCGAAAAAGTGCATAGAGGAGATTAGAAAGAGACTAGAAAAGAATAAGAAAAGATCAGAGTGAGAGGTAGAAAGAGAAAAGTTTTTTTAGAGAGAGGGGGTTGGATGAAGAGGAGATACTATGGAAAAGAGAGGGGAATACCGGATTACAGAATAGTAGAAGAAAAAGAAAAGAAATTGCAGAAGGAGGAAAGGAGAGTAAAGATCGAAAGTTCAACTTATAATAAATGGTTTGAAAGAATAAAAAGCGAAAGTATATCGGAATATCTAAGGAAGGGTTGGATGGAAGTGAGATAGAAGAGAATAGCGAGGTTTAGGCTAGGAAATGAGATAAGAGAAAGTCAATACCGGGAAGAAGAAAAGGGAAGAAAATGCAGTGTGTGGGAGAGAGAAGGAGACTTGGGAGCATGTATGGGATCTTTCCCATACATGCTGGAGGGGGAAGAAAAGGGAGGAAGAGTGCTGGCAAGAAGTAGTGGAGAGTATTTTAGGGGAAGAAAGAGAAGGAGAAGAATGGATGAAAGAGATACAGAGAAGAAGAGGGGAAGCAGAGGCAGAATAAAAAAGAAAAAATGAGAAAGGATGAAAAAGAGAGGGAAAAGAAGAGGGAGAGAGAGAGTGAGAGATATGGAGAGAAAGTAGGAGTGGGAGAGAGAGAGAGAGAGAGAGAGAGAGAGAGAGAGAGAGAGAGAGAGAGAGAGAGAGAGAGGAAGGGAGAGGGAGATGGTGATGTGGAAGGTAACGCGTTGAAAATCGGAAGCGGAGGTCCAAAAAGAATAGGCTAGAGAATAGAGAAAATAGAGTATGTATGTGAGTAGATAGGAGAATAGGATTAGAATAGAATAAGAAGATTAAGTTAGTAACCCAGTAAGCAAAATGTTAGCAGCATGCGCGCAGATTGGCAGCAAAATTTGATCAAAATCCTACATCAAAACCATAGCCATCTGCGTCCACATTAAGCTCGTGTTCTGTCGACAGAGCCTGCTGACAGGCAATGTGAGCAGATTGGTGGCAGAAACCGAGCAGGACCTGCGCAACGCAGTTTGATGTTAGATTGGCGGCAGAAACTGCGCAGAGCCTGCGCACATAAACTGGCAGCAGATTTTCGGCAGAAATCGAGCAGGACCTGCCGTCTTAATTTAAATAGAATAGCGGCATTTAAATGCTTCATTAATTTACATTGCTTATTTCGCTTACTAAAAGATAATAAATGAGATATACAATAGTCGATATGTCACATTCACGGAACGTCATTGTCTGACGTTTGTATTAATAACATAAATATATAATATTAATAACATATATTAATGTAATATATATAGGAAATCAAAGGTATCTTTATATAAATTCGACCAATACTAGCTATAAACTTGTTTATTTATTACGACGTTTCGACCAACGGTTTTGGTCCTTTTCAAGTACAACTGTAATAATTATCTTAATATAAATAGTTTTTCAATTGTTATTTGAATAATACAATATAAAGAAGGGACACATTAAACTACATACATCAAATTATTCAGTAATAAGTAAACATAAACTAGAAACTGGACATGATTTTGATTGGACAAAGCTGAACATATTACATAACAAAAAACATGTAAGAAAAAGAGAAATCGCTGAAATGTTTTTCATTAAAAAAACCAATAACACAATCAACTTACAAAAAGACACAGATAGTTTAGACAATATTTATGACAAAATAATAAAGGTCGTCTAGATTAAAGTGATACTTGAAAAATGTTCATATGTTTAACTGAATTCTAACATGACACAACGATTTCTCTTTATAATTGTGATGAAGTTAATATTGATATATCTTTGTGAAAATTGAACGGATATTGATGCTATCATTATAACGTATGTATTTTATTTTATCTTCTTTATATTGTATTATTCAAATAACAATTGAAAAAACTATTTATATTAAGATAATTATTACAGTTGTACTTGAAAAGGACCAAAACCGAAGGTCGAAACGTCGTAATAAATAAACAAGTTTATAGCTAGTATTGGTCGAATTTATATAAAGATACCTTTGATTTATAAATTACTAGCAATACAAAAAATTAATTATTATATATAGGAAAATTTAAATAATTTAATTTATAAAATTAAAGATTTTATTTATATGGAAGTTAATTTCTATTTTATATCTTAAGTAGATAATAACGAAATATTTTATATTCGGACAACTTCTGTCCGAATAAGTGAAAATCGGACATTTATCTGTCCGATTTTTCAAAAATCAGTTCAATATCTGAATTCCCCTGTACGGAAATCGTATCAGAAATTAAACTGATAGAAATAATTACATATGTTATTAACCGCATTTTGCAGGCTTTATATACGCTCATGACAAGAACTCGAATACGGATATAGAAAGTGAATAATGCGCCGCACAGCGGTAAGCAAATAAACTACACTATTTTAATAAATTATATAAGGCTAAAAGCTGCAGGTTCTGCTCGGTTTCTGCCGACAATCTGACGTCAAGCTATGTTAGCAGGCCCTGCTCGATTTCTGCTACCAATCTGCCATCAGATTGCGCGCGCGCAGATCTTGCTCGGTTTCTGCCGCCAATCTGACATCAAACTGCGTTGCGCAGATTCTGCTCGGTTTCTGCTGCCAATCTGCTATGATAATTCTGTGCAAATCCTGCTCGGTTTCTGCTACTGATCTGCTGTCAAATTATGTCAGCAGGTTTTGTAATATTTCTGCTGACATTCTGCTATCATTATCTGATATAACAGATTTTGTATACAATCTGCAGTCTTTCTGCTGACAAAAATTTGTAGCAGACGTTTGGCAAAATCTGTTCGAACAAACTTTGCTGACTGGGAAGTTAATAAGTAAGTTGCGGCGTGAAAGCATTGTAAAGGTGTATTATGATTTGCAAGAATTTTTGTAACCCGAAGGGGAATAAATAAAGATTTGATCTATCTATCTATCTACTTTCGTTTCGCCTGACTTTTGTCGCTTCTTTTATTCTTTGTGATTTTATCTACTTAGTTTCTTTTAATTCGTTGTCGCGAAAGTTTGTTGCCTTAATGGTGAAGCAATTGAAATATTTCGTGATGCGTTTGTGTTATTATTTACGGTTAGATTTTCATGGCGTCAAACTATGGAGCTATGTTTTCAGAACTACATAATCCGCAGTTTCAGTTATTTTTGACGGTTGAAAGGTTGCATTGTGCGGATTGGGAGGACAGGGACGCACAATTAATGGGTAAATATTTTACACGCGAGGACGTGGACGCGTCCTCCGGGTTGGGATAGAGGCCTCCTCGCGAGGCGCATTAAAAAGGTATCTCCGCAGTTTCATGGAATAACGGGCGGCCTGGCCGCGCATTAAAGGCAGGAGCGTGCAAGCGTGCTTCTGTGGCGAATCTCCTTGTCGTCTTCAGATTACTCTCAAGAGTCGCGAACAGGGCCACGGTCAGCCAAATTAAGATAGGCTTCAACAGGTTTTATTTCATTTCTTATATTTTCTCTTTTCATTTCTTTTTCTATTCTGTTTTTCCCTTCTATTCCTTATTTCTTTCCCTTATCTTCTTTCAATTTTCTATATACGCCTTTAGTCTGTATATGTACACGCATTGTTTTTTTCCTACTTTTATTGTGTAGTTTATGTTATGACTTTATTTATATTGTTTGGAAGGATTGATTAAATATATATGCTTCGTTTTCGATACAAGTTTTTTATTCAACTGGAACACACGTGTTCATGCGAAGAAACAGACAGAGAGACTGCGAGAGAGAGATATAGAAGAAGGCAGTTACCAACTGCGAGAACAAAAAAAAACTCTCTAGTGTGTTAGCATGCGCACGCAATACATAATGCATGAGAACTAGCCTTAACACTTCCGCGGTTTGAATGCTTGATTAGTCTATTTCGGCTTTATCACATATTCCAAGACCAGTACAAAGTTTTCTGAACCGATCTCTGGGCAAAGCTTTAGTGAATATGTCTGCTAACTGATTTTCTGTGGGAATATATGTTACTTGTATGTCTCGACTTTCAACTTTCTCGCGTATATAATGATATCTTATATCTACGTGCTTTGTTCTCTTATGGAACTCTGGGTTCTTCACAAGGCGAATGGCGCTTTGGTTGTCTATGTGTATGAGTGTTGCGTTTTTACATTTGTGTCCTATGTCATGTAATAAATTTCTTAGCCATATAGCTTCTCGTGTGGCAGATGAAGCTGCTATATACTCAGATTCCGTGGTGCTCAAGGATACGAGCTTTTGTCGCTGTGACGACCAGAACACTAGTCCATTCGCTATCAGGAAAGCATAGCCGGTTGTAGAACGTCGCGTTTCGATGTCACTTGCAAAATCTGCGTCTGAGAAACCTATTAGCTCACATCCGCTCTCGTTTCTTCGATATTCTATGCCGTACCCTATAGTATTGACTAGATATGCAATTATGCGTTTCACGGCCTGCCAGTGACTAGTATCGTGATTATTAAGAAACTTGCTTACATTGTTTACAGCATAAGAAATGTCCGGTCGAGACACTACCGCCAAAAACATTAAAGAGCCGACAGCTTCGCGATACGGTATTTTACATACTTCCGTTCTATTTTCTGTAACTGGATATAATAACGTGTGAGGGTCTGCCGGTACAGAAAATCCTTTCGCGTTTTGCATACCAAAGTTGTTAATTAACCGTCTTGTATATGCGGTCTGATGTACAAACATAGTTTTATTTATCCTGTCGCGGCTTATTTGTAGTCCTACAAAGTAGCTACATTCACCTGACGTAATATCAAAAGATTTATTTAAGATTTTAATTATCGAATCGATAACTTTGTTTGATTTAGCCGCGATAATACCATCGTCTACAAAAAGCGCGAGATAAACCAATGATCCTTCGTAGTTTCCGAAAAACACACATTTATCCGCGTCAGATTCTTTGAAGTTAAAACATTTTAAAAAATTACAAAACTTAGTATTCCAGCACCGAGGTGCTTGCTTTAGTCCGTATAATGACTTTTCTAACTTACATACTAGAGTCTCACGGTCACCCACTTCTTTGTTGATGTTGAGGCCGACTGGTACTTCCATCCAGATGTTTTCTGACAGCTCTCCGTGTAGAAATGCCGTGCGCACATCAAATTGCACAGCTTCGAGATCATCTTGTGTGATTATTGCCAGGAGTGTACGGAGAGAGTCATATCTCACAACTGGTGAGAACGTCTCTCCGTAGTCGATTCCTCTTCGCTGTTGGAACCCACGTGCACAGAGTCGAGCTTTGAAGCGCCGGATACTGCCATCCTCACTTTGAATGACTTTGAAGACCCACTTGGAGTCTATTGTTTTCGCGCCTGAGACTCTCGGCACCAACTTCCAAGTATTACTCTTCTCGTGTGCTTCAAGTTCTTCTCTGATTGCTTGTTTCCAACTGGTACTCTCCGGACCTGATATGGCTTCTTCAAACGTTTCAGGTACGTGATATTCTGCCAGATTCAACTCGTATCTTGCAGGAGGTTTCAGTGAGGCACGATTTCTAAGTGTACGAGTTCCACAGGTTTCTGCTGACTGCTGCTTCCGTTGTCCGTTGATAGTCTTCTTGTTGCTAGGCGTCGGTTCATCACTGTCCGAATTTTCACTTTCCAGATCTTTATTATTGACTACTGCTTTATCATTGTCCGCCTCTTTGTCGACTTCTTCTCTCTGGACCGCTGCAACTCCGTCAACAACTTCAGCCGCTCTGTTCTCGTTCAATTCTTCATGATAACCAGGCCACGTAAAATTGACATTTGACTCTTCAGATTGATGAGTTTTTCTTCCGCCAGCTTGTTCGTAAAATATCACATCTCGTGATACCGTGACTTTCTTTGTTTCATGACTATACAAACTATAATTTGCAGATTCTCCCTGGTAGCCGACGAGAATTACTTTCTTTGCACGTGCGTCAAACTTTGTAGTCAGTTGACTGGGAACATGTGTAAATGCTTCCGACCCGAAGATCCTTAGATGAGTGAAATTTGGTTTCTTGTCTGTCCACAGTTCAAATGGAGTCTTGCTTCCGCCCGTTCTTGACAGTCCGGTCCGATTTAATGTGTAGACAGCTGTATTTACAGCTTCTGCCCACAGATTCTTTGGAAGATTCTTTGAGAGCAGCATCGTTCTCGCTGACTCTAATATTGTTCGGTTATCTCGTTCTGATTTCCCGTTCTGCTCGGGTGTGTAAGGAGCTGTGTTCTGCATTGTGATACCTCTTGACGACAGATACTTCCTCACTTCAGCATTACAGTATTCGCGACCATTGTCAGCTCGTAGAATCTTCATGGTTCGTCCGAATTTATTGGAGATCATCTGTCCGTATTCCTTGAAGCAGTCAAGTACATCTGATTTATGTCGAAGAAAATAGACATATCTAAAATCAGAAAAATCATCCTTGAATGTCAAAAAGAACCGAGCACCTCCAGGAGACTGCACGGACATTGGTCCACACACGTCACTGTATATGAGTTCTCCTGGCTGCCAGTTCTGTTTGTCCGTCAGCTTCTTGAAAGGTAATTTGTGGAGTTTACCCAGCTGACAGGCTTCGCAGAAGAATTCTTTCATGTTCTTGACGGAGACTCCTTGTACCATTTCTTTATTTACTAATTCACTTAGGCCATATTTGTGAATATGGCCTAAGCGTTCATGTCATACTTTCATATCCAGTGATGAAACATTGGCTTCCTGTCGAGAATTTGGTACTCTGAAAAATAATCGATAAAGTTGATTTGATTGTTTTATGCCAGTTGCTACAATTTTATTTGCTCGTGAGATGCATCTTGACATGCTTGTCACCGAATTCAACTCGAAAACCTTTCGAGGTGCACATTCCAACGGAGAATAAATTTTTCTTCACACGAGGTACGTAGAGCACTTCTTCAATTGTTGCACTTTCCCATAGGCCGTTTACAAGTCTTTCGATTTTGATGTTTCCAGTTCCGCTGACTTCACAAACGCCATCATCGCCAAGATACACTGTCTCGCCGCTAGTTTGATGAAATTCCGTGAACCAATCCCGGCGCGACGTCATGTGCGCAGATGCGCCACTGTCGGTAAACCACACATCGCGCGTGGCGACACCTAACAAGTGTCTCGCTTGTTCTTCTGTAGGTTGACTGTACCGACAGCTGACTTCCGCAAACTTGTCGTCCACTTCACAGACAAATGCACACTGACTGTTCGAGTCGTCTTTGTCGCGATCTCCAGGATTCTTACGTTTTTGTGGACACTCGCTAGCATAATGTCCTTTTTCTTGGCACCGATAGCACTCGATGTTTTTCTTCGTACGAGGTTTCCTCTTATCTTCCTTGTTGTCCTTTTTCTTCGTATTCTTCTTGAAGCCGCCTGACTTCGTAACTGCAAGAGCACTGGCCGCGTCAGTGCTTGTTTCAAGTCTGCTCTCTTCGCGAATAAGTCTTTCTTGTAGGTTATCTATAGTTTGTCTGTCCGGGTCTACGCTGTCCCAGGCTGTCTGCAACGTACTGAATTTAGAGGTTAGACTTGCTAGTATTTTAGCCATCACGGTCAAATCTGACACCGGTTCGCCGAGATCGGTTAATTGCTTCGCCATGTTCTGCACTTTAGAGCAATGTTGTACCGCTGTATCCGTCGGACACATCTTGTACTCGTGAAATCGCTGGGTGAGAATCAGCTTATTCGTCGCGGACTTCTGCTTATGAATTCTATTTAGTCTGTCCCACATGTCCTTTGCTGATGTGCAGAATAATAGGCTCTCGAGCTGGTCGTTTTCCATCGCTGAGGCTATGATCGCCATGGCCTTCGCGTTGTCGCGAACCCAGGTCTTCGTGAGTGCTGCGTTGGCTGCGTTGGCTGCATCTTCCGGTTTTACTCTTGTTCCATCGACCACATCGAATATTTTATTCGCCACAAGAACAGCTGTGATCTGGAATTTCCATGCTTGAAACCCAGTTCCGTCGAAGCGCTTTATTTGTCGTAATAGAGAATTGTCCGACATTTTTCTTTGCAGGCACAGTTCCTTGTATCACTGCACTAAAACATGGCCTTCGCGCGCGCCATCCACGTGCTTCCGTAAATCACGATTCTTCGCGATCAATCTTTCAAACAATATATTTCCACAGACAGTGTGTCTGGGCCCATAACCTGTTATGACTTTATTTATATTGTTTGGAAGGATTGATTAAATATATATGCTTCGTTTTCGATACAAGTTTTTTATTCAACTGGAACACACGTGTTCATGCGAAGAAACAGACAGAGAGACTGCGAGAGAGAGATATAGAAGAAGGCAGTTACCAACTGCGAGAACAAAAAAAACTCTCTAGTGTGTTAGCATGCGCACGCAATACATAATGCATGAGAACTAGCCTTAACAGTTTATATCCGAATTCTTCCCGATGATAGTATAAAGTCCCATCTACAGAGAGTCTAGTTTCTTCGAGCGTCTCTCTGTGAACGATTTTGTCATATGAGAGGACTTTTTCTCCTACTTTGAAAGTGATTTTTCTCGTCTTCTCATTGTAGTTATCTTTTGCTTTGATTTTCTTATTTTTGCAGTGCTCCTTAGTAATTTATTATGTAGCACGTAATTTTTCCTTCAATTCTTGCGTGTCGTTGTACATGTACGTTTATTAGGGGGTTGCGACAATGCTGTAGGCAATGTCATTTACTCACAAATTATTTCAAATTGTGCGATTCATGTCACTGTATGCGGAGCGATTTTATATAGGTGAACATTGGCTATGACGTCCACTCATCCAGGTCCACTTAATCTGCATTAATGTAGTGATGAAGATAGGATACGATGCGATCGTTCTAGTGCTCCGTTGCTCTGGATGATATGTTGTCTGAATTTTTTCAATAATTTACATGTGCTCTTAAATACTTCGCTTAAGGAATTTGTTCCTTGATCCGTTAAAATCTTCTCTGGAATTCCATACTCAAAAATTATTTTTGTTTATGAATTCATTTGCGATAATTTCTTGATTTGGTATAGGAATAGCCTTGCTAAATTTTGTTAGATTATCTTGAGATTAAAATATACTTATTTCTGCTGCTGCTAATCGTCAAAGATTCCCACGATGTCTAACATTTCTTGAATAGTTTGTCAGCGGTATTCGTTATCATTAGAGGTGCTTTAATTTTTCGCGTCAGTTCTTCTGACATAACTCGCATCTCGTTATGTAATCTTCGATATCTTTCACTAGTCCTCGCCATTTATGTGAGATATTGTTACTCGGATCTGATTGATTGTGCGTTCTATTTCTTGATGTGCTGCCATTGGTGCAATATAATTTTCATACAGTATACGCCGCTTTTCTTCTTCCGTATACTTCCGTATACTCGCGCTGTATCAAAGTCGTTGATCACTTCTTTCTCGACTTTGTTGATATCAGCTACATGTTGGCTTAGCGCGTCAGCGATTTGTTTGCTTGATTAGCTCCGTGTACAATTATATAATCATTCTCTTCTAATTTTAACTACCATTGCATTAATCGAAATCCAGAACTTGTTACTTTAAATTACTACAAGAGAGATTTATGATAGGTGATTATCGCAAATTTAATTCCGTATAAGTACGGTCGAAAATGTTTGACCGTCCATACAATCGCTTGCAATTCTTTTTCCGCGATATTGTAATTTTGTTCAGCTCGAGACATACTCAGCTAACGTATAAGTTACTGTTTAATTCTATCCTATTTTCCCTTGTGATAATATCACTCCGATTGCGTAGTCTGAAGCATCGGTCGTCACAATAAATTTCTGTGTAAAGTCCGAAAATTTTAATATTAATGTAGTCATTAGTTTTTCTTGCAATAATTGGAAAGCATGTTGCTGCTCCACTCAAATTTATTTTCTTTTTTCGTTAATTTAATGAATGATTTTGCGACTTTTAAAAAGTTTTCAATAAACTTTTGTAGTATCCGGCTAATCCTATAAAAACTTGGATATTTTTTACTTTTGCAGAAGTCGGAAAATTTTTTATGGTTTCTAGTTTAGATGGGTCCAGTAATATTCTTTTTTCTGTAATTATTCCGAGATATGTCACTTCTTTTTTAAGAAACTCGCATTATCTATCAGGCAATAGTTTTAAATTATTTATTCGTAATCTTTGTAACACTTATATGAGTTGCTTGTTGTGTTTCTATAGGCTCGCTCCGTAAATCGCAATATTATCTAAATATACCAGACATTTTATTCCTTATATGCCGGTCAATATTGAATTCATCAAGCGCTGAAATGTCGCAGGTGCATTCTTCAATCCGAAAGGTGCAGGTGCATTCTTCAATCCATTCGGTTAAATTCATAATGTCAATGTGATTAGAAAATAGATGTGTGTGTAGAAAAGTTTTATTTTTGTCGTTTTTCTCCGTAGGAATTTGATGATCCGGAGACTAGATCCAACGTAGTAAAATACTTGGCGTTTCCAAGTTGATCTAGGTTATTCATAATATTTGGAAAAGAGTCGTCTATAGCGGCTTTCTTAAGAACTACAAGTAGCGGTGCGTTCTACTGACTCGTGCTAAGCCTTATAATATCATTATTTAGCATTTTTTGTATTTAACGGTTTACTTCCTCTTTATGCTTCTCCGACAAGCGATATAGTCGTACGTTGACCGATGAGTTATCTGTTTGCAATATTATACACGACAGTGTCTGTACATATCAGTGGCTTTCCTTTCAGATGTAACACGTCGCTGAATTCCATGCAAATTACAATTATCGCCTTCTCTTCTTCCTTATTGTGCACCTAAATGTTGCGTACGTAATAATCATATTATTTTCTACGTGGGATTGCATCCTTCTTGTTCCTTATTTGCGCTACGTTGATTTCTTCCGTATTACACTGCGCCATTTCCTAGATAGTTACTTGCAGCATCGGCATTTTGATTGTAGGTCGTTGGTTGCATTTGATATGCAGCATCGGCATTTTGATTGTAGGTCGTTGGTTGCATTTGATATGCTTGCTGCGCAAAAATAGTCTTGTAGTTCTACTAGACAATTATTTATAAATATTTCAGATATTGTCTTCTTTGCCTGTATTACATCTATCGCTTTTTTATCAGTAGCGACCTATATTATTGTTTCGCTATAAGGTAGTAACGTCATCCTTTTTTTATAGATAGAGTTTCAAAACGTGCTGCTCTATTTTTAACTGCTTCGTCTTGTAATTGCAGGTGGCTTGTTGTACTTCCTCAGAAAATCAACTCCTAATATTCCAGTTGAGTTCCGATCTTTGTTGGGTGTGCTCGAGCGACGAACTATCAAGTGTTGTTGTGCAATGTTTCCGAGCAACCGCGACCAAATATTTCTGTCCTCAACAGCTAGAACCAGAGGGAGGAATTGTCGCAATCAACCGTCGTGGAGATCGCTGGAGTCATTTAAGGTCGTATGCGCTTTCTAGCTTGATTTACTGATGATTTAGTTTGATTTAGCTGATGATGGTTCAATCCAGGGACCGAAACATACATTTATAGAATTAGTCAATGGATTCTCATTAGAAGAAAACAATCTGCGTTTTGTTAAGCGCGCCTTAATAGCCCATTTCCCATTAGTTAGATATTTAATACCATAGCCTTAGACTTCGTTGTTTCTAATATTCCGTCATATTCGAACGGAAAATCATTTTTTATGATATACATAGTATGTCTGATTCTAAGCTCGTGCAAATTTATTATCGCGTTGATTTTCTTGATGGTATATACTATTACGTCCAAATCAGAAGGGATGGTCGAGGGAAGGTCGTAATTTACCACTTCCCGAGAAACAGATGCTTCAAAGGCGCGTGCCTCGAGTCGAACGAACTGTTAGACCCGAAAAACTGGTCAGCGACCGGAGGGTCGTTTTTACATAGTTTACCTCGGACATTCGCTCGGCAGTCCTCTATTAGGTAAAGGAACTTCTTATCTAGGATGGGAACAAGTGCAATTTTAAATTATCAGGAGCGGTGATGGGATTATGTAAATAATTTCGAGATATTATTGGTTAAAGTTATAAATATAGTTTTTATTATATAACATCTATAAAAAGAAATTAACGAATACATGTACATAGTATGCGACAAGATAAATTATTAAATTGTGAATAAATAATTAAAAAATATACATGAAATTTGAATACATTGATATGTGAATTTAAGAGAGCGTGGATGATATTAGAGGAATTTTTCAAAGAGGAAAGAGGAAGAGGTATAAAATTGTCAGAAAAATCAAATAGGAAGGGCTACCGGTGGTAAACGAAAGGGATGGAAACAAGAAATTATGATGTCAGAAGCTTACGATTAGATAAGGGCGGTTCTTAAGTTGTTTAAGAAATGGTAAAAAACGCGTCTAGATCTCTAGAATTCAAAGAATGGAAACCTTTGTCTGTGAAGAAGAAGGAAGGGAAGATTCGCGAATTATGGTGGGTTGCGAGGATAATGGAAACCTCGGTGATGAATTAAATTCGGAAGACACGAGAAAAATCGGACGCGGAGATAACGGAGAATCGTTGTTCTGGATGGAGCTCGGAGAAGGTACGAGCGAAGGAGTTCGGGTGTTCGCGACAGAAAGTCTAGCTCTGGAGAGGAAACAGGGGACTAATTGAGAGGGAAGAAAAAAGAGAAGAAAGACAAAGAGATTCACTCTCTGTAGCCAGATTTTTGTTTCCGGGAGGTTTAGGTTAATACGAAAAATATCTTTTCTAAAACTAGGCTTCGCAACAGCCCGAGCCAGGAGCTTCCAAGTCCGCCGATTGCGGCGATTGGGATTGCATTTTGCCTGCGATTTTAATTGTCTCGCTGAAATAGTTTTCAATAAGAAACGCAAGAATTAGCAATACGTCAAAATTGCGATAAGAGACAGTTTTTAGATTATTTGTTTGAACAGCAATGTTATTGATAAAGGAGTTATTCTATTGCCAAAGTGAGATTGTATGAGCAAATGGGCACTGTCGCCACACGACCCACCGGATCCATTTTCAGGTTTTTGACCACTCATTTAGCCATTCGATTTTGGTTAGATTTCTTCATATTTTACCTCATACTATGTCTGTTTCAAGTTTCATGACGATTGGTTTTGTACCACAAAATTTTCCCAATTTTGCATACTCCTTTGAAAATAATAATTTCAATAATAATAATAATAATAATAATAATAATAATAATAATAATAATAGGTGATATGATCGAGAAAAGAAAGAATAGAACAATAGGGAGATTTTGTGAGTTTTCGCGAAGTTAGTTAAATAAATAGATTTATAAATTCCTAAAAACTGTTTTACGAGTAAAGATAAAAGGTACGAAATTGCTAGAACTTACTACTTGATGCGCTGACATTTGTGTATTATTAAAATATAAGCCCTAAAGGCGTCCAGTTGAAAGAATCACAGTTTATGCGTCGTAGCGTTTGCTTAAGAGTTTGTACAAATCATTCGGCTTAACTGTTAGTCGCAGAAATGTAGAGTGATATCACCCTGTGCTCATTTACTCGCAGAAATTGTTGGAATTCGTGTAAACTGAAAAGTTCTCCCGCTGTCCATAACTATGGTACGTGGAAGCCAAACGACGCAAATATTTGTCTACATTTTGAGATTATTATTTTATTAGTGATATCAGTCGCTATATGCATTTCAGGCCATTTCGACTAAGCATCCACCAGTATTAAAAACTTACTAGTATTAATTTTTCCTAAGAATGGTTCCACAAAATCGATATGCACGCGTTGCATTGAGGCTGAAATGTACATCTTCTTTGAATGGATTATTTCAATACGCATTGCAATTTGCACAATTTTTAGCCAATTTCTCAATATCACTGTCAATACCGGACCACCTGCAGTAACCACGAGCCATATTTGTCATTTTGACCTCTTCAAAGTGACCTGAGTGCAATTCCTTTAATATTTGTGGTCCAAATATTTTGGAAACTACAATTGTATGCCCGCACATAATAACGCCATTTTTCAAACTAAAATCTGCTTGATCTATATTAAAACGTTTCGACTTATGGACTTGACTTCCAGCTTGCAACACTTGAATTAACTCATATAGATTCTTATATGCTCATACGCGCGTGTGTATATGTGTTTGTGTGTGTTTATATGTGGCTGTCGTTGTTGTGCGTTTAAATTTCGTGCTAAATCCAAGTTGACTAATCAATTTACATACACATATAATACTAGTGTCGCCATCTGTAGACAGAAGTTGAATACTAATTATTTATAGTTCCTTTATTTTCTCTTTTAGAGTTATGACTCTTTTGTCTATTTCTTTTTTTGTTTCTTTGTTCCAATCTTTCTATTGAATAAAGGCATATAGAAGTAATATGTGCCCGGTGTTAATCGTCTTTTTACTCAGCATCCCGTGTATGCCATCACATCGAAATTACAACAGCTACATATATGTGTACGTGTCTGTGTATGTATGATCCATCTATAACATTTTCTTTACATGCGTTTGTTATACATAACCTCACATATTTTCATATCTATCAGTATAAAATCTACTGTAAGTGCTGCTCGCACAACCTTATATCAGAAATAGAAGCAATACAAAATGTATAAAACAATGATAACGATGTATATCAAGTGTATTTACATATACGTACATATTTAAAATAAATTTAATGTATACATTTACAAAAGATACATATTTGGTAAAATATATTTATTATTAGTAATCTATTGTATTATAATATACAAGGTGTATCAAACTACCCGTCCATCCCTTTTATTTTAAAAAGGGATGGTGTTAAGAAGTTTGGACAAACATATTTACCATAAGAGCCTATCTGAAGTTTCTGATGATGGTACTTTCATTTTTGGGAAACCCCCAGAAATACCGGAAATCGAGGGCAACTTAAAAATTTTAAATGGCAACATGGGGCAACATGGGTATCGTTGTGGGTAGAGTTTTTAGAAAGAAATAACTTTTAAAAAAAATTTAGTATCACTTACCGTTATTAAGAAATGATCAAAAAACGTTTGCAATTGTGACGTTCAAACCTCTCAACCTCTTGCTTTAAAATATCGAATGAGACTCGTGGTACGAATTATGGGCCAAATATTAACATTTCAAATGCTTTTTCGTTCGAAAAAGGCATGATATTCATTTTGGTGAAAATCATGCCTTTTGAACAGACAACCGTCCCTGGAACGTCTGCAACACTTTAATTCCCGTAGAACTATTACCAAACGAGGAAACGTCGACTCGAATCCCAATTCTGAAATCTGTAAGGAGGAAAAATATCGGAGTTCACCACTGGGACTTGATCCTAGAATCTTCCTCTCAGTAGGTGATCACTCTGCCACTGACAATGAGCCACTAAACGCCATACCACCGAATATTATCCGCTCGCTTACATATTCTTACACAATTTACGAATTTCAAATATGAAACTCGTAAAGTATTGATTTTTTGGTGAACGTATTGAGATTGTCTTTCTGAAAACAAAGAAATTTTTACGTGATACCCCTAACAGCACATGATATTCTCCGTATATTCTGAATTCATACGGAATCTCCCATATATATACGTAACATTCTGAGAATATATTGAGGATATCGTAAGCAATATATAATGGGCTACGAACATTTTGTATATTCTGAGGATATTCTGAGGATATCGCACACAGAATATCACATTTTGCATTCATATCGTAGATTCTGCATATATTTTGGAATTCATCCCGAATATCCCGTATATATACGTAATATTCTAGGGATATTCTGAGGATATCGCACACAGATTATGTGAATTACGTCCAAAATGTAAATATAACGTCATAAATCACGTTTAATATTTTGTAGAAATGTGAATTGTGTAATAAATAAGTATAAATAATTATGTTTCTTACATTTCGGACGAAATTTAAATTATTTATTAAATGTATGTAGAAAAACTTTTTTACATGCGATTACTTTAGCTCAGGGGGTTGATCATGTAATTTCACGTGAAACTTTTCATTTATCTTTCAGTCAACTTTACATTCAAAACAAAGTTGGAAAGCACAGTATATACTTTATTTACTATTATTAAAATAGTGTAGTTTATTTGCTTACCGCTATGCGGCGCATTATTCATTTTCTATACCCGTATTCGAGTTCTTGTCATGAGAGTATATGAAGCCTGCAAAATGCGGTTAATAACATTTTTCTATCAGTTTAATTTCTAATACCATTCCCGTACAGGGGAATTCAGATATTGAACTGATTTTTGGAAAATCGGACAGATAAATGTCCGATTTTCACTTATTCGGACAATTTCTATCCGAATAAGTGAAAATATTTTTTTATATGTATATATGCATGATATATCTGTAACATACTGGAGATGTACCGTTAACATTCTACAGATATCCTTGGTATATACCATAAGATCTTCTCAGTATATACTATGAACTAAAATAGAAGGACATTAGAGCATTCTTAGTATATATTCAGTACATCATAGTACGTATCTCGAATGTTCTAAGAATATACGCAATATACTTTTACGATATCCTCCGAACATTCTCAGTATCTACATGTGCTGTTAGGGACACAACATTAAAATATACTTAATATATATACATATATACAATGTATACTGTATATTCCACAGATACACATTCTTGATGCAATGTACGTTTAAAGAATGTGAAACGTACATGTAAATATAATCAGAATAATTTACATAGAAGATCCGAGATACATACATATGTACATACATTTGTACAATCTATGGTAAAACTCTTGTTTAGGGAAGACCCCTTCAATGACCTTGACCTTGACATATATTATAAAGATCATTGTATTAGAAATTAAACTGATAGAAATAGTTATTAAGTTGTAGTTCTTATTCTCTTTTAATCTTACTAGCCTCTCTTTGCAAACTTTATATAATTCTTTTTCAAAATGTAACTACGAAGTAGATAGCGTAAAGCGTATCACGTAGCAGTAAGCGAATCTTATGTATTTGTGTATGTGCAATGTGTGTATGTGTACAATATATATATTTAGAGATTTGACATTTGACATACATTGTATATGTACATACTGTATGTACATATAAAATACATCAATGAATATACATATTATATATTGTAACGTATATCCAAATCATGTATACATGAGATGTATAAACATTCTACATGCAGTATATTATTTTCATATCATGGAAGAAAAATGCATATACATAGAATATCCGATGTTATATGAAACATTTCCCTAAAGAAACACAAATATTGATGATAATTATTTTTAAAAAATTGAAATAAAACATCCTGATTATACTGAAGATCAATGGTTATTTATAGTTTTTATTAGTAAATAATATCATGATAGAGGAAATAGATATATTTATCACGTTTAATTTTTAAAAATTAAATATATAAGTATATTTGCTCTTTGTGTAGGCAAAGTTATTTATATTTAAAATATAATATAAAAGTATATGAAAGATATAAAAGCAAATTAAATGTTGCGTTTGAATAAAATTCTACATTTAAAACTAATTGATAAATAATTATTCCGATTTGTATTGTGGAAAAATTATCATTATTCGAAAATATGGCATAAGGAACTTTTTCGGCGGTAGAAAAACCCGGTATGGTAAATAATAAATAAGTACAGATAACAATTTTAGCTAAAATCGTTAACTCCACCTCTATCCTACGTTTGTTGCACCGTTCTTTTTTTATTTGCCGAAATTTTTTTTCTTCTTTCCTATCATTCGTTCTCTTGCACGTTCGCCATGAAAGGATAACGTGATTTCAAACGATCTTTAACTAGATTTAAGCCTAGACTAATGTTTGCTAGTAAAGTAAAACGCAGGGTGTGAATAATGCTTTTAAGTTAAAGCTAATCCTTTTTAGAAGAACGTGTAACTTTATTTTGGGATCTACTCGAAAGGGCTTTAAATCAACTTGAAGCAGTTGAATTGGAATTATTTTTGAAAGAGCCAGGATGTGTAAAAGAGAATGGGAAAAAATTATATAAACTTTTGCGAGAAACTCTACAATGTTTTTAACCCTTTTATATAATACTAAGTTTCATCGAGATCTGCGATTTATTTATGCACATTTTTATAATATATATTTTTTATAATATACATATATTGTGTTACAATATAATATATTACACACACACACACACACACACACACACACACACACACACACACACACACACACACACACATATATATATATATATATATATATATGTATATATATGTATATAATTCTGTGTCTTATTGATAGCTGTATAAAGATGCGCAATCGACTGTGTGACTATGTATATATGTATATACATAGTCACACAGTCGATTGCGCATCTTTATACAGCTATCAATAAGACACATAATCATATCATTAGTTGTTATTGTTATGGCATATCTCTTTCTAGAGTATTAACAGTTTATTAATTAAAATGTATATTATAAATATGTGCATAGATAACAAATATATTAATTATATTAAAAATATTAAATTATAACTGTCCTTATGTACCACACATTGATGTATAATTTTTACATAGGCGCTTGCAAAATTAAATTTGTCCGGTTTTCAATATGCTAAATAAGATGTTGATTTTGATAGGTAATATATGTATATAATTATTGTATATATAGATATATGTAATATATGCCTATATACATATATACATACATATACACCTATATATTGTATATATACTATACATATATACAGGGTCCCAAAACTCATAATTGACCTTTGAGGGGGTGAAAGAGGGTAAAATTTTGAGACGAAAGTTTCTGAACGAAAATGTCGAGGCACCAATAATTTTCGAGTTATAAGTGCAAATGAAGGGCTTTTTGCAAATTAAGCTTTATAGAATTAAAATATTAACAAAACTACATTCTTCAGTTAATTTCAGGTCAAGTTTAATTTAATAGAATTTTAATTTAAGGCTTAGTTACAAAGATATATGATGGCAAAAATTGAGAGCTTGCAAAAAATGATGACCTCCCTCGACATTTTCGTTGAGAAAAAATCGTCTCCAAATAACCTCAGGAATCTCCTATTAACGGGAAATGCGGTAGTTCTAAGACACCCTATATATAACAAATATATACAAACATATATTTCACGTTTTATAATCCTTATATTTAATTTATAATTCTTATATTAGATTTAAATAAAATAAAAAGTAACGTATTTTTTTAGTGATATAAAATATTTTGTGCTAATTTTTAAATCAAAAGACACTGACCTCTACTGCTAACAGTCTCACAAAATTATTGAAAGAAAGAGTGTCTACTTAATTTCTGCACAGCTAGTTTATTAATAAGACTATTTCTCATTTTAGAGGATAATATTTTGTATAATTTTTCCTTACGTATCTTTTACACAGTATTAATTTATATTTTTTTAGATATTATCTGCATATTCTGTATATAATTTTTTAATAGTTTTTAAAATTTTATTATCGATGGAAATATTTTTCCCAAAATGTTGCTTTATGCTTCCTTTTCATATAACATAATCCGTACAAAGTTTACTTATTATCTATATACATACATAAAATCATTTTGTGTGTGCTAATACTAAAATATATTTAAATTTTCACAATAAACTAATAAAAATTTAAATAACAATAATTCTGTTTTTGTCATTATTTTATGTTAGATAGAAAAAAAACATATTTAAAACATGATACATTGTATTAAAAGTATAAAACAAAAGTATAAAAGTATAATATATTTCGCCATTTTTCCTTTATAAAAATATAAAAAATTTATATTATCAGAAATTATAAGAAATTTTACCTTACCTTACTTTATTTTATCTTATAGAAAGATATTAAGTATATGTATAAAGATATTAGATATTATTATATAATACCTTGTGACATATTGATTGAAGTACGCATTATCATTTTGAAAATGATTATAGAGAAGTACTTAAGAAATGAATTATCTATTACATTCTACACGCGCTTTAGATATGGTATGATCGATAATAATGTAATTTAGCATCGTTAATCTTCTTTCAAACCAAAAAATTATTAAACTTGGCAAAGTTTGATAATTTCTTTTTCATAACGATACTTACGAGATATTGCGCATCGACAAATTTATATCAATATATATTTTATTCTACATATCTACATTTTTACTATTTTGCTTAGAAAAATCTTACTATTGCTATGTATTTATATTTCTTTTGTTTTTGACATATTATTTAAAATAATTGATTGTAATATTATATCAGATAATTTTAATGATCGAATAATGTTATAGTAGCACTAGCGCGGATTCTGACGTTGATAATGGGGGGGGGGTTTCTGCACAATTATTTGGTTTGATATTTTTCTTGGTTTAACGCTTAGCTTTTACTCCAGAATCAACGACGAGAACGTGATAAAATTTCTGATCCTATTTTTATTTTTCTTTAAATTTATTTTTTTTTTTTCATTTTTTGTCATTTTTAAGATTTTAATGCATTTCTTTATTTCTTTACTTACATTTTTTTAAACGGATTCAGCAAAATTGATTTCTTTTAATTTGGAAGGGAGAGGCTCCAAACCCCCCCTCTAGGATCCGCCAGTGTATAGTAATATTGTAAATATAAAAATATTTCCATAAATATATGTATACGCGTACATTATGGCGATAGGCTAATATTAACAAATTATAAAACTTATAAGAAAAACATTTAATTCTTAAATAATTTAATTAAATAATTAAATAATTATTAATTATTAATAAAAATATAAATTAATAATTTAATTCTTGATATTGCCAGTCGTTAATTAACGGGATAAATAATTTGGACGATCAATACTGGCTAAGTTAGCATTTAATGTAACACGACGTTTCGACCATGGGTTTCGGTCCTTTTCAAGTGTAGTTTAAAATTAGTGCTGTGCGAATGTCACATCTTGTCAATAGTAAGGTAGCCAACGAACTGGGTAATATAAATATAATATAAAAATATAAATATAAAAAATTTAAAAATTAATTATTATTGTTAAAAAATGTACGATGTACGCGTAATACATATGTACATACATAGGAAACGACAAAATAAAATCAGCTATGCAGTAAAAATCACCTGACTTGAAAAAATCAATAACAGATGACAGATCGGTACGCGTGTAAGTGTAGTTACGGGCCTGAGCGCACGAGTTCTATGCGATATCATTGACAAACTTTCATCGCTTATAACTCAAAAACTATTGCAGCCTCAAATTATTTGTATTAGAATTTTTGACTTTATTTTACCTCTAGAACACGCTAATAAAGTATTGTACGGAGGTTGCGAGACACCCAGTATACATATATACACACATATATTGTATATAAATTTATAATTTATTTAAATTTAAAAAAAAGTTTATGACAAAAATTATAATTAATAATTTTTATTAAAATATTTATCACTTATTTATCATTTATCATGTAACTAAGAGTTTATCATTTTAACTGTATCTGTATAAAAAATTTTTTTCTATTTATATCTGATTACTTTATTTTTTTTATAACAGCGGAGCAAAGAAATAAGATAAAAGATGAAACTGTTTCCAAAACTGTTAGCATTTCTTTAATCAAACATTAGTTTGACTTTCTAGATTTATTATAAATTTTGTTATCTGTTTGTATTCTTAAAATTCAATTATCTTTTATATAAAAACATATATAGAACAATTTTATTTTTAATATTATTAAATTATATATTATTAGATTTATATATTATTAGATTATAGATATAAGTCTTCTTCTCTAATAAATTAGATTATTTTTAAAAAATAACTTTAATAAAAATGTGGAGGGAAGAGTTAGTTCCAAATATTGGAAAAACTTTACGAAAGAAAGGATGAAATGTCCTATATACTGTTTGAGAAATCAAGTTGTATAATAATCTAAATATATAATACTATTACTCAACAAAATAAGTTTAAGAATAGAGTATTATAAAGATGAGATCAAATATATATATATCATATAAATAGAAATAAGAGCTAGTAGTCAATTTAAAATTAAGTGCAAATTTGGTTCAAAGTTAGAAATATTAAAACACAAAAATGCTATGTAATATATAAATCCGACGTTTTACTCAATGTTTTAATAATATTCGAGCACAGAAATAAAAAAGCTCACGATGTAGACAAGAAAAACAATTAATAAATGAAATTTAATTAAATATAAATAGTATAAACAATATAATTTTAGATTTATTTTATTTTTAACTATAAGCAAGGAGTTTTCCACTTGTAAATTTACTTTATATTTGCTTATACATTATAAAAAGATCTCACACTGTAAAAAAAGTTTATATAAAATTACATGAATATCATGTAAAAGTAACATAATAATTTATTGTACAAATTAATTCTTTTATTTTTTATTGTGTAATAATTATTTATTTATAATGATACACAATATATAATTTATTTATATATTGTAAAATCTAATTATATTAGATGAAAAATTAAAACATTGAAAATACATTTTACAGAATTTATGTAAATGTTCAAATTTTTGTTATATTAGACATCTTAACGGTAATATTTCATATTATAGCTAAATTTTTGTAATCTTTTAAAAAAAATCTTTTAAAAAAAAAGATACAAAAAGGCGCCAAGTACATAGACGCGCCAATTGTGAAAAACTGTTATGTACTTACAAAATAGTGTTATTTTAATCTACAAAATAGTCATCTTTATCTGCACAAAATAGTGTTATTTTAAACCGTTAAAAATTGTTCTATAAATTATTTTAATTGTGTAAAATAAATTTTAAAAAATAATGTGATATCAAACAATAGTGCCAATTGAAAATAAAATCTTTTAAAAATATTTTAACTAAAAAAAAATGTACAAAATAGTTGTTTTAATTTCCTACCAAAATTTAAAAAAATTAAAAATCTTAAAGCTGCCAAGATTTTTAGCGCTAACTATAAAAGCAAATTTATGGCTGTAACGAGAAAATATTTCATACCAAAGTTAAAAGGTTTCGAAGGAAAAAAAGTTGATAACCTTGAAGTTTAACTAAGGTCATTTTTCAAGGTTATTTGAAGGTCAACCTAGTTTTTTTTAATGGAACCACCCCAATTTTTTATATAAATCAATTCCTCGCCATATTTGGTATAAAAAGAGTTATAAGAGTAGGATGCCCAAAAAGTGAATAGTTTACAAGATATTTTGTACTTTAATGTGACGTAATTTTACATAAACTATAAAATATCTCGTAAAATATTCATTTTTTGATGATCTTACCTCAATATTTTTATGCACAAAATAATGAGAGGAACTAATTGGTGTAAAGAAAATACATAGTTGTTTTTAAGAAAAAATATGTAGCTGCTAGTTGCAAATTACATACTTACAATTAGATAAAATTCAAGATTAGCAACTTTTTCCCCCTCGAAATCTATTAATTTTTGTATAAAATATTTTCTCATTACAGCCATGGTTTCAATATTCTATACATATACAATAGACTATATTAATTAAAATCCTGTAAGGAGATATACATATATATCTTGTATACAACATCCACATATCCACGCAGAAACACACACACACATACATACATACAAATATATGTTTTAAACAATTAATATCAATGAAAGACCTGTGCATGAACAATTGGATGGTTTATTATTTCATATAAAAATTATACAAAGAGTATCAATAATGGAATAATTGGCAACGTTTCGGCACTTACTTGTGCTTTCCCAGTCAGAACAAACATGAAATTAAGACTAACAAAATCGTGGAACAAAAATCAAAACAAGATGTCACATGTAATCGTATCGTCGCGTGTTTATTATTATTTTCGTCGCAAGTCTACTGTATGCCAAATTTTTGTAAATGATGTTTCTCTTGTTTTCTTCTTTTCTTATTTATGTCAATCACCACAAAAAAATTATTATTTGGTCAACCTGTAGTAGTCAAAATATCCATTATAACTCTTCTTATTATAAACCATAGTGGAGCATCAGATGTCCAAAAAATTCTTTGGTCAAAATTTTTGTCAGTGATGTTAAATAAGGATAAGGTCAAGTCAGTAGTAAAATAGATTGTAGTAGAATTTCATGTTGTAAAATCTATAAAAGGAAAAAAGCGCAACAAAGAGCAACGTCTTGATAAGAAGATGGAAGAGTATCTTGTTGAACGGTTATTTAATAAAATAAAACTCATAAGGTATGTATCGCTTACTAATTGGCAAAATTGCGACAAGACACAAACAACGCTAGAAGAACGGTACTATAGAAAGGCACTATAAGAAGAGCAAATTCTGAGTAGCGGTGAAATAACCAAAGTATACTCTCTTATGTTTTTTTTTTTTTTTTTAATTTCGCACATCTCAACTTTCGTTTATTTTTAAATATTATTTGCTTAAAAGTTTACGACAAAGTTATCAGATTATGATACAATCTGATAGGGAGCAATTTCTAGTAAATATCAATGTCTAAATATATGTATATAAATATATTTGTATATTCTTATTTTAGCTAAAATCTAGAAATCTAAAATAAAATGGTACTTTATAATCCAGTTTCCATGTTGTTTATTCTCTGTTTTTCTATTGTTTAACATTTTTTCTTCTTTTGAATTACTTACAACTTCAGGGTTATATTTGCATGATCATATTACCATACATCGAGTAAAAGAGTCCACTTATTCACTAGTTCACGATTATGCAAATGTGAAGTGGGAAAACACAGCGTAAAAGGAAAACAATATTTCATCAGAAAGTAGAAAAGTTTGATTGTAATCATTAATTACGAACACTTAAGAGCGGCAAATCCAGAATATGAAATTGACTTTCCGTACGGGAAATAATTATTATAAAGTCTCTTTTTTTAAAAAAATCCGATAATTCACGCGCATATGACTAAATTTATGTAATTTTCATGTATATTTGCTGAAAATGGTTCGATTCAAGGACCGAACCGACTTTTTTCATAATAAACAATGGTTTAACAAAAAACAATTTGCGCACGGCTTACCGCGCCAGGCTCTTATTTAGCCCGCTATCCTTCACTTAATATGAAATTACTGCTACTGTTTTTACTTACTCTCTCTCTACTACTACTTACTACTATAATACTTTTGCAACTTACAATTTACAATTACATTACAATTTACAAGATTGCAAAATTGTTGTAAAATATTTGAAAGATTTTATGCCATATTAGTGTGATATATGTAGGTACATATAAAAATTTTTCAACAAACTTTAAGCTAAATTTTAGCTGCAATAAATAGAATTAAGGTACGGCTTGATCAACATACCTTAAGCGCTTCGAGTGCCTAGTCGATTTTTAGCGTTTGCGAATCAGCCCTATGTAGCTTGTGCAAAGCTACTCTCTCGATGGACACCCACGAGATATGTGTAATTCGAAGTTCAGACGCAGAATAGCCACACGGATTTCGAATCCGATTCTGTGGTTAGCTTATTCAGGCTTTGGGCACGCAATTGGAAATAGATCGGACATGCCGGCCTGCTGACAAGGAAAGTGGATAATAGAGAAAGCTCTTCCTCGGGTACAGTAACGTACTATACGCGGCACCTCTTCAGAGAGGAAATCCGGTATTGACGTAATTAGACTACATCGGCAGAGTACTAGACGTTTCACGTGCCGTGACACTATCCGTTCAAGGTATATGACCAGTAGATTTCGTACTGCTGACTCATATCTCTACCATAGTTAGATCGTCCGTAATTTCATCCTTTGGATTAACTGGAAATTAAGTTGACGATCGATATGGAATATGTAATGTGAAAGCCAAATCTAGCCGCGCACATGAATTCTTGTTTAATACCAAGTAACCTAGATCCAAAAGCGGAATAATATTATAATATGGTTATCATCTTCAAAGATTCCTTGAAATTGATAAAAGAAAATTATTATTTTTTATTGTTATAAATATTTACATCTACGCTCTAGTTTTTTTTTTTTATTAGAATTTTTAAAAAATTCCTTATTATTAGAATAAAAATTGTTTCTTCTTAAAAAAATCCATACACACATATACATACATACAGTATCCATACATGTTTGGATGCTAGACATAAGATTATGCGCGTGTTCTCCGCACATTATCGTGCACGATGTTATAATATCGCGTAATAACTATCCATCTTTAAAAAAGCATGCAAATCGATATTTCAATGTCATTATTGCCTCTTTTGCAAGACAATTTACGATGCCGATAATTTCTTTCGCTGTATTTACTTCACGAACAGCTGATATTGCTCAAATAGCGTATTTTAACAGTTGAAAGAGAGTTAGTAACAGTGTGAGTGATTTTCGTTTAATGTGAATTTAATATACTGATTTGAAGAAGGAAGAAAATTTTAATACATTCTTCTCGAGTTTACAATGGGTAAACTTCAAATCGAGTTGAAATTTTATCATTTTTTTCGAAAATGCGTAGTTTTCGTAAAATTAAGGGGTTTCAACACTTTCTGTACACCTTATATAAAATATAATTAATAAAATAAGAGACAATAACTAAACGAATAAATCAATTTCAGTTTAACATTTTATGAATATTTATTAAAGATCGCTTATTTTTAATGATTATCTTAAACTAAATATGTATATGATCTCATAGATTAAATGTGATATATTATATTTATATGCATCGGTTATATGGCTATACACGTATTTTCATACAGTGGTAAAAACATTTCTTTTTTTTATTTTTAAATTTATTAAATAATAATATAGCGTAAAAAAATGAATGGCGCGTGTGTAATGCGTATTTTGTAATTATAATATCAATAAACGTATAACAAATAAAACAAATTTCTAAAATCAAAATTATATTACAATTATCAAAGTTAGTATCACAAAGAAATATTCACATTATGATTCATATTATATGATATGATATTATATGATAGTATAACATGATAGCATCAACTACAGAACGTAAATAAGATTTGATAGTTATAAATAATAATCGTATAAGCAAGCCATGTTTCTATAAAAACTATTCTAATATTTTTGAATTTATATATTATTCAATTAATTCGCTCTTTAATAAAAAAAAATTCGTTGACAATTTTTCTCTTATTATTATTCATTTTTTAAAACAATTCTAATAGTTTTTAATAGAATTGCTACTAATGTGTATTTCGATTTATAACTATACAAATTATAATTCTATTTATTATTGCATCTGAATGATTGAGAATAACTTTGAATTTTAATTGTGTTAGAAGTGCAATTCTAAAATTCTAAACTATATCATATAATTGATAATATAATTGATCATTGAGCATCTAGATTTGACTGTAATATCAGCAAATATACTTTTAATGATTTAGAGGTTTATCTTATTCGTTACACTTATTTATTTTAACATCGTTAATTTGCGATAAAAATTATAATATATACGATAATGTAAGAAAACATGCACACACTCTTTTAGCGTTTAGCATCAATTTTATCAAATGCTTAAATTACGAAGTCACTAATATAATTGTATGATTAAACGAACTTACCTGTAAGTGAAGTTCTATCATAATTGTATGAAGCGCCTCTTCCGAAGAGATCAAAATGTAGTGCCCTCTACTCTATACCGATCGTCACAATTTTTAAAGTTTTTTGTTTACCTCCATCTTGATTGGCGTGATCTTCATTCGTGTTCAAAGTGTATTTGTCGTAAAAATTTAACAGGGATTTTCAAATTTATTCATTGAAAATTAGGGAATATTATTACTGGGAGGGATTGATCTCTTCGGAAGAGGCGCTTCATACAATTATGATAGAACTTCACTTAAAGGTAAGTTCGTTTAATCATACAATTGTATTTCGCGCCTCTTCCTCGAGATCAAAATGTAGCTGTTCAAAGTTTTTTTACGGCAATAAAATCACGCATAAAATATTTTATCAGCAAACAATTTACATACAGTACTGTGAAAAATTATAGACTCAAACTCATTTCTTGCTATTATAAAATTTCCCTAATTTCAAATTATTATTCAACTATAGATATGAGTACAAAGGAATATTTAGAAATGTTGTACGTGCAGGTCTTTACTATATCTGTTCTAATCGCTATACTGTCTCCCTCTATGTGTGAATGAGATAGACAGAACTGTGAATAATTATAAACTCATTAGTATTTGGGAGCTCGTAGGGAAAGACCACGCTATTTTATTACGCAAAAGTGATACATTAAAACAATTTTGATTTAATTGTATAAGTGTTTTTGTATATTTCATTATGCCTCGTGGTAAACAATTGAGTGACATCGAAAAACAAAGAATTATTGATTTAAAAACCTGTGGAATGACACAAAGGCAAATAGCTAGTACAATTAATAGATCGCAAAGTGTCGTGAAAAATTTCCTCAAACAGGGAATTAAAAATTATGGTAAAAAAAACGATTAGGACGACCTCCAAAATTTGCGCCCACCGTAAAGCGTGCGGTTTTAAGAGAACTGTCCGCCACTGGAGCGTCGTCGTCACAAATAGTGCGCAGATTTAATTTGAACTGTGACTCGAGTCTTGTAAGAAAGTGGGCGAAAGAATCTGGACGTTTTAAATACCAAAAATATTTAAAGAAACCAGCTTTAAAGGCGCGTCATATTGAAGCTCGACTAAGATTTGCTGAATATTATATACAACGAGGCGATATCTGGAAACATGTGATATTCAGTGACGAAAAGAAGTTTAATCTTGATGGGCCTGATGGATTCCAGTACTATTGGCATGATTTAAGGCAGGAAAGAAAAATTATGTCACGCAGAGCACAAGGAGGTGGGTCTGTCATGATTTGGGCTGGAATTACTCGACTTCACAAAACAGAGCTGGCATTTATTAATGGTCGGATGAACGCTGCTGCCTATCAGGAGTTATTACAAGATGAATTATTGCCTTTCATTATTCTGACTGAAGATGAAAACATAATTTTCCAGCAGGACAACGCACCAGTACACGTAGCTAGGTCTACAAAACAGTGGCTACAAGACTTCGGTGTACAAACATTGCAGTGGCCAGCGTTAAGTCCTGACTTAAATCCTATTGAGAACGTTTGGAGCATCTTGGCGAGGAAAGTTTATGATCAAGAAAAGCCACAGATTGACAATGTTCACCAACTTAAAGAAAGAATACGATTTGCTTGGTCTGAAATTTCATCTTTAATTCTAACAAAATTAATAGATAGTATACCTAACAGGCTATTAGATGTGATTAAAAATAAAGGTAAATGGACAAAATATTAAAGAAAATACTACATAAAAATTTATTTGAGTTTATAATTTTTCACACTTTTCCACCAGTGTTAGTAAATAATTTGCTTTTCTTTATTGTAAAATGTAACCAAGACAAATAAAATTGTTTATTAACTTCTCTCTTTGTTTATATTACTTGAGTCTTTATAAGTTCCAAAAAATTTCTATTTGATTTCAAAAAATATTTCTAAATTAGGTTGAGTCTATAATTTTTCACAGCACTGTATTATAATTGTTATAAAACATATAACATATAATTTTAATATAACACAAAATAAATAATCTTAATATAACACAAAATAAAAATTATTAATAATAATGAAAACAATACAAATAACTCTTTTAAAACTAAAAGTATTGATTCAAAATTGCCAATGCATAAGACTTGTTATCTGAAATAACAGGACGATTATAAAATCTGGCAAAAGTTTGGGCCTTATTAGTCCAACCGGCGGATTTGAGAATTAAATCTATGCTGACACCACTGCGTTTAGCAGCAGAAGTTGATGCATGCCTTGTACTATAAGCACCAAACTTAGAAGTATCAAGCCCGCTAACACTTAAAACAGATTTTATCCATCGACTTAGAGTTTGACTTCCTACAGCTTTGTGAGGTTTTTTAATCGCAACAAAGAGTTTATTTTCTTCATTTCGAAGAATTTTGGTTCTTTTTAAATAAGAAGTCAACGCAGCTGCTGGACAAATGGACGAATTACTTTCAAAAAATGGTATTACCAGAATTGGTTGAACTTTTCCCGGTTTTGAAGTCTTAATATTTTCCGATATTTTAATCTCATAACTTTTGACATTTAACATAATATTTCTTATATCTATCAAGGATAAAGTTTGCATACGTTGACCTGTGACAAGAGCCAACAAAATAACCAACTTTTTAGATAACTCATCGAGTGAAAGATCATCATTTGAGTTAAATTTACTTAGATAATCTAAAACTATTTTTGGATCCCAAGTACAATCGTATTTGGCCTTGGCTTTAATCTATAAACGCCCTTGAAAAAACCTTTAATTCTAGAATCATCTGCAAGACTGGAACCTTGGATCTTTCCAATAGCTGAACGGAAATAATTCAATGTGCCATAAGAAGCACCATTTTTATATTGAATAGTTAAAAATCTCAAAATCAAGGGAACTGTAATATGATAAGGATCAGACTGATTATTGTTGCAGAATTTCCACCACTTCTTAAAACCTATATCATATTGTTTTAAAGATGATTCACTAAGAGACGATATAATAATATCTGCAGATTCTGCCGGAGTTTCATTTAAATGGAGTGCTTTCCTGATATAATTCCTGCAACCAGGGTAATCCTTGACCAAAGAGGATGAGATTTCCTGTTTAAAGATTGCAATAAGTTAACATCAGGTAAAATAAATTGGTGATGAATCAAGTAATGACATATACACCGGAAACCAAACTTGAGCTGACCAGAGCGGAACTACTAGAATTCCTCTACATTTTTTGAATCTAATTTTTTCAAGAGTACGCAAAATAATTGAGAAGGGAGGAAAAGCATAGAAATAATATTTTTTCCAACTGATTGTGAAGGCGTCAACTCCAATTGAACCAGGATCTTTTTTCCACGAAATATATTTTTTACACTTGGTGTTTGTTCTAGTAGCAAAAAGATCAATTTCCGGATTTCCAAACTTCGAAATTATTTGGCAGAAGGCGGATTGAGATAGAGCATATTCAGTCTCAGGCTCTAATCTACGAGATTCAAAATCTGCCTCAACATTATCTACAGAGGCTATATAGCTAGCGAATATCCATAAATTTCTATCTTCACACCACTGCCAGATTTCTTTAGCAATTTTGGCAAGTTTTGGAAACTTAACACCACCTTTTTTATTAATATAAGCAATGGCCGTGGTGTTATCTATTCTCAATAAAACATCACAATTTTTAAGCTCATTAGCAAAGCATTTTAAACCAAACCATGCAGCTAATAATTCCAGATAGTTAATATGATGATCTTTTTCCTCTTCACTCCAATGACCATTAACTCTATGCTTATCACAAAAAGCTCCCCAACCTGACAAAGATGCATCTGAAAAAATTTCAATAAAAAGGTCAAATCTTTTTATATGATTCTTTGCCTGAAATATATGATTACTCCACCAATCAAAATCCTTATTTAAACTAGGAGATAATATCATATTAGCCTCAAAATTATTATTGTTACATTTAAGAGCTAAAAATCGCTCTCGCTCAAAAAACCTAATATAAACTCTCCCATACTTTAAAGTTGAACAACAAGAACTTAAAGTTCCAATGAAAGAGGCAAAATCTCTTATTTTACAATGATTTATGACTTTGAAATTATCAATTTTAAATTTAACTTTTTCTTGTTTTTCTAAAGGAAGTTCAACAGTCATTTTTTCTGAGTCATAGATGCTTCCAAGGAATTTGCATCTAGTCGAAGAAATCTTATGACTTTTCCGTTCATTAATTAAAAAACCTAATTTTCTTAATAACTCAACAGTAACCCTAACGCTTTCTTGACATTTAATTTCAGAATTCTCAATAAGTAAAACGTCATCCAGGTAAATAACTGATGTATAACCCAAATTTCTTAAATATGAAACGACAGGTTTCAAAAGTTTAGTGAATGTATAAGGAGCTGTACTTAATCCAAATGATAAACAAGTAAATTCAAACAATTTTTCTTGAAACCTAAATCTTAAAAACTTTCGATCAGAAACTCTAATAGGAAACATAATAAGCATCTTGAAGGTCAATTGTTGCCATGAAACAATTAGGAGTTAATAAACGTCTAACAACTTTTTCATCTTCTAACTTAAAATGTTCTGTATTAATAAATTCATTTAGATTTTTCAAATTTAAAATTAAACGAAAAGATCCATCAGGTTTTGGAATTAAAAAGATTTTAGAAATAAATTGTCTTTTACAAGGAGTAACCTCACAAATAGCACCTTTTTAAGTAGATCATTTAAAAGACCACTAATTGCAGTACTTTCCTGCAATGACCATTTAGATTCTACGGGTGGAACAGGCTGCAAAACCTTTGATACAAATGGAATTTTGTATCCACTAATCCAGCTCAAGATTAGTTTATCAGAAGTGATGTCCAACCAGTGAGATTGAAAATGCTTAAGTCTACCTGCTAATAAACCACTTACAGCCGTTATTCCTGCTTCTTCGACGTTAATTGACTGTCCTTCTGTTGTGATAGGGGTCGACGGCTGGGATGTTTCTGCTTCTGATATGGTTGATAAGACTTCCGCCCGCCCGACGCCGAGTTGCGCGTCGGTTTGAACGATTGACGACGAAACGGGCGTTTCGAGTTTTTTAAAAGATCCGTTTGATTCTGTTGAGTTTTAGGCTTTAAACTCTTGCTCGAATTTTCAATAGTTTTTGCAGCTTTAACTTTTTCATCCAGTTTATCTCCAAAAAGCCACTCATCAACAGCAGTCACATTAAGCGTCTCTTTCATAGATGCATTAATGTTCTTCAATATAAGGCTCCGACGAATACTGGATTCTGCATGTTGAAGATCTGCCAAGAGTTGTAAAACTCCCCACAAGGATTCAGTTAATTCCTTGGTCGGCAACTTCTCATCACTTTTGAAACTCGTAATTTTAATAAAAACATCCAACAAACCCGCGAGACTAGTTGTTATCCTCACCTGCTTCTCAACAATTCGACTGTCTCTTTTAGTTATGGTCTCTTGAAGGCAAGCTTTTAATTTCGGATTTAATTTAGGAGGATCCATCATCAAACAATTTTCGGGCGATAGAAATTTTTTGATCAATTCTTTTCTCTTTTCTGTAGTAAGACCTTTTTTAATTATTTTTTCTATTCCAGTAACAAATTTTGAATGTATAGCAGGTGCTAATTTCCTGTCCGGATGAACCCTCTCTCCTATAGCCTGGAGAATTTCAGGGTCAAGGTCTGGTTCTTTTGGATTCTGTGAATCTGAAGAGAATTTTTGCTGAATTTGAATCTGTTTTGGGGCAGAAGAAGCCTGAGCAACCTGATCAGAATGAGCCATCAGGTCTAACTGTGCCATCTGGAGCGATTGACTCTGATTGTTAGTATCATTGATTGGTGTCGTATCCTCAGGATCAATATCTCTCGAAATCTGAGATACTTCTTGTTGATATGAAGAAACAGAAGATCTGTCAATCGAACATTCTCGAGATCTACGATCAAGACGAGAACTACTACGGCTTTTACTCCGATCATGATTTAAATATTGATCACGACTGAGGTTGCGACTTGAATAACGTCTACGCCGGTCGTAATAATCATAATCTCTATCGTTGCTTCGTCTGCTAGATTCAATACGATAGCGTTTACCATGATGCTTACGATGATAATCTATATATGATCGATATTTGTGTTCACCACCTCTTCGATTACCTAATACATCGAAATTAAATAAATGATAAACCAGATCATAATGGAAAATTAACCATTAGAAATGCAAAAATGTTAAAGAGTTAACACAGAAAGACTGCGAATTAAATACTATCAATGTCGGTTGGACCGACTCGATAGGGTTATGTACGTTGGCAGTTATCAAAAAATACGTTTGAAACGTACAAAAAATTTTGATACCAAAGTCAGTTAGACCGACATGGTAAGGTTATATGTTAGCGTTGTCTATGTCGGTTGGACCGACTTGACCGTTACTTAACACATAATAACTGACAACATTATGCTCAACGTAATAACAACAGCAGCAGCATTTAGTTGAACTAAATGTGCATAATAAAAAACTTACCATAATAAATTGATCGATCCTTCTTATGACAATCAATTCTTTTCTTTAATCTTTTAATTCTATTTCTCAACTCAAACTCCTTGTCTTCATGATCAATTAAATGTTTTTTCCTTTTATTCGACATTATATTAACCAAAATTTTGCTGATAAATTATTACTCGTGTGACGTGTTCGGCACAAAGAAGAAGAATGAAGATCACGCCAACCAAGATGGAGGTAAACAAAAGACTTTAAAAATTGTGACGATCGGTATAGAGTAGAGGGTACTACATTTTGATCTCGAGGAAGAGGCGCGAAATACAATTATATACGCGACTTACGAACGGACGATTATTTAAACTAGTGCGCATAATATCCGCGCGCTGGCTCTTATATTAGTCCCTTTTTATACTAATTTCGTATTTAGATTTCAGAGGCTTTGCAATTCATTATAGATTATTTAAACGTCTATGATTTATCAGTTTTAAGCCTTTATATTTCAAAAACTATTGCTTAAAATAAAAAAATTGCAAATATTTATATTACTTAATTTTTCTAGAATATAATGGGCATATCAGTTTCATCTTAGATTGAATCTCTTTAAGGTCAGGTAAAGGTTACCTTATGTTTTAAATAGAACCCGCTATTTTTTATTGCATCTTCTCATAGAGGTCCAGCGATTTCAATGCAATTCTTGATACAATAACATATGAAATGGATAGAACTTATTCCAATGAAGTATGCAAATTATTTTACTTTGACTTACATCTGATCTTCTTGAATTTATCGGAAATCTGATTTGTGAATATTCAGAGCTACAACTGCAAGAACTGCACTTTGATTTTATTTATCGTAGTTTATGTTCGTACAGGTATTTTGCATAGAAAAGTTCTGCTTTTTCACAACGACAAATACAAATTTTCAAAAATATGACGTAATAGATACCGTTGATTTGCAAATTTTGTTTTGTACTAAATTTCTGCCTGTAGTACATTTTTTATTACTCTCCATAAACTAATATTATATCAGTTTTAGATAATTATAGTATACTTTTTATCAATTTTTTTTTAAGGTTCCAAGATTACCTTCAGTTTTTTATAAGTAAACCTATAATTCTTTTACGCCCATCTTTTAGCGGAAGTTCAGACGAGTTCTGCAAGCATCATAAAAATTTTAAAATTGAATAGTTTACGAGATATTTTATACTTAAATTTGACATAATCTTACATTAACTATAAAATATCTTGTAATATTCATTTTTCGATGATCTTACCTTAATACTTTTATATATGTGTACGCGTGCGTGCGTGCGCGCGTGTGCGCGCGCGCACATATATATATGTATAATTTAAGATTAGATATTAACTTTTTTTTGTTATAGAAAATATAAACAAATATTTTTCTAATAGTAAACCATTTTAATATTTGTATCACTCTAAAACTTATTCTAACATGTTCTTTATTTACGTATTAGAATAAATTTATTTATTAATGTGAGTCAAAAAAATAGGAAAAGGTTTATTTCTCTCTTACAATTAGTATTTCAGCAAGTTAAACTGCATGATATAAAGTAGATAGACTAGAAAAAAATAGATGAAGTATGTTTTGAGAGTTAAAAAATATTGAGAGAAAATAAATTAAAGTTTTTAAATAAATTGAAAACAAATATTTTATAGATATATAACACATAAATAATAAGTTTTTATTAAAAACATTATTATTCTTTCAAAGACGTAGGTTTAATCGACCAAACTGGCAATTTATTGATTCAAATGGATCACAACGTTTCGACCATGGGTTTTGGTCCTTATCAAGTGAACTGAAAAATTTTTTAGCGATATTATAAGAAGTAAATAACTGATAACACCAATAAGCGAAAAATATATACATACAGTATTTTAGTTAGCTGTTAAATTGCGAGAAATGAGGAAATCACTATGTCAAGATTGCATTATGTCAACCTCTCCGTCAAGCATACTAAAAAAGACTAAACGACCTTTATTAATCTATCATAAATATTGTTCAAATTCTCAGTGTCCTTTTGTAAGTTGATAATGTTGTCAAACTTTTTAATAAAAAACATTTCAGCGATTTCTCTCTTTCTCACATGTTTTTCATTATGTAAAATAATCGGCATTGATCAATCAAAGTCGTGTTTAAATTCCGATTTATGTTTACTAATGACAGAAAAATTACTTGCGTGCAATTTTATGTTGTTAAAATGTTCTTTGACACGGGTACCTAAATGTCTTTTCGTTTGGCCAATGTATGACGCGTTACAATTTTTACAATCTAATTTATAAACGACTTCAGTCCTGTTGTTAATAGGCATTCTATCTTTGCCTCGCTTAATCAATGTATTAAGTTTTTTAGGTACATTGTAGACAACATTAAGACCAATATTTTTAAGAACACGACTAATCTCATCGCTCAAGCCTTCAACGAACGGTAGAGAAATGTAAAACGGTATGTCTAAATTATCACCTTGTGTGTTCATATTTTTATTATCACGATGTTTTAAAAAATTAAGTCTTTTGTGAACGTAACGATTAATAATTTGTGTTGGGAAACAATTATTGGATAAAATCTATTTCACAGTATCAATATTCTTACAATGAAACCGAACGTCTGATAAAATAGCACGATCAACAAGATTATAAATGGTGTTCATTTTATATTTAAACGGATGATTAGAATGAAAATTAATGTATCTATTAGAACACGTAGGTTTCCTATACCAATTATTAGTCAAAAGCCTCCCATCCAAACGAATGACTGTCGTGTCCAAAAAACTAATACCAGAATCAGACTCAATTTCGTGCGTAAATGTTAGACGCTGATGATAATTATTGAAGGTCAATTTTATCTCGTTTAAGTCAGTCTCTTTTAAAACTAATTTATGAAAATTAATCCTATTCTTCCATTCTTAAAATAGAAATGACACTTTAACATTTTTTACCGTTTTTTACGAAACATGGATGATTGCATTATTTGAAGTTGAAAGTGTTTAATAGACTTCATTTAACAATGCTACATTAAAATACAATGCATAATATTTATGAATGCTCTTTTTTTAATTTCCTTTTTTCAATTACAAAAAATTCTAATGTTTTGCCCCTAAATTTATATTATATATAACTATATATACTGTATTTTGTATATAAGTTCAGCAATATTAAGAAAATACTGTTAACTAACTGAATGTAATTGAAACATCAAACACATAATGTTTGTCTTATATTTTAAAAATTTACGATGATCCATTTCAATTATCGGTTTATTCAAACAGATCACGCTTTTAATTATTTATCATTAATTTATTATTATATAATTTTTGTACTTATTTTTTAATTTACTATTATTAATTTATTTTTTTCTGAATATGAAATCAGTATAAAAAGAGGCTAATAAGAGCCAGTACGCGGATATTAAGCGTAACAATCTTATTTCTAAATTCTATTTTAGTTAAACGTTTCGGTCCTTCCTTTGGACCATCTTCAGTATGTTAATTAATAATAAAATCCACGTCCGCATCCCCGTCTTACATCCCTGGTAAGTCCTCCCAGCAATCAAAGACGAGATGAAGAACAAGGCGCGAACGTCTTGACCTCCGCAAATAAACAAACAATACAAAGCAATATTGTTGCTCTTATTAGCCGCTTTTTATACTGATTTCATATTTGTATTTCAGAGCCTTTTCGGCTCTTTAAATTTATTATATTTTTTTCTAAATTTAATTTATTTTCACAAATGTTTTCTGTCGCCAATAAATTTATCACAAAAAACACATACTTACTATTAATTTATATATTTTTCTAGAAAATAGGCATATTATAAACAAAAAATAATTTTAGCAAGAAAAACAGGTTCTTTTAAATAATTTACTATTTAGACAAATAATATTAAGATTAAACACAAATGTAGGTTAATTTTAATTAATAAAGTACATAAAAAATCAGAATAATATTATACAAAAATTCAGATAGAAAATAAGCTAATAAGAGCCAGGCGCAGAAATTAGACGTAACAAACTTCTCTTATAATCTTCTTTATTTGATTTGAACGTTCAGTCCTCCCCCTCCCCCCCCCCCTTTGGACCATCTTTAGCAGATCAATTGACAAAAAGATTCATGCGTCTTGATTCTCTTCCCCGCCTTCTACGTCTTCGAAAAGTCTCTCATCAATTCCAGCCGTTAAGAGATGACGAAAATAGTCTGAAAAGTCAGTATTGACAATCGTGAAAATTAAAGGAAATAATGTAAAAATTTAGATGGGAAAAAGAGTAAAATATGAGTAAAAGAGAGAACTCACCAAAGTGACTTAATTAAGATTTAAAAGCCCCGAGATTCGAGATGTCTTTTTCTCCCCACTTGCGTGCTTGCATGCGTACTGGTTTACTTTTATTGACCTGTTCATATTTTAAAACCGTCAGTGCTATTTCGTATATCGTTGAGGTCATGACGTACGTGTTCCTCGCTCCTTGTTCTTCATCTCGTCTTCGATCACTTTTGTGAGTTTTTTTACTGATCTTTTACTCATTTTCTCATCTAAATTTTACATTATTCCTTCCAACTTTCACGATAGTCAATACCTGACTTTTCGGACTATTCTCATCATCTTTAAACGGCTGGAATTGATAGAGAACTTACCAAAAATATAAGGCGGGGATGAGAATCAAGACGCATGAATTTATTTATCAATTACACTGCTAAAAATGGTCCAAAGAAAGGACTGAAACATTCAAATAAAATAAAGAAGATTTTAAGACAAATTTGTTGCTCCTAATTTCTGCGCCTGGCTCTTATTAGCCCATTTCCTACCTGACTTTTTGTATTTATATATCAGTATTTATATATATCTTTTCGTCTTGTTATTAGAATAATATTTTTATAATATAATAATCTATTTTTACATTTCTTCAAATTTTATTTCTATTGCATAAGGTGTCCATTAATGAAGATATATTGTGATACTTTAATTCATTACTTTAATTCATTATTTTCAAAATGTATTTTGTAATGTAATAATGTATGTGCGCTTTAATAGAAAAGATGCTTTAAATAATATTTTTATTTCAACTAAAATTCATGATTAATTATTTTTTTCCTATTTTAATGATTTGTTCTTGATTTAAAATAAAAATAAATAAGATTTAAAACTGCAAAAAAATTTCTATTTTACAAGTGGCAAAGAAGAAAAAAAATCCACTTTATTTATGAACAAAAGGAAAAGGGTCAATAAGGACGTTTTTTGGCCCTCACAGGATTTTCAAAAACAATTTTTTTTTTATTGTACGATTATTAGGAATGTCAAAAATAATCATTAGGTGAGATCATTTTTAGCAATCAAAATATCGTCAACATAAAAATGCAATCATTATCACACAATTTTTTCTTCGCGATGTGAACATACATGGATCTTGACCTGTTGGTTGCATATCTAATTGCTTTAGTTTTGTCACAAGACAGCGATACCATTGCAAACCTGATTGTCGCAATTCGTAAAGTGCTTTCTTCAACAAGCACACACTGTCTCGATGCTCGTTCATTGCATTTAACCAACGTCTTTAAGTTCTTGTGACATATTCTCTCCGAATTATTTTCGCACTTGAGCCAACATGTTTTCCAGCAACTATCTTCGTCAGTACTTCTCGTAATTGCTCAGGTATCTCCATGTATACATCCTCTTCCAGTTCACCATTGAGGTAGGCAGTTACCACGTCCATTTGATGAATTTGTAATCCCAACTCTGCTGCCAATGCCGCCAATAGTCGAATTGAAGTTGTTCGTGCAACCGGAGAATAAGTTTCATCCTCCTGGAGGAAATCCTCCCCTGGACGTTGTGAGCAACCCTTTGCCACGAGACGTACCTTTTTCTTCGTGATTAGTCCATTATCTTTGGCACAGAAAACAAATCTGCTTCCAATCACTTTTCGTTTTTGCGGTCTCGATACGATTTCCCAAGTGTTGTTCCGAATCTGTGCAAGATATTCATCTTTCATAGCTGCTCTCCAGGCTTCGACATCGTCGCTTTGCTTCGCTTCTTGCCATGTTACCGGATTGTGAGTTATTGTTAAATTGCATTCCACAAATACATCATCGTCTGAAGTCTCTTCAGGTAAGCCGTCATCATCAGAAACTTCATTGTTACTGTCATTTTCTTTATTGTTGTTAGAACCATGTGATACAATTTTTTCGGTCTTCCAAACGATCCGGAACACAATAATCTTGGCCTTCCCCTTCCACGTTTTGATAGTTGTCTCAATTGTATTTAACATTGCTGTGTCCCCGTACACATACTTGGAACTCACTGATTCATTGTCTTCGTCTTCTACCTGTCGCGCACTTACTTGCGAATTCACGGGATACTTTGCTAGACACTTTTTGGCGAAATTACCGATTATTCCACAGCGGAAACATTTTAGTTTTCTTTGTCCCGCATTCGCTTGATTTTTGGTTTTACCACTTCTTGAGCCTTCACGATTGTCCTGTGATACACGCATGTTTCGACGAAATTGTGTCCTATTCGTGTACATGACATTCTGTTCCACATTGTCGCTCGCTTTTCGCGATTCATATTCTTCGAGTATTTTCACTCGCGGTTTCGGGATCTGGTAACTCGTCCCGTGTCTCAATAGCGCAACGAAAATGTCCAAATGATTCCGGCAAACTATACAACAATAAAATTGCTAATACTTCCTCGTTGACAATCAAACCGATCTCTTTTGCCACTGCCTCGAAAAATTCCATTAAATTAGTTCGCACGATTCACTAATTCAAACTCAGAATATTATTAATGAATTAATATCGTGATATACAATTTTACATGAAGAACAACGCGACGCCATGACAATATATAAAGTTATCGATTATAAAATATGAATATCAAAATAGATAGGGCGTCAATAATATCGCGACTTGCTCGAGTGAAGTCACTTCGTATTTCCAACAATAATTAAAACCTATTAAAAATGAAAAAATTTATTATTACACAAAATATTTTTTATTAAATAATTAAAATATAATACAATAAAGAAAAATTGCGGAATATACAAATCAGCGTGTATAGTAGTCAAAGATGTACTGTTCATAATGAAGACACTAATTATTATTAATGGCTATATATTATTTATAGCTATTATTAATTAACATGTTAAATATCTAATTAACGGGAAATGGGCTATTAAGAACTAGGCGCGGTTAGCGAAGCGCAGATTCTTCTTTTCTAATGAGTATTTATTGATTAATTCTATAAATGTACGTTTTGATCTCTGGATTGAATCATCATCAGTATATAAATCAAACTAGAAAGTTCATACGACCTTCAATGACTCCAGCGATCTCCAAGACAGTTGATCGCGACAATTCTATGTGTTAACTCTATTTTAATATAATCTTTCTAATATAATCACTCTTTTTTGCATTTTAACATCTAATTTATAATAATTTACATAAAATTTACATCATCTACATAAAAAAAAGTCCGTGTAAACATCATATAGACAATACGTAAACAATTCATGTAAACAATTCATGTAAATTTGAAATCTATGCCACAATAATGTCTCGCACCGCAACAGCGGACCGCGTATTTACACGCGAGCCGCCCAATTGCGAGTATCTTACGATTAGATTAATTATCGAATCACAGTAACGGTTGAAGGTCAGTCTTCTTAATAGGCTTAATCGATAGCTTAGGTCTCAATTATACGGAAAATGTCTACTTTTGTTTTACGTGCCCTATAAATGGAAATAGTACGATGCAAAGTCCCAATGTAAAAATTTTATTACGAAACGTCTCGGGTGTCGTAGTTGTCATAGTCACACCTTTTCTTTCCTTTTCTATTACATACGTTTGTCCTTTTCTTTTATATGCAAAAAATTTCTGTGCGGTTAAAATTTCCAACATAATGCTAGCGATATTTGCAGCTGACCTCGATTGTGTCAGATCTGTCAAATCATGTCAAATATAACAAGCGAGATTATGTGAGATATAACATTTTATATTTACACAGTCATGTGAGATTATTATTTTATTTTTATGCAGTTAGATGTGAGGTGTTATTACATTTATAGATATTTTAACAATGCTGGTTTCAATTACATTTACACAGCATTAACGGTTTTGTTTTCGCTAACATCGGATTTCTTGTGATATTACCAAATGCTCATTTTCCCGTTATGATGGGTGTAAATGATATGAAAGAATATGCGGCAAAATATCCTATCAATGAAAAGTGCTCTGTGATCCGAATATATTAGATATGCAGATTACTGGGGCGAATTTCTCAACAGTCCAAATGAACTAAGTATTTTATAATACTTTAAAGAATAAAAGAGAGTAAAACAGATCATTATTTTGTAATTGATATGAGTCGAACGAGAACAAAATATGCGGTGTATTATCTGCAAAGGTAATTATTATCCACCGACAATTCCGCTGACAATTTACACACACACACACATAATATATGATTGGACATACATTTCAACATTGGACATTCATTTACAATCTTAATAACACAGAATAATTAGGTCTCTAATAGATTTAATTGATGGCCTTAGTTCATATTATATGAAAAAGAGCAGAAGAGAGAGAAAGCTTTTTTTACAAGATCTTGTATTATGGTCAAATATATTTTTATCGTTATAATAAAGAAATTTCTTATTGACAAAATATTTTATTATTAATTAAAATATAATATAATACAATACGAATAAATCGTTACATAACAACACCAAATTTTTTGTATTAAATTTTTAAGATTTTTATATTTTTTGCAATATTTTTTGGTATATTACTTTTACAAGAAAGAGAAATTTAAATAATTTTTTATTTTAATTTGGCGTATTTTCTTTTATATCATAATTTGTTATAGAGAAGATAGATTTAAACAATACACAATAAAATGACGCTTCTTCGTATAATGTCTTCTTGATGTATTAAACTAACTGTACAATAATTTTGTGTAAACAAGCCCGCATGGACTTATTGCTTCTTTTTTACCTTTTCTTGGGTTGTAATTAAAAATGTAATTTTTTTCAAAGTATTCGCATATTTCAAAATCAAAAGAGTACGTCACACAATTTAAAGCATGTATTACTTAGGATTACATCTTATAATATATGTCAAAAAAAACAGTGATCCGTGAGGTATAAGTTAATGTAAATATTTACCTGCTTTTGTTCTATATATTTTTATTTATTTAAGTAAACATGTTTGTTTATTAGGCTGTTAAATACATAATAAAAATTCACGAAATTATCGTACATTTTACGTTTTCAAAACATGCTATAAAATCGATATCACGAGCATAATGGTCTACAGGAATTGTTGTATAAGCTATTTTTTTCTTTGAAAATATTATGTTAATAAAGATACATGGATTATAGGTACTTTATTTGCAAAGCAATATTTTTTATATGACACATAAAGCATTATTTTCCATTATTATTTTTAATAATCCGCATGTCATTGATAAAATTAAACTTTTAATTTTTTTCATAAAATTATACCTTTTTTATACAAACATACACTTTTTGTACAAATTTTACATTTTATCGGTTTGGACTTGTAACAATAATATATTAAAGTTATGTGTATATTTACTATGCATTTGAGTGCTACAGTTACTTCTATGTATACGTAGACTCACATATTTGTTCATATATTTCAAGATATTAAAAATATTTTTTTTCTGAAAATAAAATTTACAATAAAATTAGATTATAAATTATTCTATTGTATTCTCTCTTTATATCTTTGTATAATCAATAGATAATACAAGTCTATGAGAGAAAAAGATTTATGAATATGTGAATAAATTTATACAATTATGTGAAAATTACTACAGAGAAAAATTGAGAAATTTATTATTAATAATTTATTTTGTATTAAGATAAGTTATTTGAATGTGTTTCAATGTGTAAAAATAAACGTTTTTGTAAGACCTACGATTACTTGGTAATAGTTCTTTTTTCATGTCGTGTGCACATTTGCAAGGTAGACTGGACTTCAAGTTTAATGACGCTATTCACGCGATGGAAGCCAGCGACGGTGCAATACCATTTTATTGTTCTATATACATATAAACAACTCAATACCTACACGCGCAATGCTCTCATTAATGTCACGTAACTGCTTATCACATCTTATTAAGTGCCAGGAAATTTGATTCTGGCCCCGATACAACCGCAAGTTCTAGTTAAATGTGATGTATTACTTCATCAGTCATATTACAGATCGCCGTAACAATCGCACTTTTATATGCAGTAAAATCAACGTGTCAAATCGTCGAAATAACGTTCACTAACAAATAACTGGTAATCGATAACGATTGTATTATTGACATATCAATAAATATTGTTATAAATTAATAAATATTATTGATAGTTCTACTCCTTAGCAACATAAACTTTCTCTTAAAATCATAGAAAATTCCATATGTATATTTTTATTATCACATTTAGAAGTAAAGTATATTAATCTTAAAGACATCAAATATGCCATAATTGATGAATTTATTTAATACGGGATACCGTGAAATATAAAATAATTATGCGATTATTAACAAAGCAGTCAAAACTTTCAAAAGATAGAAAGACATATTTTTTGATGGTGCAATTTTATCTTTTGAGGATGCATAAAGTATTTTAACTAATTTTGTTATACAGAATAACAAGTGATTTAAGTGAATATACAAAATTATTTTGTAAGCAATTAAAGATTAAAAAATTTATTTGTACAAAAATTATACCGCTTGAAAAATGAAGTAATGTGTGATTAGTTTTTTTAGTTGGAAGTGTAAAGGCGATTTCAAAATCAACTTTATTTTTTTAATTGGCTTGCTATATTTTTTATCTTTAATGTGATATAGCTGTTTCTTTTCTTGTTGAGACAAGTTCAATGACCTACTAATTAGAGGTCATTCAAGACCATGGAAGGTTGTAAATTAATGAGATCTTATTACGTTTAATAATTTGTTTAATCCAAAATAACAACTATAATTTAGTAGTTTCTGTGTTTAACTTTTCATATTTGACTTTACTTCTCTTGGCTTTTGAGCTTTGTGTACATTTGTTAATGAGTTTGCTCGCCCAGTTAACTAAGATCGATGCTAGAGAAGAAATAAACATATCATTGTGGAAACTGACAATGTTAGTTTTGATCAATTAGCATTTTTATTGAATGTAGTGGAGGAGACACATTGCTAATTGCCAATTTCACTGCACGACATTTCCAGTATCTCATAAGAAAACTAATTCTGCTTTTTTAATAGTAAATAAAATTTTGCACAAACTGAACATTATACAACGTTTTACAACGTTATGGGTAGTCTTGACTGCATAAATTGATGATATCAATTTATTTAATCAATTTATTTAATCAAATATTTAAATATGTATAAAAATTTATAAGTGAATTAATTCAATTTTATTTCATAAATTTTGTTTCATGTACGGTTTTATATTGCGGATTTTATTGTAAATCTCAAGAATTTAAAATATATTTATATCTTACAATCACTGCATTTCAATTTACGTAAGCGAGGAAAGCACACGGAGCCCACCTCCTGCATTTTCTGTTCTAATTTTAACTTTATCTAAATTAATCCTAATTGTAATTTAATTTAAGTTAGTTTAAGTTAGATTAGATTTTTGGGGGGGCCTGTCCTCGCATTTATTTTGCATTAAACATATACAAATAATATAGAAATCACACCCTGTTAAAGTCAAATTATTCAACATTCTTTTGCATGCTCTAAATTGAATTAAATTAAATTATATCTCGAAATTATATACAAACGCGGTTTAAAACAGAGTTAATGTGAATCTCAGTATCTTCACGTCTACAATACATATGAAGATTAAAGTCGGCGGTGAAGTTTCGCCTATTGTAAATAATTTTATATATTGATTTTTATTCAGTTCAAGAACTTTTTGGCCAAACAATATACATAAAAAATCGACAAACTATGAATACGGGCCTTATTCCCCATTTCCAATACCCCTCCTATCGTAGAGTGCATCTAATTAACGGAACAAATCATAAAGATAAATACTTCAGATTTTATGCTAACATAAGTTTAACATAGTTACGCATCTTTCGTGTTTAATATTATGTAAAGACTTTATTAAAATACCTTTTAACGTTTGATCTTAAATACGTTACTTCAATTTCTTTCCCTTCTATTAACTCTCTCGTGAAATGAAAACTTATATATACAGCGTGTCCCAGACTACCCGTGCCAGCCGTTTTTTGAGGAAAATACGCATTTTATAAAAAAATGTTTCAGATAAAAGTTGTAGGGTTTAAAAAGATTTATTTACTAATTTGATCAGTTTGACCTTGGGTGGCGTCGCCAAGGTCAGGGCAAAGTCATCTTGAATTTTTAATAGAATCACCCTATTTTTATTGTTGTTTATATAAATCGATTCCTCGCAGTATTCTGGATAAAAAGTATAAGGGTAGGATGGTCAAAAAGTGAATAGTTTACGAGATATTTTATACTTTAATTTGACATAATCTTACATAAACTATGAAATATCTCGTAAAATATTTATTTTTCGATGATCTTACCTAAATGTTTGTATGCATAAAATAATGAGAGGAATCAGTAGGTATAAAGAAAACATTTATTTTTAAGATAAAGTATGTAATTTGCAACTAGCAACTAAAAGACTTCCAGTTGTGGAGCCCCTAGCGGCGGTTGCGGCAATCACGGTCGGCTTACTCGTCACTGGTTATCCAATGCGCGCTGTATCTCCTGGATCCTTGGATTCTTCGCTGTAGCTTTCTAACGCCTGTGCAGAGTTGTCTCACTCTACTTAGTGAGAGCAGCTAGTCGAATTTAGTAGTCCGGTACGCTGACTTATATATTGCCGCCAATGTTTCTGTCTTACTAGAGAAACTCTATGTCTTACAGATTCGTCGCGCCGCGGCTTGCGAGCGCTTGCGAGAAAGCGCTTATGAAAAAGCGCTTGCGAGAAAGCTGTGTCTCGCGGGTTGCATGCTCGTTGGTGCTTATGTGAAATTGATTAAATCGCCACATAGAATACAGTTTTTAATATTATAGAAAGAATAGAACTTAAAACAATAATATGTAATAAAGTTATATTTTTATGACCGTTGGGGAATGTTAGATATTCCATTACTATTTTGAAACCAAAAATCGGTTAGCGAATAATTTTGCTAACGTAATTCTACAGGGTGTTTATGTTGAAATTGAGCAAATGCAGCATCTCGCGATACCTGTGGAACGCCTGTTGAAGTAGGGCTTGCAGAGCAATGTTTTTTTCTTTTTCTGTTTGATCACTTTTTTCAGTTCTGTTAAAATAAAAATGTGAAGCGAAACCTCTTGTTCAAATAAAGTCTACAAATCGATTGAAACATCTTTATTTAGTATTCAACCCCCATAACTTCTACAGGTTATAGGCCCAGAACATTTGCCACTGCGCTGGGACAAGATATTGTGAAGCGAATTCTGTGGTGTAGGTTATCTCGAAATATTGACATTTTTCTTTTCTTTCTTTCTCGCGCCGAAACAAACTCTCGAGTCAAAAACAAACATTGCGAAAAATGTGTGTTGTTGCACACCCGAACACTGTACAAACAATAACTCCTGCCTTCCACGAAGAAGAGGTTAAGTGAACACGGAGTACGCGTGTGTTGAAAGCGAGTAAGTGCAGCATAACACAGATAGAATGAGCTACACAAGCATAAAAATCGAAACTACTTAGTAAAGAAAACTTTGACACTTGGAAAATCCAAGTAGAAGCACTATTTATAAAAAACGACAAGTGGAAATATATATAAGCGGAATCTGCGCGAAACCGACCGAACCACCGGATGCCGTTGCTGCATGGGAGTCCAATGACGCAAAAGCAAAACCTGACTTTATTTTGATCATTTGCCCATCAGAATTGAAGTATAAAATGGCGTTACTTCGAAGGACATTTGGGACAAACTGCATGTCTACTACTCAAAACAACCGGCCCAAAAAGCAATGCTACTAAAAACGCTGATTTTACTGAAGATGAAAAACAAGGAATATATGAGGGACCACATACAAAACTTCTTCGACATTGTTAATAAAATTCAAAAAATGAAGCTGGAGATCATCGACGACCTTCTCATCATCCTCCTGCTCTACAGCATCCCGGACGAATACGAGTCTTTTCGAATCGCCATCGAAACTTAAGAAAAACTACCGGAACCAGAAGCACTGAAGATCAAACTCCTGAAAGAATACAAAGCGCGAAAACGAAATACGAGAGAGAATGTCCTAGGTGCAATGTTTGTCAACAAGAACTCCAGTAAACCGAATTAAACTTGAAAAAACGAGAATTCGAGAAGGGAACGTTTTAAATTTGCCTGCCACACGTGCGGAAAAATTGGCCACAAGTCCAGGGAGTGCAAATCAAAACTTTTTAAAAATAAGAAACCGAAAGAGCAAGAACAAAACACACCGAATCAACCCGAAATACAGAAATTGCAATAAAAGCCCACACCCAACGCGAAAAACAGTGGTGTTTAAACTCAGGCGCGTCCTCACACATGTGCTCAGAAAAGACGAAATTTGAAGAGGTCAAAACAGCGGAAACCCAGACCCTAAACTTGGCAAATAACGACTCAACAAAAATCAAAGGAATCGGAACTATAAAATTGAAAACGAAAGAAGGTCTCATTGGTAAACTCGAAGAAACGTTGTTGTACGTTCCCGATCTCCGATCGAACCTTTCATCAGTGGCAAAGATAACCGAGCACGGTTTTGAAGTCATTTGTAGAAGAAACGCAACCATCATCACGAACTCAGAAACCAAAGAAAAACTTATGTTTGCCCATCAAAACGGAAATCTGTACTACGAATTAACCGAAGATGGCAAAATAGCTCAAGCACCTACGTCATCACTCCGAGAATGGCACGAACGTTTTGGACACCTCAACGTAAAGGAACTGAAGTATATCATACACCAGAAGAAAGTAGATGGAATCAATATTAAAATTGAAGGAGAATTGCCTGCGTGAAAAACATGCATTAAGGGGAAGCAGGCGCAGACACCGTTCCTGAAGTCAGTTTCTCAAACTACATAAATTTTAGAACTCATGCACATAGACGGTTGCAAACTTATGCGGGTAAACTATCTCTCTAGATCCCGATATTTTGTATCTTTATCGACAAGTCCAGATGGTGCAAAATATATTTTTTAAAGAAGAAAAATGAAGTCGCTGACAAATTTAAGAAGTATAAAGACATGATCGAAAAGAAAACCGAAAAAAAATTGAAACGGTTCTAGTCATCGTTTTGTATCATTCCATGGATACCAACATTTTTACATTTGGTATCATTTTTTTGTACGGAGTGGTATTACAAAGGTAAGTAAGAAGTAGGAGATAAACTTTTAAAAATACTTAAAAAAACTTAAAACTTTGAGAAAACTTAAAACTTTGAAAAAACTACGTAAAATGACCGCTCTGCACTCTGGCGGTAAAATAAAGAAGCTAAGCAGAGTTCCAGCTACAAGTCATCACTGTGTAACACTGTGTCACATAAGACCGTATTCTCAGTTCACATTTATCGCTAAATGTGCCTCTAAATGTGGCTTATAAGCCTTCTGATTGGCTACAAGCCACTTTTAGAGGCACATTTAGCGATAAATGTGAGCTGAGAATACGGGCCATAGTGTATGACGTATTTCGTTGCTGGAAAGCACCGAAAAACTGTCTGTGAGAAACACTACTTTGAAAATTAACAAGAATATTACTAAATATATATTTTTCCATATGTTCATTCAAACTTAAGAATTTTCTAAATTACTAAATATGTCAACAAATATTAACAAATTCAAAATGGCGAAATTAATATAGCGGATGTTAAAATTTAAAATGTAAGATTTTTATTGATTCATATTTCTGCAATCTGGAACATCCTTAAATTTGAATAAACATATTGACAAATATTTGGTCATAATAAGTCATTCATCAATCAGACCAACATTCAAAAATTTGTATATACAGTTATAATGATTAGGTTAATCGTACTACAATTCTCAAATTGAATCAAGATGTAAAATAAATCAAGTTTATGAGTTAAATCTGTGTTTCGCAATCTTAAATTTATCCCAATTATCCTTCGCAAATCTTTTGTTTTTTTAATATGCACATAATTTATTTTAAATTTATTAAAAGAACCATTTTTTAGCACTTTGTAAACTTTTTTTAATCGGTCTTTGTGTCTTCGATACAATCCTATAAATTCTTGTGTCAAATAGATTTGCATGGCAAATTTTTAAGTGTGTTATTATGACCTAAAAGTCCTTCAAGGTAATAAATTCGCTATTGTATGGAATTGTATGCGTTCCCATATTTGAATATTTCCAGTATCAGAATCGACAGTAACATAACAGATGTGATTTGAATTAGTATTCATTGGTAAACATGTTTCACTATCTTCAGACAGCTAGCTTGTTTTTTCAGCCATGTTACCATCTGTTTTCCTAATCAGATGCTTTTTAGCGATTTATCAGTGTTATAAAGTGTTTTCTGAATCAAGTAATAAACTAATAAATTATATAAGAATTTTCAAAATAGATATTTTAATATGTTTTTAAAGCATAATAACTATAGAAGAATAAAAATTTAATAAAAGAAAGATTGTCTCAGCCAATAAAGATTGTTTCAATATCGTTACATTTTATAAAAATCGATATAATATAGTCTATGCTTCAATTCTCTTCCTATTTAAGGGTACAAGCAAAATACTATTTTATTAAAAAAGCGCAATGATTAAAATAAATTCGGTTTTACTCCGTGCAAGTAAAAATGGCAAGTGAAAATAATCGATTTTTCGACAGAATAGTTGATTGGCTCTTATTTTTTTTGCAATTTGATATCTTCAGCATCAAAAACCTTAATAATTATGTCTCAAAATAAAATTCTGTTGAAATCTTCTTAAATTAAAGCCATTTGTCTATTTTTATGTCTAAAACTTAATTTTAATTTATTTTAGCTTGTACTTCACACATTATTAAAAACTCATTATATTCATTAAAAACAAACTTGTTCAAATTCATCGAAAAATATACTTGCAATGTGGTGGTATATTTTAGAATTATTCTGTATAATAATAAAGATTTATGTATAGAGCTTGGCTTCATATTGTCTTATGGAGTATTATTGTTCGCTTGAATATTCAATAGACATATTTACTTCCATATGGTGAGTGCATCACGTACATCGCATGTCACCAGGAAGCTTCGTAAATTGACATTTGCCATTTGTGTCTCGAGTTTAAAGCGGAACTGCCAGTTCTTGAGTTCGCTAAAAAAACAAATGTTAAAACTATAAAGAAATATAACATGTTGTATGAGAATTTAAAAAAATCTCTATTTCTATAAATCTATTTTATAACTTGACGCGCATGTCATAGTTATACATATATAACTCTCTATAATTATAACTATAAATGTATTATATAATTTATTTGCATAAAATATATAAAAATGCTATATGTATTTATATATATATATATATATACGTTTATAAAAATTTTGAGGTTGCAAATCAGATGTCAAAACTAACAAATTCAAAATAGCGCTCTTAATATAGAAGATATTTATGTATTTCTTGCTCTCACTATATTAAATATATATTAACTATATATGTAACTATATAACTATATAACTATATTATTTACTATATTAAATTCATTAGTTCTAACATCGACTTTGTATTTAGCAATTTTAAAAATTCTTATATAAATATAAACAAAAAAATTCTAGATTATTGATAATCCTTTTTACATAGAAATTGCTGATTCCATAAAACGGATTGAACAATAAACTCAATAGCGGCAAATAATTGTCGGCAAACTAATACTGTTGTTGGTGTAAGAAAGGGGATTAAGACAGTCTAAAGTTTATAATGTCCCATTTTAAAAGACACAACAAACTAGGCCAATGATGTAACATTGGCATAATGCTGCGCTTGTTAGTGTTTGTTAGCTTCTCCGCTTTATTAGTTGCAATAAAATTCTTTAGCAAAATTATCTCTAAAATTGTGTTTAATTGCAGATTTTTGTTGCATCAGTATCTGTATGTTCTTAACAGTTGCATAATTAATCGCAGGACAGTGTTATATTCTTATACAGAATTTTTATTCGTTCAATGCCAATGTCATTATTGGCATGACTGACAATGGTATTCGTCTAGTATTGTATTCTTTTTCTTTCTTATTAGTGGTTTAACTTACTCTTTTAGCGGTAAGTGTGATAGACGTATTTAACACTTTATTAACTTTAATCTTTACAAGAAATTTCTTTTAAGGATTAAAAATTGAATACTTAATTGTATATTTATTTTCAAGCAAAATAAAATTTTTATAGCGAGTTATATGCTATAACTGCAAAATTATGTAATAAATTATTAATATAATGTAATGTAATAAATTATTATTAATATAATGTAATAAATTATTAATATGTAATAAATTATAAATATTAATTTGTGCATAATATTACTTTAAATTACGTACATAACATTATCTTAAAACAATCTTTCATATATATATATGTATGTACAGAACGTATAAAAAGTCCCGGGACAGCGAATTATTTCGAAAAATGTAAGTTTAAAAAAAATGTTTCAGACAAAAGTTGTAGGGTTTAAAAAGATCTATTTACTGGCCTTATCAGTTTGACCGTGGGTGGCGTCGCCAAAGTCAGGACAAGGTTACCTTGAATTTTTTAAATAGTGCCACCCTATTTTTTGTATATAAATCGATTTTTCGGCATAAAAAGTTATAAGAGTAGAATGGTCAAAAAATCAATAGTTTACCAGATATTTTATACTTTAATTTGACATAATCTATGAAATATCGTAAAATATTCATTTTTCGATGATCTTACCTCAATACTTTCATACACAAAATAATGAGAGAAATCAATTGATGTAAAAAAAAACACATAATTGCTTTTAAGAAAAAGTATGTAATTTGCAACTAGCAGTTTTTTTTTTAACTGAAACAATTTCTTTATGACATTTTTTATTACATTTTTCGAGATATTTTGCTGTCCCGGAACTTTTTATACAACCTGTACACACACACACACACACACACAATATACATATATACTCACACTATATATACAGAGTGGGGCAATAACTATTACCACCTTAAATATCTTCGAATCTATAAGGTCCAGAGGAAGATTTGTGTAAGCAAAATTGCGCGATACGAAGGAGGCTATCATATGGCGATAATATTTTTTGTCCAAGTGGAGGCGCTTCGGAAATATCAAGGTCATCTTCATTTTTTTTAATGGGTTCGGTATGTTTTCTTTCCATAATATGATAGAGGAGCTCAAAACAAGTTCAGAATTCATGACACAAGATCATTGAACAAGATTAAAAGTAAAAAAAAGATGAAAAATACGTTTTTCATATTAAATATGTTTATAAAAGATGTTCAAAGTGACGTTTTATCAAAATATATTTGTCGGTACGTTTTGGTTTTTGACATTCCTCATAAATGAGGATCATATCAACTTGTTCTTCAAACGGATACATCGTGCATGATTGACTAAATTAAAATGGGACACCTTGTATATACATATATGTGTATATTACTTTTTATATTTAAATGAAGATTATTTTAAAGAATATGTATATGTATGTTTTGTAATTTTCCAGCTGCCACTTGCGTAACAACTAACTTGTAATAATTATTTAGCTGCAACCGCCTGCGAGAACGCCTACTTCCAAATAGAAATACTTGTTTCTCAAAAAAAAAGATTTTTGGAAATAGTAGAAGATTATTTTCAAAAAATGTGCAAATTATTTGTTAACTTTGAACAATTCAATAATTAAAATATGTATATTAATCCGTGGATAGTATTCATTTTGTTCACTGAATCTTCTAGAGTATTATGAATATATAGATCTAAAGTATAATTTCCCGATTTTTGAACTAACATGAAAACGTACACACATTATAGTCTAAATCTTTTAGCGTCTAAACCTTTTAGACAGCTATTGATTACACAGACTGCTTATGCAAAAGTAAGTTTCGCCTTTAATTTATCTTCTAGTTACCATTCTTTTTTTATCCGTCTTTGTTTCTTTCTTCCTTCTTTTCCGTTTTCCTTCCTCTAATAACACCGGCTATGTGTTATAAATACTTGTTTCGCTATTCCTGAACTATATAAACTACTTCGTACGCTTGCAAATGGCTGCCCACCGGCTGTGTAACTTTACCATGCAGTAATGACATTGAAATATACACTTTCCAAGTAACAGAAGGAACATTTTCTAAATAGCCTAGTTCTATCGTACCGATGCCTTTCCGTTTGAAATTAAGTAAATGCTGATTATTTTTCAAGTTAATATCCTAAGGAGTTATCGCACTGGATATTAATGCGTTTCAGAAATCTTAAAATTTTATTAATTTTAATCTTACTGTGTGTATAAGTTGAATTTTTTTAATTATTACATACTTATATATCACAATACAATAACAGGGAAAACTCCGTTTACTCACAATCCCGATTGTCAACAGCTTCGTTTGCTTACTTTATTTTGCCGACAACTTCGATTGCCGACAATCCCAATTGCTTACAGAACGATTACCTATAAGCATTATTGCGCATATTTAATAATTTAAAATGCAAACATATATTTGTGTACAGAACATTCTTGCACACATGATTTTATTACGCATACGTACAAAATAAAAAAAATCGTATTAACAGTTTGCATAAAAAATATTATTGCGTACATATACTTTGTGACATTATTATTACACGTGACATTATTACGCGCATACAGATTGCGCACACGACTATATTGCACACTTAAAATAAGATTAAGGGACTAATATTTTGGTTGCCGCAGTCATCACCAATAATCTTAACCTTGATATACTAGATCTGACAATAAAGTTCACAAACTCATCACAGTACAATTGCTACATATTTACTACTGATTATCACTGTGGTATCCCCTTCAAAGTAGTCCCCTTGGGAAGCTACACACCGATGCCAGAGCGCCTTTTCCACCGTTCCTGTTACTCTTTTAAAATCATCAATATCATCAATGTCATCAAAGAGTGTTTCTTTCAATGTTTCCTTTATCTTTAGAAATAAAAAGAATCACACTAGATCAGGTAAATAGAGAAGATGTCCCAACACTGCTATTCGCTTCTGAGCTTAAAACTCTCTAACTCGTATGAGAGTAACACGACGGCAGCTCTGACGGCCATTTCACAACAGCAGTTTCAAAACTGCTTTGAAGAACTTTGGTGAAGGAAATAAGGATGGTTAAATGAGAGCTACAAATAAGAAAAGAGAGAAAAAATAAATATGAATAAAGAGAATATAAGGTATGAAAAAAATAAAAGAATGTATGTATGGATGAAAAGAGTAGAGAAAAAAGTTGTAAAGAGAGAAAGAATGAGAGAAATGACATAGGAAAGAAATAAAAGGCAAAAGGAAGAAACAAAGGAGTGAAGAAGGAAGAAAAAGAGAGAAAGAGAGGGAGTGAGAGGAAGGAAAGAAAGAATGAGAGAAAAAAGAAAAGGAGACAAAAAAGAGAAAAGAAGTGATAAATGAAGACTAGCACAAACACACACACATACACACATGAGTGAGTGAGAGATATGTACATACGCGGACACAGGAGTGATAGAATATATATAAACGTAGGAGAACGTACACACAAACCCATATAGGATAGATACAAATAAATTAGTAAGCTGTATTAAAGTAGTTAAGAATATTGTATGATTTATTGTATGAAAAGTCATTTTTTGTATATCTTGAAAAAAAACAATAAATTATACTATTACACTACTACTACTCTGTTACTATTACTACTAATATATATTTTAATTATGATAATAAAGCAACTTTTCCAAATTACGTAAAATAAAATTAGAGTCAGAAACATATAATTTTTATATGCAATTAAATTTTATAATTACTAAAAATATTACTAAAAATATATTCAAAAATAAATATTATTTGTAAATATAATTAAAATTATTATAATGACATAAATAATTAAAATTAATTAATTTATTAAAATAAATTAATATAATTATTATAATCTTATTTTATTTATTATTAATAAAAAGCTAAAAATGTTTATATATAGTAATTGTAAATTAATATGACATAGATTTCTAAATAATAATAATAATAATATAACATGAATTTCTACATATTTTAAATAATAAGAAATTATATATTTTATCAATTTGCCACTATAATTTGTAATTGGTACTATATTCTGCGCAATGCTTTTTATAAATAAGACATTATAAAATATATGATTAACATAGTATACAAAATACTACTATTATTTTAAAAGAACCTAGATTTTTCACATTCGTGATGGAATATTTGAAATTATAATATCTATAATAGCCTACATGTTTTATAATTTGCTATCCTAATCATCGCGTCTTATCATTCTATTATTCTCTTATCTACAAAGAGAATAAAAGAGAAAAATATAAAAGATAAATCTCCACATTAGTGTACTCCTTTCCAATGATCTTGACTTTGACATATATTATAAAGTTCATGACCCTTTTCAATAACTTTTACCCATTTTTTGTTGTTAATTAAAAAGATATTAACAAATGAAAGATATGCAAATTAAAGTTTAAATCTAAACTAACAATGAAAAATTCAATAATGAGCACAGTTTATATAACCATTGCTACATACCACACACACACACACACACACACACACACACACACACACACACCGCGCGCGCGCGCACACACACAAACGGCATTTAACAGCATTTACATAAATCTTTATATAGGATGTCCAAATATATATCAAAGCTTAAAAAGTGAAAATATGTGGACGGAAGAGGCTTCATGCAGGTTTGCAGCTTTCCACGCGAAGCGGGATCTACTCCACATCACCCAGTGTTTTCAATGCAAAACAAAGTCAAAAATTCTACAGTTCCAGATAGATTTGTGACTTCTTGCGCAAAACAAAATCCATTTCATATTGTACGGTAAATACTTGAAAACTATTCCCTATTTTATTATTTACTTTTGACTTGATATTACCGGGCAATGTGCGATTACCTTATATTGCGCAAAAAGTTGCAAGTCTACGTTGAATACAATTATTGATCTTGTTTTGCACTGAAAGCATCAGACGATGGATTATACTTCGTGCTAAAAGTTACAAACCCATGGAACTTTTTTCACTTTTTGTTGTTAATAAAGAAGAGATATAAATTTTTATAAACTTGGGCGATTTGTGAATGGCGGATCTGTGTTAGTATCTATTAAGTACGCGTAATAATACGTATATAAATTCTGTCCAATATTGAATTTCCCATTGTCATTCGACAATGTCAGGCTACATTCGAACTTTGATTTGCATGAATCTGTTAATAACTTTTTAATAAGCAACAAGTGACAGTAAACTTTTTAAAGATTACTCGGAGTCAGAGAACTTTGACAACACGTCATTAGTGAGGAGTACACTAATATAAAGATTTACCACTATTTGAATATGAGAGTTGCATTTATTATTTAAGATCATAAATGTAATTTAATGTAACTTTCATTAATCACTTACTATTACTGTTTTATTTAAAAAAGTCATTTTACTCAATACAGATTGACATTACTGAAACTGTAACGGAGCACTTAGCAACTGCTAGTTGCAAATTACATACTTTATCTTAAAAACAATTATGTGTTTTCTTTACGCCAAATGATTTCTCTCATTATTTTGTGCATAAAAGGATTAAAGTAAGATCACCGAAAAATAAGAATATTTTACGAGATATTTAATAGTTTATGTAAAATTATGTTAAATTAAAATACAAAATATCTCGTAAACTATTCACTTTTTGACCATCCTACCCTTATAATTTCTTATGCCGAATATTACGAGGAATCGATTTATATAAAAAAATTAGGGTAGTTCTATTTAAAAAAAACTAAGTTGGCCTTTTCAAATACCTTATATAATATAATAAATGACCTTGAAAAATGATCTGAGTTAAAATTCAAGATTATCAACTTTTTCCCCCTCAAAACTATATCTAAATTTTGTTTCACACATTTTTTTCTAACGTCTTGTTTTTGAAATATTCGTGATATGCAATTAAAATAGGACACGTATACACGCTCCTATATACACGCACGCACGCACGCGCGACACGCACACACACACGCACACACACACGCACACGCACACACACAGGGTGTGTGAATAGTGTGTATATATATATATATATATATATATATATATATATATATATATATATATTACATATTGTGTGTGTGCGCGTGCGTGCGTGTGTGTGTGTGTGTGTGTGTGTGTGTGTGTGTGTGCGTGCGTGCGTGCGTGCGTGCGTGCGTGCGTGCGTGCGTGCGTGTGTGTGTGTGTGTGTGTGTGTGTGCGTGCGTGTGTGTGTTTCTACATATAATGTATGATATATACAATACATATATCATATATTATATATAGAATATATATACACACACACATGTATATATTCATATGTATTGTGTGCGTATTACATATTTTGTTCTTAATTCTGTAAATTATAAAATGAGCTTAAAGCAGTGTTTAAAGTTATACTTTGAAGTAAATCTTATCATGAGCATGAACACAGCGAACACTCTCTCGAGCTGAACCTCGTCATAAGCATTTTAGTGTTATGCGACTTAACTTCCAGCATCTCGTCACAGGAATAAGAGTATATGCTTCAGTGGACAATGCCACAAGTCGTTTATACCTCGAACAGTTAATATATAAACTACATGGCGTGAATACATAAACTACATGGCTGAAGCAAAATTTATTACCGCAGGATTACGAAGACATGAGAAAATACTTAGCTCGATAGAAATGTAAACACATACGTATAGCTTGGCTCGATGTTCAGATTAATAATTTAAACACTGCTTAAGTATTTATTATGATAAAAAACCTATGATTTTTCATAAATAATTTAATAAATGTTACATAGATTATTATCATTGGTTTATAGTCAGCACTTAATTAGAGTATTAAATAATGCAGAAATAGAGCGTAGGAGGAATAGGCATAGTACACCAAAAACGCTTCGTCGACGCACAACTAAAAATACTTCAATTTAACTTCAAATAATGTCATATATGATAATGAATTACTTTATATAATGTTTATATATTTTTAAATATTCGATAATATCGCGCGATGTATACTGCTTAATACTTTTCCCTCAAAAGCATTTTTCAGACGTCAGTATCGTTTATATTAATAGAAGGAAAAACTATTGCAATAATAAAATAATTTAACTGCAAATCTAAAATAATCATACTGCAATGCAATAATTGATATATATTATAAAAAGATAAACTGTATAATAACTATGTAAAAGCTATTAATATGCATATTATGTTTTGTATGCAGCGTTTTTATCCGATAATGTTTTATATCTGTGGTATGATAATAGGATATTTGTGTGCCTACACTTAACTATTTGCTTCGTGTATATACATGCATGTACATACATGCTCTGCATCGCCGCTGATGTGTTGCTTATGTATTCATTTGATAAACTCAAAACTTAATAAATTGTATTCATAAATTTTAAATCTATTTCTATTGTTTCTTGTAAGTTTTTAAGCAAAATTTTGGCAGTAAAATTTTACGAACAGCGTGTTTCTCGTTAAAAGAATTTTATTGCAATTTAATATATAAGGTGTCCCACTAAATCTGTTCAAATATCTCTGCTATTTTAAGTAATAAGAAAAAATATTATGTGTAAAAATTGTATGGTTTCTAGAAGGACATAATATGGTGACAATAGTTTCTTTGATGGAGGGGTAGGATTGCTACGAGTGTGTTTAAGCTCGTACAACCCTTCATTATCCTTGTTTATTACTTGAGAGAGTTATCACTTTTTGAGATATTCAGCTTTTTTTATCCTATTACTTATATTATGAAACATGTTCGAAGTTATGCTTATTACCTCAAATATAAACAAATAATAGATAATAAATTCCGTAAAATGACATTGTTGAACTTTTTATATTTTTTAATATCAATAAATCTCTTATTCAGTAATCGATAAGTTATCAATATGAAATTTTCATTCGAAGAACAAGTAATCATGTTCTTTATTTTTGAAGAAACACAGTGAAATTCAATTATGATATAAGCTTCGTATGCTGAATGATATCTAAACCACACATATCCTTCACACCGGATATTTCAAAGATTCTGTCAAGAATTAAGAAAAACTGGAAATCTTCCTGTAAGTAACCGTCAAATTCATAGTACAGAGAATAAAATTAATAATCTTGCAATAATGAATTGTTACTCTCAGATTAGTATACGACAGATTAAACGTCAATTTAGGATCAGCAGAAGCAGTGTATCACGAATTCTCATCAAGTCGTCACAAATTTTATTTATATCACATCAGCCTTCACCAAGATATTAATGAATATTGTGAATGGGTTTAAGAATAATTATAAAATATACAGAGTGTCTGGGATGTTTCTTCTCGCCGCGCACTTATACTCGCGCGGATTGGTCGCTTTTTTAATTAATTTCTCATTAATTATTGCGAAGATCGCAAAACGGTAGAGAACTTTCTTACTCGGTTTAACCTGTTCTACCTATACACAAGAGGTGGGGCGATTATTATCGGACACCCTCTACATAATACAAACTTATTTTCTTTGATATTATTTAGATCAAGCTATTTTTACTAATTTTGGAAATGTTAATTTACATAATATGCACTATTGGTCAGTCAAAAATCCACACTGGCTACCAAAAATTGAACATCAAACTCCAGTCGGATAATATGTGATGCGAAATCATCAGATCAACAAATAATTGGCCCGTATTTTATTGATGGAACTCTCGTTGGTAAAAAACATAAATATTTTTTACAAAATACATTATAAAATTTATTAGAAGACATACCTACACTACACATTTGTTAGACAATATAATTGCAGCACGAAAAATCCCCAACTCATCGAAGAATGACGAGCGTCCTTGATGAAATTTTTTTAAATCAATGGATAGGATGCGGAATGATTTCCTAGCCAGCTCAATCTTTAGATTTAACACTCTTAAATTTTTTGTAGGAAACACTGGAAAATATTGTGTATCAAAGAAGAACACCAACTATACCGCAAGATATGATAAAAAGAATTACTACAACGTCTGTTAAACTAGTTTCCATAACAATGAGATGTGCACGTGACTCATTGTCAGCGGTTCGCGGTTACAATACTGTATTGAGTCATGCATAAGATCGCGACACTTCGAACATGTTTTATAATATAAGTAACTAGCTGGCGTTTGTTCCTCGCGCGCTTCGCGCGCTCGGTACGCACGTTTCTACTGATATCCATATCTTGAGAACTACTGACGTTAGGAGCAAGAAATTTGGCACGTAAACTTACTTTATAATGAAGATTTAAAATGTAAATTTTTACTTTTCTATCATCTTCGATTTTTGAGATATAGGTATTCTTATAAAAAAATTCACCCCCCTTTTTCATCTCCCTTAACTGGATTTTCGGAAAGTGGTAAAACACGTGTTTTTTTATTTTTAAAGAAGAATCTAAATACCAATTTTCACGTCTGTAACATCTTCGGTTTTTGAGATATAGGTATCCTCATTAAAAAAATCACCTCCCCCTTTCACCCCCTTAGGGACGGAATTTCCAAAAATCCTTCCTTAGTGAGTGCCTACGTCATAAAAACAATGTACCTTCCAAATTTCACATTCCTAGGTTAAACGGTTTGAGCTGGGCGTTGATGAGTCAGTCAGTCAGGACTTCTTCTTTTATATATATAGAAGATAGAATAGACAAAGCCGAATATCTCAGAAACTGTAAATTTTAGCATAAATATATACTCGTCAGAAAATTGAAGCATTACTTTGAATCGTTTGAAAAATTGATGAAATTTAAATATACATACATATACAATATAACTTTGCGAAAAATAATCATAGAACGATATTCTTCGAAGCATTTTAAAGCATAAAGTCTCAGCTTTTAAATACTGTTAAGCTCTTTTCTCGACAATGATTCTTATGTAGATGCACTATTTCCAAATCAACCATGAAAAAATCGACAGAGAAACTTCATCTTTGTGATCATGCATGCTGAAGAAAAAAATGCTTTTGTAATTTTGCTTTGAATGATTTAAAAGCTTGAAGTTTCTTCTTTAAAATGCTTTTTTAGAAATTAAGCTGTGATTTTTTTTTCACTAAGTTACTGTAAGTGTAAATATTAAATGCATTTTTGTCTCTTTTCAGTAGACATTTCTAATTTCAATGTGCCACCGGCATCATTACCTAAGGTGTATGTACACATTAAGGTGCACGGTCGGTCTTACACCTCGTGTGTGTATGCATGTATGTGTATGTGTGTGCAGGGGGAGGGAGGCGTTATATATGTATGTTACAACAAAGATAAGGTCCATACGGTTTGTCACTCCTGCAGTATTTGATGACTCCAAACTTTCTCTTCTATGTATGTGTGTATGCGTGTGTGTTTTAGAATAGTTTTAATAAACTTAAAATTTATATAAAGTTCAAAATCTGTATATGTGCACACACACACACACACACACAAATACACACACACACACACACATATATAGAGCAGAGAGAGTTTGGAGTCATTGAATACTGTAGGAGTGACGAACCGTAAAGTCTTTATCTCTGTGTGACATTTGCATACCACACACACACATACGCGCGCGCGCGCGCGCGAATTGTAAGTCCGACTGTGCAATCTTAATATGCTACACCGACGGCACAATTAGAAATTTCTACTGAAAAAAGGCGAAAATACATTGATTATTTCAACTTACGATAATTTGACATAAAATCACAGCAACTTAATTTCTAAAAAAACATTTTAAAAAGAGAAAACTTCATACTTTCAAATCATTTAAAGCAAAGTTACAAAAACATTTTCTTCTTCGGCATGCATAATTTCAAAATTGAATTTTTTCTGTCTAATTTTTCGCGATTGATTTGGAAGTGATATCATCTACATAAGAATCGTCGAGAAAAGGACTTAACAGCGTTTAAAAGCTGAGACTTCAAGCTTTAAAATACTTCGAGGAATATCGTTTTATAATTATTTTTCGTCAAGTTACATATATCTAAATTTCATCAATATTGCGACCAATTCAAAATAATGCTTTAATTTTTTTGAAAATTGTACCTTAGTATTTTTATTCTCAAAATTCGTTTATTCCCTATTTAATTTGACTCTATAAAAAACTGAACATTCCGTTTAGAAAAATAAAACTGACCTTCAGATCTCCCCTACCCTTCCACAAAGAAACTAGTGTCACCATATTATGTGTCTCTCAAAGCCATATAACTTCTATAAATAATGTCTCCTTTATTACTTGAAATAACGTAAATATTTGAAATGGAGAGAGTTGTTAAAACGTACATATATATATGTATAGTATATAGAACAGAATATTTTAAATATTGAATGTTTTTACTATTAACGGATAAAGGAATTTAGGAAGTATGTAAAATGCTTAAATGAAAAAAGTTTATGTCGTTTTTTTATACATGCTTCCTGATATAAGCAAAAGGAAATTTAATAATAAGTATGTAGTGTTTATATACTTTCCAAGACAATTTTCTTATTTTCAAAACTCGCAACTTTTACGATCTTACTGATTTTCTATTCCATATGAAAATAACTCTTGAATGATAATATGTACCAATCTAATTGTGCATGTGCATGTGAGTGCGTGCGTGCGTGCGTGCGTGCGTGCGTGCGTGCGTGCGTGCGTGCGTGCGTGCGTGCGTGCGTGCGTGCGTGCGTGCGTGCGTGCGTTGCGTGTGCGTGTGTGCGTGCACGCGCGCGCGCGTGCATAGATACTTTAACTTCATCACTAAATGCTAGACTTATATTGATATATCGATTATATAAATACACTTTTAATTTCATTATACAATTATTATTATGAGCTATAATGATATTCAAAATGTTACGCATTTTTTATGAATCTTACACAGCAATGCATTTTAATACAAAGTTTACATTCTTCTTACTCAGTTTAGATCTGTTAACTTATCTAATTATGGTATTTAATCTGTGATAGAATTATTGCTGCCTCGTCACTGTTGCACATTCATACGTATCATTGTACACAAGCATAAATGCGTAACATCTAACAATAAGTTCTCAAAATTGTCTTACATGTAATTTTATTATTATTTCTGCTCTATAAAAATTTAAAATTAAATTGTCTGTTTTAATACAAATAACAATAATAAAGCTGTTAGGCATTATTGTACGTATATTTCTTGTAATATTTATCTCGTTTTCCGCAGCAAGTTGATTTCCGTATCAGTACTAATTTCGATCTTAATTCAATTCTTCAGCAACCAAAAGTAGATAACTAACTAAATCTAACTATAACAATGTCCACTTACAATTAATAAGCGATCTTGTACTATGTCATTGTAAATAAGTACATAATATTTACACCCTTAGTAATCATATAATGCATCCATGAAACTCCCTCTTATTCAAGCACTAAAATTGTAATTTATTGAAATAGATGTAATTCATTGTGATAAATATTTTATTCCACTTAAAAAGTGCTTTTATTCTTACAAAAATAGCATGCAAAAGTATTTTCGATATCCTATATTTTATACGAGAACTTAAAAACTAAATAAAATAAATATGATGACGGATTAAATGCCAGGCATCGAAAACAGGGCGCAAAAAAGTTTAATATCCAAGTAGTATGTTTTGATTTCTTTTCGGATTATCTTTAGAATTATCAAAATTAACTAAATAATATGTCGTAGTGGAAAGCAGAAAGAATTATAAGATTATACATATATACGCAGATTTAAAAAACTGTGTGTTTCGACCTCGAAGGATTCTTAACAACTTGCACAAAAAATTAAGTCTCCCGAACGTTGCAATTAACCCTTTGTTGTATAGTGTTCCATATATGGGACACCTTTTTACAGTTTTTCCGTGTTTTTAGATTTTATAATTGTTTTGTATAACTTATAGTACCTTTATGTTCCTAAAATAAAGGTTTCTAAGATAAAGATTATGTTCCTACATATATGCATACATGAATGACATAAATATGTGTTTGCGTATTATTATTTTGTATTAATAAACAGTTATTAAAAGAATATTTAAAAAATTAACACTTTAAAAAAATATACAGCAAAGGATTAATAGAAACAGCTTACAATATTTGATTATCACAAATCATAGATTGATAAATCACAAGTTTGACTGGAATAGAATAGAAATTTTGGAGGAGCCCATTCCGAGTGAGAAATTATTGTCAGAAATTTATTAAACGACAAAAAAAGCAATCTGAATCATATACATATATTTAACGCGTTTGTGGAGAGCTTATCCAAAATTTAAAATCACCGTGCTCGCTTACGTTATTCCTCCATCTTTATCTGAAGGTGATTATCCATTTTGTTTATCTGTAATGTTATATTTATATTAATGAACATTTGAGTTATTCTATCTGATGCGTTTCCGATTTCTTTGGTTCTCCGTCTCCTGCGTTTTTTTGATAAGTTGTCTCCTTTTTACTGTGCGTTTTTTCTTTGTCCTTTTAGCGCATTGTATTAATTTCCCAACATATTACATAAAGATTTTTTTGCAATGTTTAACAATTTGATAATGTTTTCAAACTATTGTTGTTGTGAATCTCAAACAGGCTTAGATGGAACTGATCCGGGAGGCTTGCCATACTTGATTTTCGTTAGAATCATTAAGGGTTCTTCGAGGTCAAAACGTATACATAGTTTTTAAACATACAAGTTTTTAAATTTGCATTTGTATTCTATATATAATATTGTAACTCTTTCTGCTTTTTACTATATAACTTTTTACTATATAACATGTATTATCTTATTAATTTTGACAGTTGCTGAAAATGGTTCGAAAAAGGACTGAACAGTACTATTTGAATAATTAAACTTTTTTGAAGACAATTTTTTGCGCCCTTTCGTTTGCACCTACTTTTACTAACTTGTTATAATATTTGTTTAATAATATATTACTAAAGCTCTATCTATTCGTTATGAATAGTATATAGCAATTTAGATAATATAGAGAAAATTTTCTTGATATTATTTATGATAAATATTTGGCATATTTTCATGTGTTTACAGAATCTTGGCAACTAATTATCAAGAGCATCAACGTACCAGACATTATAAAAGTCAGCAAGGATTACATTATTCTCGACTGCGATTACGATCTCGAGAATACATCGAGTAAGGGCCTCGTCGTCAAATGGTTTTTTAATACCAATCAAGTAGTTTACCAGTGGATCTACGGCAGGCACCCATTAGCAGATGAACCGGCTACGAAATATGTCGATTTAACATACAAAGCCAGCGATGATCCATACACCGAGTACCGAGCCATGAAATTGAATAAACCAGGTATTGATCTTACTGGCGAGTACACATGTGTTATATCTACATTCGAGGATGAGCGAACGGCAAATGCATCAATGGTAGTGTACTGTAAGTATAACTTTATTTTTAAATATATAATAGCTATATCTAATTATATAATATATAATGTATATCCGCGCGTATCATCTATATATAACAAATTTGAGCAAAATAATATATGAAAAATAAATTTTTGGTTGTTTTATTTAAAAATGTAAGAACATCAAGATTATTGGTACGATGTTTATTTATATTCTTGTAATGGTGCCAAAATGCACCGTTCCTCTATCGACCATCCGTCGGAAAAACTATCGAACCAATCAACCGTCTGGAAACATGGAGGAAACACGGCACCTTTTTGATCTACCGCGCACATCGAAAAGCTGCCAACACACGCGCGAAGCTGCGCTAAGCGTGACGTCACGCGTATCTTCACTGGTGCCGAAACGACACGAATAACAGCGGAAAAAACTGAAAGGGCGAACAGTCCCCGTATATAAGGGGAGCTCAGTAGTAGTGGTAGTGGGATTAAGTATCTTACAAGTAGGTTCGAATTTGTCTGCATTTGTTGGTTTCGAATTCTCTATGATTACATCGGAAAAAAAACAGTATTTTCAAATAGACTCGAACCCAAACGAGATAGGTTCGAACCCTTTATAAGTACCTAGAAAAACAAGAGCAGTACTTCCAAATACATTCGAACCTTGATCAAGTATGTTCGAATCTTTTATGAGTACTTATGAGAAATTGTGGGGGTAGGTAAATGGGTGTGTGGATGGGAATGAGGAATGTGCGTGCGCGCGTGTGTAGTTGTGTAGCAAGTATTATAAATAGATTTTTTTTATCTTAGAGTTCGAGTACTACTTGCAAAAGATTCGACTCTTTATAAATACTATTTCGAACCTCGCAGGTACTCAATCTAAAATTCGAATATAACTGTTCTAGATTCGATTACTTCGCAAGTACAATATATGAAATATTATTTCTTATGAATACTATTCGAATTCTAAAAAATGAAACTTGATTATTGGATTCCACTCGGATTTTTAAGTACATATTGAACTTGATCCTATCTTTACTTGTCAGTGGGTAAAGCGGTCGTCTGTTAATCGATAAATCTCGGGTTCGATCTCGACCCGTACAAAGTAAATGAGTACATTTGAGTAGGATTAATAATATCCTTCTATTATAAGACAACCTCGTTAATACGAAGAATACAAAATTCTTACTGTAGTAAAAAATTATAGAAAAAGCGTTGTACTGCATCCCATTTGAGGACGGAAATTCAACAAAAGAAAACCTCTATTTTTATAAGGAAGTTCTTAGAGAAATCAGGACACCATCGAGAACTATCAGCCTTACTACTAACACGTTTGCGACAAATTGGATCCAAAACGGAGCCGGCACGCGAGAGTTCTCTGTCTCTGCCGAGCATACTCGACCTCCGAATTTCCGTTTAATTCCGCACATGTTAGTTATTCGCATCAACGACCAGGATAAGAATATATTTTGTCTCCGCCGAGCACATTCGGCCTCCGAATTCCATCTAAGTCCGCATTCGCAACTTATCAGCATGACTATGCTATCTTTTATCTGAAGTAATCGCGATAAAAGCGACCAGATCACCACTGGTACCACGATAATCACGACCACGCGCCGTACAACGCGTCTTACAACCCGTACGTAAGATATCCCCGTCTCCCGACAGTTGCATCAATCATGACTGTGATTTAATACACGAACGAACCATCATATACGAACGTACATATATACAATCACTCTGTACAATACATCATTTAATAAAGATTCAGTTACAAATCCTCACTTGTGTCTCACTGACCGTCCTGAGCTCTGGTCTGACAAGCAAATTCGGCATTCGGAAAATACAGACATTCTCTGTTACATTCTCTATAACCAAAAGATTAATAACTAATTAAGTTATCAACTTTTAGAGAAAGAGGATCTAATTAAAAGTCGAAACTGTTTATATGTATGTATGTATGTGTGTGGGTTTCTATATTGTATATACACTGCAAATACATAATATTATAAAGGTGTACTTTATGTACTGTATAGTACCAACATCTGTTAATGGCTCGTACTACTTTTATATCCTACTAACGATAAAACGGATTGTAATCCTTGTAATCAATTTCATGGTAATTGTTTAACATATTATTAATAAAAAAACTAATTAACTTTAGTGTTACGTCCAGACCTAGAGGAATGGGTCAGCGGGGGAAAGGACGTAACCTACTTACATATCTCGAAGCAAACGTCTTATGGTGCGTGCTTTTGAGTCGAACGAAAGATGCAGAGCCTAAACAGATCAGAAGAGTCGTTTTACGCCATTAGTAGACCGTTCACTCGGTGGTCCTTTTTCCGAGAAATAGAACTAAATACTTATAACGCAAAATGGGGCCTTGTGCGATCTCTGAATGTAGGCAAGAGAGCGGGTTAATAAATGGTTATAATTTTAATTATAAAAATTTTGCTTATTTATTTATGATGTAAGAATTAAAAAATATAAAATGATAAAATACATACATTTATTCAACACGTAATATCGAATAAATTATTTATAAATTACTCTGGTTAATAATTCATTTATTCGCGCGCGCGCGCGGAGAGAGGGATTGGGACTAGCAGAGACTTGAGGAGGTGACAGATGTTCCGACAAAAAGGTGAAAGATCTTCCGACGGAAGAGGAATTCTAGGTGCGGATTCAGGACTTCTAGATAAAGGCCTAGGCATTTAGAGAAGGGGTAAAAGTTTTCAATACAGATTTAAGGAATCTGGAGAAGTAAAAATTTTCGATGTAGATTCAGAAAAATCTGATAGAGGGCGCGTAAAAATTTTTGGTGTAAAATTATACTTAGTTGCTAGAGGAGAGGGAATGAGGAAGAGCTATGAGGAAAGCAGAGAGGGAAAAGGGGAGTGCTTAGGAGAAGAAATTGAGAAAGATCAAGAAAAGGAGGAAAAATTGTATTGTGTATTTATGGTACTGCTACTATTACAATGACTAATAATAATAATATTAGTACTAATAGTACTACACTCCTTATATTATTAATGGTAATATTGACATTAAAGGCATTAGAATTATTCTATTCCGTTAACGCCCGAGTCAATTGTTTCTTCAAGTAAATAAACAGGGATGTATGTAATGAAGAGTGGCACGAGAGGCCAAACACACTCGTAGCAATTATCTATCTTCGACAGAGGAACTGATGTATCTGTGTAGGGCATTCTATTCCGATAATTCCGAGTACACTTTGCAATTGCCTGCGATTTGTGATATCCTCGTTTGAGATTTTCCACTAAGAAAATATAAGACGGTAATTAAAGTTTTATCTTGAGAAACAATTCTTAGATTTTCATTATTTAATTAATAATAATAAAATAAAATAGCAAATTTTAACAGTTGAACAATGTATATATATTTTGTATTTAAATAGGAATAGGTAATTTTTATTTAATTATTCAATAGAGAATGTAATTCTACGTAAAAGTTATCTAACATGTGTGGTGTAAATTTTGTGTATGTAAAGTTTGTAGTTTACGAGATATTTAACAATTATTATGTTTGATTTAATTATTTACTTATTTCGTTCAACAAATATCAGAAACATTTAAGACAATCAGTTTTCTGTAAAAACTAGGTGCACAGATTTGATCACATTTTGGGAAGAATTGAAAAAATTTTAAAGCAGAAAAGTCGTAATTATTATTTTTTAAATTTTAGGGAACAACCTTGTTCGTTGCTACCGAATTCTCCAAGTTGTAATAAGTTAATTGGTAATAAATTAATACTATGGCAGATTATTCTTTAAATAAAACAGTTGATATTCTCCTAGTCCTTGGAGAGTGCGAAGAAAATTATATGAGAACTGCACATATATCGTAATAGGTTTCCATATCGATGGTATCACGACCGTAATTTATTGAATTGTACTGCGTTTATGACAACGCGAACTACGTCATCAAAGACATCAAAGAAATCACAAAAATGTCGAACAAGTCGATGCTCGTTCATTAGCTGTTTTTGCTATGATTCATTTTAATCCTCAAGAATACATGTAAAAAAAAGATAAAAAAAGAATACAAAATACATATCAAAAATATTAATAAATATAATAAAAATATATAAAACGGAACAAAAAAATGCTCACTGTAACATTATTACATCATATTTAAATCTAGTAATATTATATTATTACAAATATGTGTGTTATATACTAATATTGCTGTATACTACAATGCAATCTTTCAGAAGAATTCTTAACGTTGGCGTTGCTATAATAATATTGCAATATCGTAATATTCCCAAGTAACATTCCCAAATATATTTGCAATAATTCAATTATGCAATAGAATTTCTGCAATGTTTTTTGCAATTTTCTTATACTATATATAGATATCGATTATTTGAGTTTAAAAGATGCAACCATTTAGTACCTAACTCACCCTATTTTTGGCAATTTGAGAAATAATCTATATTATTTTTCAGCAAAAATATTGTAAGATCCGTAAATAATATAGCGTATTTAATTTGTATTGCAGCAACAGAGGAAAAATTTGATCTTGTATACAGAAGAAAGACTGTAAATAATAAAGATGGAGTCGAAATAACATGTCTGGCCGAAGGACTTTACCCTCAACCGACTCTAGATATCTCTATCGAGTAAGTGCTATTCGTAATCTATTATAATACTTTTGAAATAACATAATGTCCTACAAATTTCTAATTTTTTTATATTATAATTCACACACACAACAAAAAATTAATTTTTCTTTAACATAAAAAAGAGAGTAATCATTTCTCATAGTTTTTGTACGCTGAATATGATTTTAGCTTTCAAATTGCTCCATCATGACACAGTTTTGAGAAATTTTCGATTAAAGTTACAAGAAAAAAAAACTATTTTGATGTATTTTATCATGTATTTTATCATGTTACAGTTATGATATGTGACGTGTTGGACAAATGTTGACATTAACTCACACTTCACAGAGAGAGAGAGAGGGGGGGGAGGGAGAGAGAGAGGGAGGGAGGAGGAGGGATGGGGAGGGAGGGAGGGAGGGAGAGAGAGGGAGAGAGAAGGAGGGAGGGATGGAGGGAGAGAGAGAGGGAGAGGAAAAAGGAGAAAGAGGGAGAGATAGAGAGAGAAAGAGAGAGGGAGAAAGAAGGAGGGAGGGAGAGAAAGGGAGAGAAGGGGAGGAAGAGGGGAGGAAGAGAGAAGGAGGAAAAAGGAAGTGAGAAAAGGGGTGGGGAGGGGAAGGGGGAGGGAGGGAGGGAGGGGGAGGGAGAGGGAAAGGGAGGGAGGGAGGGGGAGGAAGAGAGAGAGAGAGAGAGATCACTTTCCTTTTGATATATGTTGTGACGATTTCTTTTTACGCGTCGCGGTGCTCTCCCGATAGCGGAGCGACTATCGGGAGCGATCGTCTCCAAAAAGAGATATAGTATCAGAGGGTATTTCGCGCGGTAGGGAACTCGGATGACGGTTGTTCCGCGCGTACCGCAGCAGAACCCCGGCCGTCGGAACGAAAATCCTGGGCGCCAGACGCGGTCTTACACGCGTCAATTCGCGATACGCTAATCTTTTCCCGAATCTTTGGCCGAGAGCTCCGCCGCGGGCGGACTAGCTCACCTAACGGTAGAGGGGCAGGGTGGAGTTGCCGCGAAAGACCAGAGGCAGAGGAGGTTCGCGATATCCCGTCGCAAGGAGTCGGATTGGTTGGACTAACGTTAGCAAGTAATTCGAACTAATGACGTGGCATGACAAGTAGTGAATTGACATAAATTTTATTTAAAGAAAAATATAAAGAAAAGTGAATATAGTAGAGAGAATGAATAACCACTCTGTTCGCTGAGGGCTTGAGCGGGAAAATAGTACAGCGGAATTCGCAATTCGTAATCCTGAGGTTACAGTTCACCGGTGACAATATTAATAATTCAGGCTGTCAGGAACGCGACCGTATGCCGGTCAATAATTTTATATTAATGCCGTCGGAACGAATGAGTTATCGAGACCGGTAGTCGCGATAATCACGGCCTGACAAGAATAATACAACAAAACGAATGAGAAGGATTACGCCGTTACTAGAAGATATCAAGAAAACCGAGACGTGATCGCGTAGAGACGATATAATAACACCACAAGAGTTGATACAGTTCCCGTCGAAAACGTACGGACGGCACAATTAACGCGACCACTTTGACGTAAGAAGACACAATTATTACAATCCAACGAATCGAATTTCTCTCACAAACAATGTTAACGGAAGTCGTTTCGGAAATTCACGATAAGCGCGGTCAAATGTGGTTCGAGGATTCGGACGTGGAGAACAGAGAGAAAGCGAACTTGGTTCACGAGACTCGATTATTGTGAATAGAGAGTCGCGTTTTTCGATACGCGGTACCTCGATATCTTATCCACCGAAATAGATTTGCAAGCGGAGCTCACGATGCCAATTATTTAAGATATTTGTTCGACTGTGCAGATTTCGCGCGCGGCGCGTCTCTTTTCCAGCCTCGCGGGCTCGCTCTCTCTCTCTCTTACTCGTCCGCTCGCCTCCTCTCCGTCGCTCTCACGCTCGCCGTTCACGGGCCGCGTGCTCTCTCGGTGTCGGCGAAACGTTCGTCGCCGTGTTCTCGCCGACTCTACTTTCTGACGTCTCGGTTATGGTATATACTATGCTTACGCTTATTTTCCCGTTATGACAATTACAACCTCGACAACGACGGATCCGAAACACGCAGGACGCAATAGAATACGCGTGCGACAACACGCATCCGCATGACGCAATACAGACCGAATTCCGGAGAGACAATACGTCGCGATAACTTGTATAGACCGGCGGTCCCGGAAGCTCTCGTCGCTTAACGCTCGCCGCCAAATTACACCAAAAATCGCGAAATCAATGGGCTTAACCCTCACAAACGCTAAAGGTCACTAAACTCGCGACGGCGTTAGAACGATCGAGGCTCGGACACGAAAAGTTACTACTTCAATTACTCACGACACGGGAAGCCTCACCGATCGTTAACTGCTCTTCGGATGATCAGGGCCTTATTCCTCCAAACTCGAAATTAGCAGGAGCGGAGCGGGCTCGCCAACGTGAATCCACGGCATAGGACGCTACGAGAGTGATCTCGGTCGATCGCCTGTTCGATAGCAGGGACTCATCCTGCGCGGGGGGGGGTTTGCGGGGACGCGTGGCCAATTACAGCGTCGCGTGGCTCCTCGCCGCCTTCCGCCTCACGCGCGGCCGCTTTGAGGGCGATAGTTTATTTATTGATTAACAAAAATCCGTCTCGTTTGATTTCGCGACAACGGCAATTTAGGAGGTATCCTCCGTATCCGAGGGTTGCGTGGGCAGCGCGCCGGGTTATCCGTTGTTCCTCCGGGCCGCCTAAGGTCGTTTTCTCGATCTGTTATTTCGTGTGCCCGCCTGGCCGGGATGCTTACGGCCCTGGTTTGTCTCGAAATTTCGTCTTTTCGTCCCTCGATACTAGTTCGACCTTCGCCGGATACGATTCCTTGCTCCGCCAAATATTTAGCACGCTTAATGTTTGCCCGTTGTTGCCTCGTCGACTCAGCTCGACAAGGCTCCGTGCGCGATATAAAAAAAATAAAAATAAAGTATCGAATTAATAATAATAAATATTATCGCTCGCGATATGTCTCTCCGGGTAACGGTTTTGGCTCTCGTATCTTTCGCGTGGCGTGGCCGCTCGGCCCCTGCCCCGCGGGGTTGGGTGGAATGGACGCGCGTCGGGACGGCAACGTCACATCCCCCCATGCCAAGAGAAGTCCTACCAGTGGAGGCTTTCCGTGTGTTCTACGGGTCCGAGCCTCCGTCGTGATATCTTCGAGAGCCTGACCGTGGTCCCAGAGAGATTCTCGCCACGAGCTTTAAAGTACTCAACCATACAACGTAATTTACCAAGCCATGGAATATTAGGGATGATAGGTGGGGATAATCGGGTTTCGAACAAATAACTGCTTGGTCTAGGTTAGGTTATACCCGTCATTTAATCCGGGGGTTTCCTCCCCGTTATCTCGTGTTCCATTTCGTGGTTAAAGCCACACGTCATTTGACTCGCCCTGCCTCTCGGGGCTCACGCGATAACACAAAAATTCATTGAAGAACGCGAACAAAACAAAAAAAATTTAAACGATAGCTGCCGAACATAAAATCCATGGGGCGGGCTTACAAAAAAAACAAAAATGCTACGAGATCATAGTCACAAAAAAAAAGAAAAATAAGACCTCCGGGGTCGGTTTATAGTCCTTCGCCACTATGGACTAACAAATAAAAAAAATAATCTTTGGCCTAGATCGCAAGACGTGGGTCCTTGACTTTCCTCCGGCTGTTCGCGGGGTTACTCCTCGCCCGTGTATCCGTGCTCCCGGCGTCGCATTGGGGGGGGTAGGCCTCGTCGTCGGCCTCTCGCTTTCTCGTCCCGGGATGTAAGGGCCCTGGGCGAGCCAACCCTCTCGGCAATCAGGACATGTCCGCACTGTCCTGCCCTTGCGGCCGCAGCGGTAGCACATTTGTACTGCATGGAACTCGTTGCGCCGGGGGCATTCCCGCCTGAAATGGTCGGGGCCCCCGCATTGCCAGCAACCCTCCGAGGGAGGATCCAATACCCCTTGTGGAAAGGGTCGCGGACGACCCGGCCCCGGTGCGAAGAGTCGGTGCGGGCTGCTGGAGTCGGGCCCATCCGGGTGTCCCTGGGTCTCCGACTCGGTCTCCAGGGTCTCTCGGGACCCCGGTTCTTCCTCCGGTGTTGGAAGTGGTTCCTGAGGCGCGGATCCGGCGCTTTCGCCGGCGGCCAGACTAACCGCCCCGGCGAGGTCCTCTGTTTCGTCTCCCGGTTCCGAGGACGGGGAAAGTCTCTCCTCGGAGGGCCCCGTGTCCGTCGTGTGTTCGGTCGCCGCTCTCCGTCGACGTTCGCTCTGAATACGGGCGACCTCCACCAGAAGGTCGGCCCAGAACCCCGGCGTCTTCTCGTCGCTAGCGACGATACATTCCGCTATCTCGCGGAGGTCGCGGTCCGAAGCCATCTCCTCGGTTCCTCGACAGCGGCACGACAACAAGTTCTAGGGAACAGGCGCTATGTAGGGTTTCAGGTCTTTAATGTGAATCTTTCCTAACGGTTTATCCGTTGGATCCTTCAACTCGACAACTCCGGGTGACAACACGCGAGCAATTACAAACGGACCGTGATATTTAGGTGCCAGCTTGGCTGACACGGCCTGAGCCGCAGACGACAGCACGTGATGCCGTTTTAGCACCAAATCGCCAACCGTATAACGCCTATCACGCCTACGCAAATTGTAGTACCGCGCCTGTTTATCATGCGCGCTATTCAGGTTCTCGATAACCCACTCGCGCAACGACTGTATTTTCTCCATACGTTCCTGCCAGCCTCCTGCGTCCGACTCCTCAATTGCGATTTGTCCCTCCTGCCTCTCGTGTCCTACACTAATCGGCTGGGGCTCTCGGCCAAGATTGAGAAATGCGGGGGTAGTCCCTAGCGACGTATGAAAGGCTGTGTTATACGCGAAACGAAATTCCGGAAGGTGCTCGTCCCACTCCCGATGGTTTTCCCCGAGGAAGGCTGTGATCATTGTTTTAAGCACGCGATTCACACGCTCTACGGGGTTTGCCTGGGGGTGATATGGCGGCACGGTCGTATGCACGAGATTTCTGTCTTTCGCGAAAGTCTTTAACTCTCTATTAATAAATTCCGTACCGTTGTCCGTTAGCAGCATTTTAGGCGCGCCCCAACGATTTACTACGCATTCTTCGAGACATTCGCGAATTTTCTTCCCGGTGGCCTTACGTAACGGACAGCATTCTATCCACTTAGTGAATAGATCTTGCATCACTAATAAATATTCAAATCCGTTTTTGCTACGGGGAAAAGGCCCCATAACGTCTACCGCGACAACCGTCCACGGCGCGTCCACCGTGCGTTTTCCCATAAGTCCTGCGGGGAGATCTTGCTCGACTTTAGTTCTTTGACACGTGTCACAACGACGAATATAATCCGCGACATCACGAAACATTCGCGGCCAAAAATAACGCAACGCGACACGGCGATAAGTTTTCTCGACACCGAGGTGTCCGGCTTGCGGCGCGTCATGGAATTCGCGAATAATTCCGGCCCTGGATTCCCTCGGTACAACGACTTTCCACTCGTCGAGATCATCGACGACTTGCGACACGACACGACTCGGTTTCCGACAATACAATCGACCGCTCTCGACCTTCCATCCTCGGTACTTCAATGGCGTTTCCTCGACATCCCGTGTTCGCTTATTATACCAATCATCTGAGGTCGCAATTGCGACAGCACAAAGTTCTTCATTTTGCTCGTATATTCGCGATAGCGCGTCGGGGACGTGATGTAGCGCTCCTTTCCGATGTTCGATCGTGTAGTCGTACTCGAGTAACTCGAGAGCCCATCGCGCTAACCGACCCGTAGGGTTTTTCAAATTATGCAGCCATCTTAGACTGCTATGATCGGTGATGACTCGAAACTTATATCCCTCTAAGTAGGGGCGGAATTTTTTAATGGACCACACGACCGCTAGACATTCCTGCTCGGTAGTCGCGTATTTTCGCTCTGCTTCCGACAGGGCGCGACTCGCGAACGCGACAACGTGCTCGACACCCTCGACTTCCTGCGTTAGTACCGCCCCCAACCCAACGGAACTGGCGTCGGTCTGCACGACAAAAGGCAGCTCAAAATTTGGGCACGACAACGTGGGAGCCGACGTAATACACGTTTTCACTGATTCGAAAGCTGTCCTTTGGTCATCCCCCCACTCCCAAGAGCAATTCTTCCGGAGGAGACGCGTGAGTGGTTCTAATCTTGTTGCACATTGTGGTATAAACCGACGATACCAGCTAGCCATTCCTATGAATCGACGCAATTGCTTGATGTTCTTGGGTGGCGGGTATTCTATGATCGGCGCGGTCTTATCCGGGTCCACGGTTAGTCCGTTTTGCTGGACTAGAAACCCGAGGTACTTTACTTGGGAGCGGCAGAATTTGCTCTTCTCCGGGTTAATCGTGAGTCCTGCGTCCCTGATTCGGCTTAATACACGCTTCAGCCACTCGATATGTTCGCGAAAGGTTCGGGTCACGACAACGATATCGTCGAGGTACGCGAAAGCATGGGGTTCCATTTCCGGCCCGATTAGTCGATCCAATAGTCTTTGAAAGGTCGCGGGGGCCCCGGTTAAACCATACGGCATTCGCTTAAAATGGAAGAGGCCCTTCCCCGGTACCGTAAAAGCGGTAAGTTCGCGGCTGTTTTCTTCAAGCGGGATCTGGAAATACGCCTGACTCAAATCGATAGTCGATATGTATTTCGCGGACCGCAACTTATCAAGGATCGCATTCATGTATGGAAGTGGGTAGGCATCTTTCTTCGACACTGCATTTAGTTTGCGAAAATCGAGACAAAAACGATATTTCCCGTTGGGCTTTTTTATCATGACTATGGGGCTTGACCACTCGCTTTTCGAGGGCTCGACAATACCCGCCTCAAGCATTTTATCCACCTCCGCGTAAATCGCCTCTTGAATCTTAGGTGAGACTGGATAATACCGCTGTTTGATCGGCGCGTGGTTTCCGACATCAATACGATGTTTAGTTAATGTCGTTTCGCCCGGTTTGTCCGGATCGCCGGTGATCTCCGCCTGTAGGAAGTCGTCCAATTGGCGTTGTTCTCTACTCGATAGGTCGATCAATCCGCAACATACGGGGGGTCGTTCGCGATAACCTTTAGGCCGAGCCCGAATTCGCGCGTTGCCTCTAGGAGCGGATTCGGTGGTAGTGCTACTATTCGAGAAACCATCCGTTGGCGGTTCTTCCGTTGATTCGGATCTTACAATGTCCCCGTCTCGTTCTACGCTAGCGCGCGCACTGAACGAATCTTCCGGCTTTCTCTGCAGGGGGAACTCTTTCGACGGATCGCTCGTGAAATGCCACCGTCGAGTAGCGAAATTAACACTAATTCCAAAAATCGATAGAAAATCGACACCAATGATACACGGTAGCGCGAGGGTTAGCAAGGCGCAAACACGCACGGAACGCGTTATTCCTTGTAACGTAAACGGGAGGTCAAGTTCCCCTCGGATTCTAGTCGTTTGGCCAGTCGCGGTAGTTACCCGTTTTCCGATGGATTGATCGAACGACAACGGCGAATCTCTTATCAATTCGATAACGGCGGGCCCAAGGAACGTGCGACTTGAACCGGAGTCCAACAAAGCCAACCATTCGCGATTTAACAACTTAACACGTAAAAACGATAACGATGATTGTTCACGAGTACCAAACGTACTATAAGAAAATTCACGACAACATGAAATTTCCTTCGGAGGACTAGCGTCTTTAGGAGCCGCGGTCCCCTCCTTTACCGGCTCCCCTAGTCTTTTCCCGAACAGTCGGGGCACGTTCTCAATGTTACATCCGCTCGTCCACAACGATAGCAATGCCTCCGCGGAGCGGCCTCACAATCGCGCGAAAAATGTCCCGTGCCCTCGCAATTCCAACATTTAGCGTTCGATGTTCGCGAAGCTTTGGGCTTAGTTTCGGGGGGTGTGGATGCGTTGCTGGTACTAGCTGCCTCGACAGCTTTTCCTTTCGGCGTACCTTTCCTTTTCCGCGGGCTTGTATTAGACGAGGTCGCGCTGGTGGACGAGGTATCGAGCGATGCAATCGATTCGTTATGTTTAGATCGGTTCGCGCTTCGCGGCGGCCGATACGCGAGATCCGGAAATAACGATTTCTCTGGTGTGGGTGGAGCGCGATAGGGGTGCGTGGTGGCGTAGCTACTTTCAGCGCGAGTCGCGAGATCTTCTAAGACATCCATGTCCTCGGCCTCTTCCCGCCGAACGGCAATCTTCAGACGCGGCAACATGTTACGGAACGCGTAGTTGACCTTCTCGGCCTCACTCCATGGTGGCGACAACCGATCGCATAAAGCATTTATACACGTCAAATAGTCCGCGACAGGCTCGTGTTCGCCCTGCGTCCGACGCATGATCTCGTCGCGGAGAGCGAATTGGAAGTCGGGATCTCCAAAACGTGCACGCCACGCGGTTTTAAAAGTTTCCCAGGAAGTGAGACGACTCTTCCTCCCGCGGAACCAATTCAGCGCCATACCCGATAAAAAGAACGGCAAGCAGCGCAGGATGTCTTCATCCGATACGGGTACTAGCGCGCGACCCTCTTCGACGCGTAAGAGGAAGGTTTCTGCATCCTCCCCTCGCGTACCGGTGAACTTCAAGTTCCATTTTCGCATCACATTATAAGCGGTTGCGGCCGAATTACTGGACGCCCCGCCCGAGCTTCGTCTTGTCGCATTAGTTGTACCGGGGGATCCGGGGGTGAACCGATTACGCGCGGGTGGCGACGGACTGTCCGGACGTACGACCTCCTCCGGTGGGGAAACCATGAGGTGTTCCTCGTCCGATAGCGCGGTTGACTTCGAAGAGGACGCTCCCGGCAAGCCTAATCGTTCGTGGCGGACCTGACGCAATAAGCGGGCCGCCAAAATGGGGTAACTCCCTTCTGTCGACAAATTCCGTTGAGTCAATTCGTCGAGCAGCTGGTCGTCATTCAACACGAAAACCCATTCGTCCTCGGGGTCGACTCGACTCATGGTTCGTTAGTCGCCGATAAGGTCGATCACGAAAATCTCAGCGTGCCGTGCACGGCTCTCTATACACAGCGACCGCGGTCGTCCCAGATAAACACCTCCGATTTCGAATTCCCGCAATACTCGACAATCAAACTCGACGGTTATTATTCCCCAACGATATCACTCGTACGGCTCGCGAACGACTACACGAACAATTTGTTGTGAGCCGACGATACTATTCGCGATAACGGCCGACAGCCTTCCTCGGAAAAACGGCACACCGCTACTGAAACGAGCCGAAAACCCACCCAAAATCGACCTGATCACTCGTTTTATTTCGACACTTTACGCACCAACTCGAAACGAAATATTTTACCGCGAACTAAACGCAAGAAAAGACATCGAAACACACTCTACAGAAAAGGGAAGGGACGCGACACCAAATAAAACAAAAAAAAACACAAGAAATCTTTCTCCTCGATTTGATAAGTTCTCAATTTTATTATTGTGTTTATTACGCTGAAAAAAAAGAATTAGCGGGATTAGTTTCAAGATATGAGGGCGGTTCCCTCAGCAGCCTTGTAGTTGAAGGGCGCTATTCTACATTAACGAATGCGAATTGTAAAGTTATTCTTATTACGGAGAACAGATGGGGAGACGTACCTCACAAGGATTCGGTATTCTTGGAAGAAGTATTATTTAAATAGAGAAAGCCGAAATAAAAGCGTATTAAGAATTTATTACTTGAAAAAAAAACGAAACCCATAATCTTGACAATCCCGTATGAAAATATTTAGCTGTTGGGAAGGGAAAAAAAAATCTTTCTGTTATCGCGATCTGGAATTTCTATAGTCATTCGTAGGTACGCTCTCCTTTATGGTCGCTTAAGAAAGAGAAAAAAACTATTATTCAAAAAAAAAAAAATCTTCAAAGTTAATCCTATCGGAAGGAGAAACAGAATCACTTCAAGTATCAGGCGCTTGAGACCTTACCCCTATTCATTATCAGCAACAATACCCTTGAAAGGTCAGATTAATAATCGTCAGAACACAGACAATTCAATATTCAGGGGCGCTATTAATGCCACGTATCAACGATCACACGAAAAAAAAACTTAGTACTTCTCAAACATCCAACCAAAAAAAAAATTTATAAATTAATCAATTCAGACACGCAAAAATCTAATATTCTACCTCTATTAATTCTGATAACGGCGAATATATGAATATATTTGCTTTGATATTTCTCGAAAAACGTAACCGACGTTACTAACGGCTCGCGATAGTCCGTAGAAGTTGCTCCCGAATTTCTGCAACGTGGCCCCACGTTGGGCGCCAATTTTTGTGACGATTTCTTTTTACGCGTCGCGGTGCTCTCCCGATAGCGGAGCGACTATCGGGAGCGATCGTCTCCAAAAAGAGATATAGTATCAGAGGGTATTTCGCGCGGTAGGGAACTCGGATGACGGTTGTTCCGCGCGTACCGCAGCAGAACCCCGGCCGTCGGAACGAAAATCCTGGGCGCCAGACGCGGTCTTACACGCGTCAATTCGCGATACGCTAATCTTTTCCCGAATCTTTGGCCGAGAGCTCCGCCGCGGGCGGACTAGCTCACCTAACGGTAGAGGGGCAGGGTGGAGTTGCCGCGAAAGACCAGAGGCAGAGGAGGTTCGCGATATCCCGTTGCAAGGAGTCGGATTGGTTGGACTAACGTTAGCAAGTAATTCGAACTAATGACGTGGCATGACAAGTAGTGAATTGACATAAATTTTATTTAAAGAAAAATATAAAGAAAAGTGAATATAGTAGAGAGAATGAATAACCACTCTGTTCGCTGAGGGCTTGAGCGGGAAAATAGTACAGCGGAATTCGCAATTCGTAATCCTGAGGTTACAGTTCACCGGTGACAATATTAATAATTCAGGCTGTCAGGAACGCGACCGTATGCCGGTCAATAATTTTATATTAATGCCGTCGGAACGAATGAGTTATCGAGACCGGTAGTCGCGATAATCACGGCCTGACAAGAATAATACAACAAAACGAATGAGAAGGATTACGCCGTTACTAGAAGATATCAAGAAAACCGAGACGTGATCGCGTAGAGACGATATAATAACACCACAAGAGTTGATACAGTTCCCGTCGAAAACGTACGGACGGCACAATTAACGCGACCACTTTGACGTAAGAAGACACAATTATTACAATCCAACGAATCGAATTTCTCTCACAAACAATGTTAACGGAAGTCGTTTCGGAAATTCACGATAAGCGCGGTCAAATGTGGTTCGAGGATTCGGACGTGGAGAACAGAGAGAAAGCGAACTTGGTTCACGAGACTCGATTATTGTGAATAGAGAGTCGCGTTTTTCGATACGCGGTACCTCGATATCTTATCCACCGAAATAGATTTGCAAGCGGAGCTCACGATGCCAATTATTTAAGATATTTGTTCGACTGTGCAGATTTCGCGCGCGGCGCGTCTCTTTTCCAGCCTCGCGGGCTCGCTCTCTCTCTCTCTTACTCGTCCGCTCGCCTCCTCTCCGTCGCTCTCACGCTCGCCGTTCACGGGCCGCGTGCTCTCTCGGTGTCGGCGAAACGTTCGTCGCCGTGTTCTCGCCGACTCTACTTTCTGACGTCTCGGTTATGGTATATACTATGCTTACGCTTATTTTCCCGTTATGACAATTACAACCTCGACAACGACGGATCCGAAACACGCAGGACGCAATAGAATACGCGTGCGACAACACGCATCCGCATGACGCAATACAGACCGAATTCCGGAGAGACAATACGTCGCGATAACTTGTATAGACCGGCGGTCCCGGAAGCTCTCGTCGCTTAACGCTCGCCGCCAAATTACACCAAAAATCGCGAAATCAATGGGCTTAACCCTCACAAACGCTAAAGGTCACTAAACTCGCGACGGCGTTAGAACGATCGAGGCTCGGACACGAAAAGTTACTACTTCAATTACTCACGACACGGGAAGCCTCACCGATCGTTAACTGCTCTTCGGATGATCAGGGCCTTATTCCTCCAAACTCGAAATTAGCAGGAGCGGAGCGGGCTCGCCAACGTGAATCCACGGCATAGGACGCTACGAGAGTGATCTCGGTCGATCGCCTGTTCGATAGCAGGGACTCATCCTGCGCGGGGGGGGGTTTGCGGGGACGCGTGGCCAATTACAGCGTCGCGTGGCTCCTCGCCGCCTTCCGCCTCACGCGCGGCCGCTTTGAGGGCGATAGTTTATTTATTGATTAACAAAAATCCGTCTCGTTTGATTTCGCGACAACGGCAATTTAGGAGGTATCCTCCGTATCCGAGGGTTGCGTGGGCAGCGCGCCGGGTTATCCGTTGTTCCTCCGGGCCGCCTAAGGTCGTTTTCTCGATCTGTTATTTCGTGTGCCCGCCTGGCCGGGATGCTTACGGCCCTGGTTTGTCTCGAAATTTCGTCTTTTCGTCCCTCGATACTAGTTCGACCTTCGCCGGATACGATTCCTTGCTCCGCCAAATATTTAGCACGCTTAATGTTTGCCCGTTGTTGCCTCGTCGACTCAGCTCGACAAGGCTCCGTGCGCGATATAAAAAAAATAAAAATAAAGTATCGAATTAATAATAATAAATATTATCGCTCGCGATATGTCTCTCCGGGTAACGGTTTTGGCTCTCGTATCTTTCGCGTGGCGTGGCCGCTCGGCCCCTGCCCCGCGGGGTTGGGTGGAATGGACGCGCGTCGGGACGGCAACGTCACAATGTATATTACACAAGTTGCAATTTTAAGTAATATTAAGCAACATTATATAGATTGCAATTTTAAGGTATTATATGCTCTTTGAATTATATGTTCTTTCTTTTAGTTTCTGAGATATGCGATTTCAAAATAATGTACTCACTTTTCGTACTTACTTGTATGTTTTTCGTTATATCCTATTTGTGTTTGTATTTTTTATTTACATTTGCTTGTCACTGTATCACTGTGCCATTTTTTCTGCATACTTTATTAAGTATTTATATAAAATAAAATATAAATATTTATATAGGAGCCTTCCTCTACACTCCTTTCCCGAAAAAATTCTAACCTAATTCAAACCTATACTGATTTCAAATTAAAGTTACATTCAGGTTAGGTTAGAATTTTTTCAGAGTGGCAGTGCAGAGCTCCGTCTCTCTTCCGTTCATTTTACAATAAAGTAAAATAATAAAATGCAGGTTGGGAACTTTCTGCGCAAAACAAAATTTGAAATAAATAAATTCAATATGCTTGCATATTTAAATCTCTAAGTGGTTAATGATGATAAAAATCTTTTGAATGTTACTGAGAATGATGATCTTGAAATTATATGTAAAGATTAAGATCATTGAAACAAAATCTCCTTTTAAAAATTTTATTTTTTAAGCATTTTTTAAATTATACAAAAATAATAGATCGTGAAAATTAAAGATCTGTTGTGCAATATCAGTGGATTTATAAATTCAAAAATTAAAAAACGAAGTCTAAGGCTCTAAAGATATTAAATATTTAACTAACGGGAAATGGGCTATATTTAGAGCCAGGCAGGGTTAGCAAAGCACAGATTCTCTTCTTCTAATGAGTATCTTTATTGTTTAATTCTATAAATGTACATTTCGGTCCCTGGATTGGACCCTTATCAACATGTAAATCAAGCTAAGAGTTTATACGATCTTCAATGACTCCAGCGATCTCCCCAAGACGGTTGATCGCGTCAATTTTCCCTTCGGTTCTAGCTGCTGAAAACAGAAATACCTGGTTGTGGTTGGACAACGCCCGATCCACTTGATAGTTCGTCGCCCAAGCACACCCAACCGAGTTCGGAACTCAATTGTCAATTGAATAGCCGAATGTGCTTATGACTACATGATTTTCACAATGTATACACAACCTTGAATACTAACATAAATTTTATTATGAGTTGAGATGACATTAACATCAATCGCCGAGTTTAAACTTTTGACAAATTCTCTACCAACGCGAGATAAGCATAGTGCAGACTTTTTGTGTCATTCTGAAAGTTCAAGCTTTTTTTTTTGTCTCTTAATGAATATCATCATCGACATCAATCACTATCCATAGATGGGTTCCTTGCCTAAGATTTCTACATCCTCTCATGCGAACTCGAAGTTAATCAACTTGTGGTTCGTAATGATAGAACGTTATGCTGTATTTATGTGATTGCGGTGCTGTGCCAATCGTGTTGTTAAAAGTCTACTTGTCTGTCCAATATACAGGGTGTCCCATTTTAAAAAACGCACCTCGATAATTCTTCAACGAAGCATTTTTAGCAAAAACGTTTCAGACAAAAGTTGTAGGACTTGAAGGGGGACAGATGATGAAAATATGTACTTGACCTTGAGTGACCTATTGAAGGTCAGGTCAATGTCATCGATGTTTTCTTAAATGGAACCCCCTATTTTTCATTACATATTCTTGTAGCTTACCTCGAGAGCTTTCCAAAACACTACAATTAAGTTATTTTTTATTAAGTACTTTTCGAGTTATAAGGCTTGAAGTTTACAGTATTTTGACATAAAATACAAAATATCGTGTAAAACATTCAGTTTTCGGTAATCTTACCTTAATACTTTTATGCATAGAATAAAGAAACCAATCAATTGGTGTAAAAAAACACATAGTTGCTTTTAAAAAAAAAGTGTAATTTGCAACATGTAGCTGCATACTTTTTTTTGGAAGCAATTATGTGTTTTCTTTACACCAATTGGTTGGTCTTATTATTCTATGCATAAAAGTATTAAGATAAGATTACCGAAAACGGAATGTTTTACACGATATTTTGTATTTTATGTCAAAATACTGTAAACTTCAAGCCTTATAACTCGAAAAGTACTTAATAAAAAATAACTTAATTATAGTGTTTTGGAAAGCTCTCGAGGTAAGCTACAAGAATATGTAATGAAAAATAGGGGATTCCATTTAAGAAAACATCGATGACATTGACCTGACCTTCAATAAGTCACTCAAGGTCAAGTACATATTTTCATCATCTGTCCCCCTTCAAGTCCTACAACTTTTGTCTGAAACATTTTTGCTGAAAATGCTTCGTTAAAGAATTATCAAGATGCGTTTTTTAAAATGGGACACCCTGTATAAAGCATCGCAAATCTGCAGGAAATACTACATTGTTTCTTAATTCATTCGGCAAATTGTCTTTGTGTGCACGGATAAAATTTTGTAATTTGTTCATACCCATGTATGATATTCTTGTGTTTAAATCACGGACCACAAGCTTGCATTTTTTTGAGAAGATTGAAACGTACACAATGTTAAAATAAGCAAGGCATTCGATATTTTTGTTGTTGTTCGGATTAGACACGCTCAAATCTAAATTCTTCTTCTTATGTAATTTAAATAATGTTTTCAGACGTTTTTGTAATATTTGGTGAACGAGAACGGATATCCGTTGTTCAACGACGTTTTCACCATCAATTCCAAATTTTTCTGGTAAAATCTCGAGTGGGAGATCTCTCTATCAATTAAGCCGATGACTATGCCTCTTTTTGGCAGAGAGAGTATCGAGACTCAAAATGTAAGTATCTTCCGGAATATGTAGGTTTGTGGAACCAATCAAACTGTATAAAATTGTTATTCAAAATCATCGGGACGTTTCATCAAGGAAATTTAGTCGATTATTAGTCTTCTCCATCGTAAATGGTAATCTCGGGTAAAATTAATTAAATGTATTTAGAACAACGAGGAGATAACCGCCAATGCAACGTCTATGTACATATCTGTAGTAGAATGGAAGACTAATAAGAAGAGTCTCGATCGCCCTCATTTTCAAGCCCTGCAGAGTAATGTCGGCAATAACCGGGGAGAGCGGAGAACCCATTGGCGCGCGCGCGCGCGCGCGCGTGTGTGTGTGTGTGTGTGTGTGTGTGTGTGTATGTGTGCGCGCGCGCGCGCGCGTATGTGTGCGTGTATGTGCGTGTATGTGTATGTGCATGTGTGTGTGTATGTGCGCGTGCGTGCGTGCGCCGAAGGTCGATTGATAGTAGACGCCATTGAATGTGAAGGACGTGGAGTTCAATACAAACCAGACGGTCGTCAAGCGAAATAGTGCTCTTTTTCTCTATGTAGCTCTCTTTTTATGATACTGTAAACTGCCAGATCTATCGAAACGTTCATGAAAAGTGATACTACGTCTAGTCAGATTAATTTAAATTGTTCATTTATGTATGTGTTTGAGAAAGTAAAAAGTAATTATACGGGTATAACGGGCTACTTTTAGATGAGACAATAATTCGAAATGAGTAGCTCGGCTAGTGTATCATCGGCACACTATAGGCTCTTAGTAAGACTTCATTTGTGTAATTGAGCTTTTCGTAAATGCCACCACAGTAACATACTCCCGTTTCTTCCATCTCGCGAGCAACTCGTAGAGTTCTCTGATAAGTTTTAGTTGGTCTCTTTGTAGCGTGGTGTACGTGTTACTATCCTTGAGAAAGACGCTTATTTTTTTCAAGATATTTCTCCTTATTTAGGGCTACGGTGACGTTGCTCTTATCTGCTCTTATGGAGATCACATCCGGATTTTCGCATATGAATCTCCGTACCGACAGCAACACACCGACAAGTTCTTTGTTTAGTGACAAAGTCTTAAAGGAATAGTTAGAAAGATTGTTGAGGATGAGTTGAGAATGGGTTATGGATAACTGATCAAATATTCGTAGGGATTTTGTCAATATTGTTCTCCATGCTTTTTCTAAATTCCAATATACTACTCTGATCAAAAAGTATCCGACCTTATTTTTTGCGTCAACCAGCTGCAACCCGATGACGGGACTGGCGCAGCATACAACCTTGGATTCTACTGCATATGCATGATTTTTTGCTAGATCACGCAGCTCTTCAATCGCTGCTAGGCAGCCGTGATAGTTGCACGTGTATTCAATGTCGCATTCGTGTTTCCCGCTAAAATGGAACGATACTAGTCTTTAATCTGCATAGCTTCATTACCAAAAGCCCTATTTATCTTTTCAACTGTCTCTGATTGCGTACTATCACCGAGTTTTTGACAAAATTTAATGCAGATTCTTTGTTGAACACGTTCGGTCATTTTAGCTATGTAGCTAACATGTTCAGCAAAGGATCTGCATTAAATTTTGTCAAAAACTCCGTGATAGCACGCAATCAGAGACAATTAAAAAGATAAATAGTGCTATTGGTAATGAAGCTATGCAGATTAAAGACTGGTATCGTTCCATTTTAGCTGGAAACACGAATGCGACAAACACTGAATACACGTGCAACTATCACGACTGCCTAGCAGCGATTGAAGAGCTGCGCGATCTGGCAAAAAATCATGCATGCGCAGTAGGATCCAAGGTTGCATGCTGCGCTAGTCCCGTTATCGGGCTGTAGTTGGCTGACGTAAAAAAAATAAGGTCAGATATTTTTTGATCAGAGTAATAGTTTTATCCCTATTTGTGTTGGGAAAACAGAAGTTCTATCCCAATTACAGGAGTCCCTGTACTTCGGCTGGAATGTGCGTAGACGATAACTTGACAAATCACTTTTTCTTAATTATGAAAGGAAAATGATCAGGGTCTTGGAAGACATAGAGGTCAAGGTTAAGAAGAGGAAATGAAAGAAGAAATAATGGGTTTAAATGAAAATTCATCGGTCGCAGCCATCCTCTCCGGCTCATGATCTGATCAAAGATGCGTGTGCGAGGGGACTGATTATATAATTAATCAATCGAAGAAAAGAATCTGCGTTTCGTTAACCACGCCTGGCACTTAATAGCCCATTTTCCATTAGTTACACGTCCAAAAATTGAATTAAGTTTTTTTAAAATTATTTTATCAAATATTTAAAAAGATATTTATTAACTATCAAACATTTTTTACAAAATTTTATCGTATATTTATCGTACACAAATGGCATGATTGATGCACAAGCAGTTCGTATATTCTTTGCTTCATATCTTCTTTGATTGTTGCAGATATGAAAAATACTGGTCTTTAACTGCCATAAAAAATAATCTAATTGAAGTGTAAAATCAGGTATTTTTAATTTATTGTTCACCAAATTGAACATCTTGAAACACGTATGTAGTTCTAGCAAGAAAACCAGATATTTTTTACATCTCCAACAATAAAAAAAACAAAACAAAGAATATAAATTGTACATGCATCAATCACGTCACCCACATTATCAAATGTAAGACATAATTTTTTTACAAATAAAATAATTAAAAAATTTTTAAAAGTTAATGGATATTTTCTTCTAATATTTAATAAAATAACTTTAAAATTTCAATTTAATTTTTAAACTTCTAACTTAACTAATGCTGTACAACAAATCTCTACTTTTCATAATCCATTTTTATAACTTTTAATTGAATAATTTTAGAAGAAAATATTTAAAGTAAAAATTGCTTGGTTTTGAACGTAAAATCCGACTACGTTAGTTTTTTTCATATATCAATTAAGGTACTATCTAAAATTTAATTACTCCCTCCTCTTTTCTCCCAGTGCATTTTAAAAATTCAATTGTGACACAAGATTCTTGACAATTCTTGACAGATATAAAATGATTCCCATCTTAGTCAAACAATAAATGTGTTTCCTGTTTCCTACAATATAACTCTTTATTTATTCTTCATAGATAGTACAACAGTTTGCTGATAATTTCGGTGTCACGAATCATGCACCGGGACGTGGTGCAATCGGCGCGTTCAATATCATGCCGCGGTCATTTGGCCTGTGGCGCGGTTCGAGATATCAAATGCGTTCTGACGCGCGCGGCTCTCGCGATTGGAATTAGTCGCGTCGGTGGGCGATGGAATACTGTTGGATTTATGTATAAAAAATAATCTTTGATAGTTAAACACAGTTTATTTAAAAAAAGTAGAAAAATAATATAATTGATCTCTCGTCTATCCACAATGAATGGATAAACACGACTGACTGTTTCTTCTAGTTTCTTCTTTCTCTTAGTATCTAATAGTATTGATGGCTACCATCTGATGGCGCCACAAATACAATATAGGAAACTTATTCCAACACACCCCCTGTTTACGTATTTTATTCGTTTCTTAACTTTAGATAATTGCACAATTTGTAAAATCGTTCTTTGGATAAAGCTTTAGTTAATATATCGGCCAATTGCCTTTCAGAGGGAATGTAGGAGATGACTAGTTCCCCGCTTTCAATTTTTTCGCGTATGTAGTGATATTTTATATCTATATGTTTGGTCAGCTTATGGAATTCTGGATTCCGTGCTAACCGTATGGCACTCTGGTTGTCTACATGAAGTTCGCTCGCATTGGTACAATCATGTCCAAAATCTAACAGAAGTCTTTTTAACCAAATTGCTTCTTTAGCTGCTGTGGCTGCAGCAACATATTCCGCTCCGTTGTACTCAATGTTACCATTTTCTGTCTCTGTGACGTTTAAGTTATTGGACCGTCTGCTAAAATAAATATATAGCCAGTTGTTGATCGTCTAGTAGTTACATCGCTTGCATAATCTGCATCGGAGTAACCAGATGTTACAAGATGTTACCAGATGTTACGGAGTAACAAGATACTAGATGTATCTTGTTTTCGATCTTTCTATAAATTATTCCTAAGCTTATCGTATCTATCACATATCTTAATATTCTTTTGACCGCTTGCCAGTAATTATCATTATAGTTATTCAAGAATCTGCTAACTGAATTGACAGCGAACGCTATATCCGGTCTCGTTACTATGGCTAGAAATAATAAAGATCCTACCGCTTCCCTAAATGGTACTTTTAACTTGTTGACATTATCATCAGTTGCAGGTTCTAAAGTTACATGAGGAGCGACTGGTATTGAAATTCCCTTTGCCTCAATCATTCCAAATCTCTTAATAATCTGTTCTGCATAAGCTTTTTAGTGTATATACATAGTTTTCTTGGTTCTGTCGCGCTCTATTTGCAAGCCTACCAAGGTCTCGCCTTTTGCTATAGTTATTTCAAAAAATTGTTTTAATGAATCCAAAACGTTCTGAAGCGTGTTTTGATCTTTTGCGGCTATTAGCCCATCATCTACGAACAAAATTAAGTACACTTTTTTATTGTTAACTTTTCCAATAAAGATACATTTGTCTGCAGTACTTTCTACAAAGTTAAAGCGCTTCAAGAATGTTTTGAATTCATTGTTCCAGCACCTTGGTGCTTGTTTCAATCCGTACATAGCTTTTACAAGTTTACACATAACAGAACTTTGTTCATTCTTTACATCCACACATTCCGGTACTCTCATATACACATCCTTATCTAACACTCCATACAGAAATGCACTTTTCACGTCAAACTGTACTATTTCTAGGTCCTCATATGTCACAATCGCCAGAAACACTCGTATAGAGTCGTATCTCACTACCAGTGCAAATGTTTCCAAGTAGTCCCGTCCAGGTTGTTGTAGGAAGCCTCGCGCGCAAAGACGGGCTTTGTATCGTAGAGCCTTTCCCATTGTACTCCTCTTGATTTTGAAGACCCATTTTAAGTCTATGGGTTCAAGTCGTTCGTCAGCTGGTACAAACGTCCATGTACCATTTGCCTTGTGAGCTTCAAGCTCCTCCTGAATTGCCTTTTTCCACTCATCAGCATTTGATGTTAACATAGCTTCCTGTATGGTTAAGGGTTCGTCACATTCTGTTATGTTCACCTCGTATCTGGATGGTTTTTTTATTATCTTCCTGTCACGAAGCTGTACTCTCCCGATTTCTGCATTATTATTTGGCTGGGCTGGATCTTCGATTACTTGTGGTGGTTCTATTTGATCAGCTTCCTCAGCCTCGTGAAAGACTTCATCGTCTTCTTCATTTCCCACGTCAGCTGATGGCATAGAATGCAAAGTAATCCGAAACTTTGTCGCCGGTAGATAGTTCTCTCGATGTTTTGATTCTTCGTTAAATGTAACATTTCTAGATTAAATTATTTTCTTCGTTTCAGGATCAAATAAGCGATAATTTGTCGAATCAGCCTGATAGCCGACTAGTATCAGTTTCTTGGCCTTTTGATCAAGTTTAGTCCTTTGTTGACTTGGTATATGGATGTAAGCGTTAGATCCAAATTTTCTCACGTGCAGCAGGGATGGTTTCTTTCCCATCCACAATTCATACCGCGTTGTATCCGGGGTTTGTTTCGATGTTGTACGATTCAGAATGTAGACCGCTGTTCCCACTGCTTCAGCCCACAGGTGCAGAGGCAAATTTGCCGAGTGCAGCATGCTTTGTGCACTTTCAGCAATTGTCCGATTGTCCCTCTCTGCTCTGCCATTTTGTTGGGGTGTGTAGAGAGCCGTATTTTCTAGCTGAATTCCTCGTTTTGAAAGATACTTATACATCTCCTTGTTACAGTATTCCCTTTTATTATCCGTTCTTAGCCTCTTCATTAAGGTTTTAAATTTGTTTGCCACAAAGCGCTCGAATTCCTTGAAAGCATAAATCAGACGTCATCGACAAATTTGTCGATGACGTCTGATTTATGCTTGATGAAGTATATTACTCTGAAACCAGATGCATCATCTTTGAATGTCAAAAATAATTTTGCTCCACCAACTGAGTCCACTTTCATCGGACCACACACGTCACTGTGAAAAAATTCCCCAGGTTTGGTAAGATTTTTAGAATCTCGCTGTGAAAATGGCTTGACGTGTGATTTTCCTAGTTGGCATGCCTCACAGAAGAAATCCTTGAAGTCCTTCAGCTTTATTCCTTCTGCTGAACCTTGTGCTACCATTTTCTTGATTGTTTGCGGATTTACGTGGTCTAACCTCTCGTGCCATACTTTGATTCCCCACTCAGTTACGTTCTCTTCGTTCTCGTTGACCATTCTGAAAAACATTCTATAAATATTGTTGTTTTGTTTGATACCTTGTGCTGCAACGATTGATTTATCAGATAATATTACAACACTGTGTGCCTTAAATCGTACTTCATAGTTCTTTGACGTGCAAGCGCCAATTGAAAATAAATTCTTACGTAGTGACGGCACATACATTACATCTCTGATTTGTCCCTTTTCCCAGACACCGTTTATTAGTTTCTTGATATCTACAGTACCAATACCTTCCACTGCACATATACCATAGAGATATAAGAATAGAGTGCGCAAGCGGGCTGAAAAAGCGATATAGCAATAGAAAGAGAAAGCTGCTGCATATGGGCCCCTTCTGTCTTTGTCAGACAAAAGAAAAAAAAGAGAGACAGAAGGGGCCTATATGCAGCGTTCTTTTTCTATTCCTATATCGCAGCCTCTTACGTGCTAGCATATGACTCGCGCACTCTATCCTTATATCTCTATGACATGTACTGTCGTCTCCCAAGTGCATTTCTCCTTTGCATGGTCGGTATTCCTTGAGCCATTCTCTTTGGTAGGTGATGTGTTTTGAAACCCCGCTGTCGGTCAACCGGACATCCTTTGTATCAAGACTCAGCAGATGCTCTACTTGACCACGAGTCGGTAACTTACCGTCCGTTTCGTCTTTGTACGTACTATACAGTTCTCACAGTTCACATCTTTACCGGCACTCATAACGACAAACGCACTCGAACTTCCCGGTCCCGACTCACTTTTCTTTGCACCGTTGTTCTTTTCCGCACGTATTCTACTTCGGCAATATTTTGCAATATGTCCTTTCTTTTTGCAATAAAAGCACTCTACGACTGATCGCTGTTTTTGCTGCGGCTGTTGGTATTTGGCACCACTTTGATTTTTACTTGTCACATTTTCTTCTCATTTACCGTCATAACGGCTAAGGCATTGTCTATAGCCGTTCTATCATCGTCCTTTGAAAGTCTTCTCTCTTCTTTAATAAGCCTTTTCTGGAGACTTTGTATTGTTTGAGCTGCTGGCGCGACACTATCCCAGGCCGTTATTAATGCTCTGTACTTGTTTGGTAAACTTCCCAATATCTTTGCCATAATAGCTGAGTTGGTTTGCCCTTCATCCAGGTCACTCAGTTGTTGTGCCATGTTCTGTATTTTTGCGACATGTTGTACTACAGAATCATTGGGATCCATTTTGTATTCGTGAAATTTTTGTAATAGTAGTAGTTTATTTGATGCAGTTTTCTGCTCGTGAATTGCACTCATTTTCTCCCACATCTCTCTCGCACTCGTACAGGTGGTCAGATATGTTAGTTGTGAGTACTCTATAGCAACCGATATGAGGAACATTGCCCTGGCGTTATCTTTGGTCCATGCTTTCCGTTGCGCCGCGTTGGTTGCGTTTTCAACCAGCATTATTCGGTCCCCATTGACGACATCGTATATATCTTGAGCTATCAGCAATGAGATCATCTGAAATTTCCACAATTGGAAATTCGTTCCATCGAACCTTTTCATGGACTTTGTCAAAGGTTCTTCAGACATCTTCCTGGTCTTCCACGTGGGCACACACCGGTAATCGAGACGACAAAAAAAATGGCGTGCCAATGTTAACCGACAAGAATTCTTCCACGCGTGTTATTAACCGTGTCTATTCGTCTTTACACTTCCAGGTTATCTTATTCGCGGGACTGGGCCCATAACCTGTTAAATTTATGTATAAAAAATAACCTTTGATAGTTAAACACAGTTTATTAAGAAAGAGTAGAAAAATAATATAATTGATCTCTCGTCTATCCACAATGAACGGATAGGCACGACTGACTGTTTCTTCTAGTTTCTTCTTTCTCTTAGTATCTAATAGTATTGATGGCTACCATCCGATGGCGCCACGAATACAATATAGGAAACTTATTCCAACAAATACAATCGCGGGGCAGCGTTTTCGCGGATCGTATACTGACTAGGATCCGTCGGCGGACGGGAACACTCGTCGGAGGCGGAGAACTCTCCACCCCCTGAGTCTGAGCCGACGGAACGGTGTGATGGATGTATGAAGTGCCGAGAATTCTCGGCAGAGACCGGGTACGTGTTCTTCGGATATAAAGAGCGGAAGGATAACCATTCGGAGAAGCCGAGAACACTGCAGAGGCTGGATACACCCGATTCCCTTTTTTCTCTCGGAGATCGCTTTTAAGTTTTTGGAAATTTCCGGTGCTGTACTAGCTCGGTCAGATCGGAAATCGGAGTGTCTTTTCCGTGCTAATCTCGCTCTTCTTATACCTGAATTTTGATCCTATCGTGTTTCTGGCGGTGTTCGGCGGGCCCGATTGTTATTTGTTAATTGCCGGTAATTATTCGTGCAGCTTCGGCGGCGCTCAGCCGGCCTCGGCGACAGTGCTGCAGGGTATCGCCGCTCGGCCATTTCCGTCAGGTATCGATCGGGTTCGAAAAGCCGAAGAACGCCCCCGACGGATGGTGTTCCGGTGCGTAACAGCCTCGAAGCCGATTTGAATTTTAAGCGTTTAAAAATGGGCGCATAGCGCCGCTGCCCTTTTACTGGTGGTTGCCGGGCGGCAGCCTTCCGGCGGATCTACTGCCGGGCAATGATGCATCGTTACAACTTATATAATTCAAACAACTCAAGCTATCGATTAAGCCCAGGAAGAACTCGATCCATTCAGTGGTTATTGCAATCTAATAATCTCAAGTACTCTCAAACTGGCCGGCTCGCGTATAAATACACGGTGCGCCTCGCTGCCGCGCGATGTGTTGCGCGTGACTTGGCGTGAGACACTACAGTTTTTCTTGATTCTATCCAATATGTTTTTTTCTATGTCAAAATCCAATTTATGATGTCCACAATCTTTATAGTTTAGTATGAAGGAGCCATATTTTCTTAACTTACAATCAACCAAAAGCTTTTTATGTTGATTTTCGTTGATTACAGAAATGTTTGACATAGAGTTCAACTACCTGTGCTGCATTACACCAACATTCCCCGTACGCGAAGACTATCTGCGTAATCCGCAAAAGAAAATGCCATTATTCAAACGTATAACTCGAACATTCAAAAGAGAACGACAATTCTATTATACAGGGTATTTTATAACATGTGGGACGCACTTCAGGCACGATGCAGGACTAAAAAACAATAATATAAAGAACAAAAAGAATTTATATAAACATATGTCCGGAATTGCTTCGTTCACAAGTTACACGCGTTAATCCTACTTGTTAGTTTATATTTTTTTTGTTTACATTTGCTCGTTATTGTGTCACTATCAGTGCGCTTTAGGATTACTGTTTAGTTTCGATAGAAATTTAGAAGTAAGTATAGTAATGCAATAAAGTGTCCACATTGGTGGTGTTAGAATCCGGACATATGTTTTTGTCTTTTGTCATAAGGTTTTTCGAAAAGTGAGCTGAAAAAGTGAGCTTTCAACTAGGCTATTTGATATTGCTACATCAACGTAAGTATCGTTTAAACGATACCCTAAGTACAAATAAGTCATATTGAACATTTTCTTTAAAATCAGCAAAGTGATGACAAAAGATAAAGACGCATGTAACTTGTGAACGAGGCAATTCTGAACATATGTTTATATAAACTTTTTTCATTGTTTTTTAGTTCTGCATCCGCCCCTGAAGTGCGTCCAACATGTTATGAAACACCCTGTATTATGCTTTCAGACAAAACAAGTATTGCATAAAAAAACGATTGTCTTGATTTGACTGTTTTAATTTTTTGTTTGTTTTTTATTGTTTTTATTGCTGCATTTATTTTGCATATTTATTGTATTTTATATAGCGGTACGGTGTAATATAATTATATGCGTGAATCTATTATATTCATGCAGTTGCTTATCTTCGTCACCGGTGGTAATGGAAAGAAAAGCAGCACATGGAAGCTCACCTTCAAGTGTATGCGGGCACAAATGCCCGTCCGACGCGCCGCAATATTTGTTAAATTCAATCTGTAATTTATATTATCTCAATAATTATTCGTCGTAAAAAAATACTTTTTTCAGCTAGATCTAATTCAAAACATACACTTAAAATACACACGCTCATGCACATATATACACATATATGTATACACACATGTGTATTATTTAAGGAATGTGTCAAAAGATGTGTTTTCTTGGAATTTAATTTATTTTTGTCTTAACTTATTGTTTCTTATGCATTCGCGTCATTGCAGAGATATTCCAGAGGAGCAAATTGGGAACCCCACCATAACATTGCGTGATGATGGACTGTACAATATTTTATCACGCGTTGCCTTATTGGATGAAGATTTACCGGAAGCAACGATTGTCAAATGTTCACTCAGCATACCGAAGGCAACGTACAATGTGTCTCGCAAAACTGTTTATTATACTGGTTAGTGACAAATGTGTATATGTGTACCACACATACACACACACACACACACGTACATATGTATATACACACACATTATACGAATGTATAAGAATATATTCGTATATATATATATATATACATATGTATAGTATATGCCTGCGCGCGCGCACACACACACATACATATACAATATACAGGGTGTCCAGTATCAAACGCACCAACGCTCGTGAGCGGGTAGAGCGCGGTAAACTGAAAAGAAAAGTCCTTTACTATTTTGCTAAATTCGCAATAGTTATTGCGTTCTTAATTAAAATATCTGAGCTAATGAGCGCGTGGAAAGCGGTAGGCCGGAATCGGTAGGCATGTACGATGACTTACTTTTTTACGTCTCTTAACAATGGAAGCATCATTTAAACGAGAGGTGGAGTCACGCAGCGAGCGACGAGCGACGCGTGATATTTGTTGCTAAGAGATATAAACAAATAAGCCATACCTTACATGTCTACCGATTCCGGCCTACCGTTCACCCACGCGCTCATTAGCTCAGATATTTTAATTAATAACGCAATAACTATTGCGAATTTAACAAAATGTAACAGGACTTTTCTTTTCAGTTTACTGCGCTCTACCTGCTCACGAGCGTTGGTCCGTTTGATACCGGACACCCTGTATAGCTGTACTTTAGAGGTAAAGAATCGTATATCTATTACTATAAATTTAGGGAAAACAGGGTTTAAAGTTTTAAATAGGGAAAAAGTGTATTTTTTTAGATATAAAATAAAAGTAGTAATTTAATTTTTTGAATATTTATTAAAGCAATGAAACTGACATGTTTTGCCTGATTTTAATATAATTATCAATAACACTGTACCTGACCAAAACTAAGGCACTTGCGATTGTTTACCGCTAAATGAAAAATCAGGTAAAAAAAAAAAACATAAATCGTAACTTCAAAAAGGTTACAAAGAGGAAAGATTATGATTCGCAGTTTTTAATCTGAATCAGATTCTCTTTCTTCCTGATTGAATACTCACATATTTCTATAAAAATCATGAAATTGAGATGGTATCCACTCTAATACATTTAAAAGATGTTTATGCTTTTTCGTGTTTATTCCTTTGGAAAACAGGCAACTCGTGTGGAATAGGAGATACATTTTTTCTGGAATTTTTCTTCAAATCAATATTTTTAAATTCTTCTTTGGTAAATAATGTTTTATAATAAAGTATACCTGGCCTTTGACGACGCACTTCTAGCCATACTGTCGATGAAATAAGAAACTTCTGTTTCTCTGTATTAATTTTTCGATTCATAAATGAAGTGTTTGAAACTGAATACAGAACATTAAAGTTTTTAAAATCATTCAGTTCCATGTCCCAAGCTGTAGCTCCTGTCGATCTAATTAACTGTTGCCAATCCCATGGTGTAGCTATTGTCATTGTAGGTAGCTTCTTTACGGTTCGCTCAATAAGAGCGTGGATGTGGTCTGCTTCCATGTGAGTATGACCTCTTAGAAGGAATTTATGGATAATCGATTTTAAGGAGGGGCAAATATTCAAAAAAAAAAGAAATAATTTACTGCCATCATGATATTTCGATTTTGGCTTGGGCAGTTATCTGACCAAATTATTAATGTCTCTACATCAGAATTCTTCAAAATTTTGTTTGTCCATTTTACTAATGCTGATACTATTTCATGTCCGTCTCTACCAGCAACAGATTCATCCCAGATCATGCTTTAGGACTTTCTCTCTGTAGCGTCATATATGACAAGGTTTAAAGACCAAAGTTTTTTAAGAAATAAAAGCTTTTTGTCTTAGATAGATGGGGTGTGGGTAAGCACTTTTGTAAATCTAACATAATTACTTTAGTTTTCTCTGGAAAACTTGCTTTATCATTTCTCTTGGAACTGTAGCGAGTTTCAGCATCTTTTATATGACAATAAATTTTCTCTTGAACGACTGCTCGTTCTTCTTCTGATTGACATTCTTTTAATGCCATATTCAAATTATCGCACATATCACAAGTGTCATTAGATGGCTGTTTAAATCTTAAATTAAATTCTGTTTTGAAGACATGACGATATATCCATGATTTGGCTATCTCACTTTCCTCAAGACCTTTTTCCTCACATTTGATTTTGTAGAAATTGTACATCTTGTTTATGTTAAGTTCACTTCCTAGATACCGTTGTTTTGTTTTGTTACGACTATAGTAACTTTCATAAACCGGAAAAGATAGAATATGGACGCGAATTTGCTCTTTCATATTTTCTGGTAACTTATTTTTTGGTACGTGCCTCCCTCGCATGTCTAATAATGCAAAGCCTCCTGTTTCTGATATTTTTAATGCGTTTCTAACAACGGTCTCAGATATACCTAATGTATTTTAAAAAAATACTTTACACACCTCAATAATCTTTCTACTAACTTCAAAGTTGTAATGCATTTACATTTTACTCTTTCTTAATCTTTTCTTTTAATGTTCTATATTTAATGTTTAATGTTACGTAAATGGTCGGGTTAAGACATCTCTATGGAACGGATCTTAGGGCGCGGCTCCTTACGGTATTCTTCAACGCTTGTTACCGACTCGAAGCAATCCTCATATCTTGGAAGATCTTTAACACGGTATTGATATCCAAAAAGAAGATCGTGATGTTAGTCAACTAGTGTTTTCTCTCGCTGGAAGACATGATCCTTAAGCTTTTAGCCTTTAGATTGGGCGGTCACGAATGAAAACTCAGTCCAACGCAGAAGGAATTTCTGCGGGACAAGGGATGCTAGGAGCACAATTTTGTCTTGTAGGAGATTCTTACTGATGCGCAAAGGACTCGACGGCAGGCGGTCGTGGCATGGCTGGATCTTCTCAGCATGTTTATACAGGTCCCGCATGCAACGATCTAATTGTTGCTTTCCTAAAAAAATATGCTTCCTGCACATAGATGTTCATAATAATGTTCATAAATATGTTCACAATAACATCCACAATACACGAGTATAGCTTATAGTATCGTACAAACTTACTAGATATAAAACTGCGGTAGATTGATTAGAAGGATCCCGTTAGCACCACAGACATCTATATGTATACTAGACTGCTAACTCCCTTATATACTGTACGAAAAAATGGGCCCCAAAAACTATGTACTACAGAGGCGAGTGAGCATCTGCGCATGTGCAGTGTAAGTGGTAAAGAAGAGAAGTGTGCTGTATATGTGATATGTGTGTAGCACACATGTAGCACGAGAGTGGCACGTGACATATATTGCTTAAAATTTAACCAATCAGATGTGATTATATATACCACTTACGCAACGCATGCGCATGAGTTATTTGGAGCCATGTATTTTGGCGAAGTTAGCAGTCTAGTATACATATAGATGTCTGTGGTTAGCACACATCCCGATAACACATCCATACATATCGACCGATGCCTAGGGTAATCAGCACGATTGACCAATCAGAAGAGTCCTAGTGTTCAATTAGCCAATTGGCTATATATGCTATCAAAACCCGCTCGATTAATTTCCCTCGAGGGATGTTTTTGCATTAATTACACATCCTAAATCTTTGCTAATCCCCTCCATTGGATAATTGGAATAGTCTAACAAATTAAAATTTCTAATCACATCCTCCAACGGGAAGCATTTTTGATGGGAAGTCTTGAAGATTTCGGTATTGATAGAGACTTTTGTTCTGTGGAATAATTTTTAACTGATGGAAAGTTCGTGTGAGTGTATGAAATTATCGCTTTTATTACCAATTTGATTTTGTTGCAACGAAGATATTGCATAAGAGTAGTCTGTTAGGCGAGCGCACGTATGGTCTCAAGTCAGCATTTATTTTCCATGGAAATGCGTCGTTGCTTTTTCTAATTTATTATTTGATTTTTGTGGCAAATTCACTGGAAAAGTTGACAACTTTTTGTTTAGTTTTTAAGTCCGCCAAATAGATCTTAGAATCTGAGTATTTGTTCATCTGTCTATTTGTCTTACGCAGTGTTTTTATTTTTAGCAATCATTATTTCTACAACTTTGTTTCTAATTTTCTTCCATTAATTATAGTTTTTATCTTGCAGGGTTTTGCTTCGCCTATCAGATATTATTTAGTTTATTTATTAAAATTTATAAAAGTTTTAGAGTGTTAAGATTTAGTGTTTCACGAAAGAAAAAAATCGTGAAATCCACCGGACGTACAATAACATTAATCTATTTCTATCAACTCAACTTCTATTTACAACATTCAGAATATCAAACTGATTGTTTGGAACTGCAAACAAATGGGAAATTGTTTTTATTGCCTACTTAAAATGCAAAAATAGAAATTTAACACAAATACAAATATATAAATTAAGCTCTCGAATTTTATATTTAAATATTTTATTATTTGTTTAATCGTGTTGTATCGATTATTTGTGCTAAATGAGATATCAATTATATTTATGTTATACATATTATATATTATATTTATAAGTGAAAAATAGTATCATAATTAATGGATAACTTATAAGTAACACTTATGCAATATTATTTGTTGTATTTCTGTAATATTAATATAATAATTGTGTTTATTGGACAATAATTATTGAATTATTAAAGTCTTCTCCGAGTGTAACTTTAAAAAAAATAATTTGAAATTTATAACATAAATTTAAATCTGGCTAGTAAAAGCCAAACGTCGATGGTAGTGCGTAAGTTTAAAAAAAATAAATTTTTCTTTGAAACTAAATAATACAAAGGGCACAAATTTTTCTTTGTTCAATATCAAGTAATTAAATAAATCTCAATTCGAGACTTTATTTTAATAACTTCACTCCCTTCTGGACTCTCTTAAAAGAAGCATAAGCTAGAAAAATATCGGCGCAAAGTCGTTGAATCGGGAATCGAACCTGAGTCTTTCGCTTGCCGGGCGACTACTTTTAATACTGAAATATTCAGACTCTACACCTCGATACTACTCATTTTATCTACATATATATTTAATAATAACTATTTAGCAATAAACCATCTTCAGCCGGTATGAGTTAACAGCTAAAAAATTAGCAAATTTTTCATGTAAAATACAAATTTAAATTTCGCAGGCTAGTAAAAGCAGACACAAATGGTAGTGCGTAAGTTCTAAAGAAAATTAATTTTTCTTTGAAATAGAATAATTGTGCAAAGGGCACAAATTTTTCTTGCTGCAATGCCAAGTAATTAAATAAACCTCAATTCGAGATTTTATTTTAATAAACTAGAAAACCCCTTAGACCTTCCTGGAAGAAGCATAGACGAGAAGAATATCAGAACCATGTCGAATTAGGAATCGAATCCGAATCATTTGCTTGCCGGGCGACCTTTCTTACCGCGTCTGGCTCTTGCTAGTCCGGGAAATTTAAATTTGTGTTTCATATGACATTCTAATTTCTTTGTTGTTAAATTTGTAATTTGCTGAGACGTTTATAACTTTATCATTTATTTATTGATAAAATCATTTGCGTTGAATTATTAAATATGTATATAATATTTTTATTATGTAGGAACATTTACTACTACATCAACTACTACAACGAAGCTACATCGTAAAATGGAGATCCAGGCCTTAGACGAATCAGAATCTGATAATAATGATGGTAAGAGAAAAGTGTTTTCTTTTTTAAATATTATACATTTTTAAATATATTATATTATAAATTTATCTTATACATATACAGGGTGTTTCTAAATAAGTGCGAAAAATGTTAGGAAATTATTCTTTGTCGAAAATTAAGGGGGGTTTTTCATATAAACATGTACTCCTATATCCTTCCCTGGGAGGAGTTACACTCTTCCAAAGGGGGAGGTAAAAATTAGATTTTTATTTTTGTTCTCAAATTACACTCGTCAACAAAATTAACGCATATCTTTTTTAAGTGAAAATTTTGCATGATTTCAAATGAGCATAACTCCGCCAAAAATGATCGTATTTGAAAATTTTTTTTTTCATTTTAAAGCTCGAAGTCTCCACTTTAAAAAGCACTCGTCAGTTTCTTAATTTACTCTTCTCCCACGTACGTTACTGCTTCAAAAGTAAGGACGTGTTTTGTCTTTAAAAAATTGCGTACTTTGACGCACTCCACGGGGTAAAATAAATTTTTTTCGCAAATCTTATCTCAATCATCAAAAAATATGGACTTTTCCCTACAAATTAAAAAAAAAAGTGAAGTTCGTACGATTTTTTTTCGCGGAGTTATCACATTATGAAAATTACCCATACATTTTTTCCATTTACCGCCAGCGTTAGCATTACCCGACGCGCACCACGAGGAGGTTGCTGGTCGGATTTGGCGCATCATGTGTATGTGTATGTGTGTGTCTATGTGTGTGTGTGTGTGTGTGTGTGTGTGTGTGTTTGTGTATGTATGTGTGCGTGCGTGCGTATGATTAGGAGAAAAAAATGTAAAAGTGTTACCATTCAAAATTGTGTGTTTCCGCCTCGTCTTCGGATTATTTCTTCTAAACGATCACGCATATTAATGCACGCTCTAATTCTTGTTTGAGGAATTTCAGCCCAAATTTGATGTAATTCTGCTTCTAATTCCTCCAAATTTGTTGGCTGTCTCTCCAAATTCCTAAGCGCTCTTCCCATCATATCCCACACGTGTTCGATGGGATTTAAATCTGGGCTCATCGGTGGATGTGGAAGCACCTCGATATTATTGTCTTGCAAAAAATTTGAAACAACTCTAGCGGTGTGTGGGCGAGCGTTATCCTGCATTAAAATAAAATTTCGACCCCTTTGACGCCGCATCGGAATTACGTGGGGTCTCAAAATTTCTCCTATATAACGCACCGCTGTCATTCCAGGAGGTGGTATAGTGACGAGGTTCGTTCGTCCATGTCTTGAGATTCCACCCCATATCATAATGGAACCACCACCAAATGCTTGAACAGGCTCAACGGTATTTTGATTGAAACGATGTCCTCGACGTCGCCAAACACGCATTCTTCGGTCCGAACTGAATAAACAAAATCTTGATTCGTCGGTAAACAATACGTTATTCCACTGTCTTAATGTCCAGTGCCGATAAGTGTGTGCATATTGTAAACGAGCACGTTGATGATTTACAGACAACTGCGGCACTTGAGCTCGAGCTCGCGATCTCAAACCACCTTCACGTAAACGTCTCCTAATTGTTTCATCACTGATTCGTCTGTGAGGGAGAACTTCACTGGCAATTTGTCGCGCAATCATAACTGGATTACGCCGTGCCTCATTTACGATGCGACGATCTTCTCGAGCCGATGTTCTTCGTCTACGACCTTGTCCTTCTCTTCGACGAAATCTGCCCGTTTGCCGATAACGAGCCCACACTCGAGAGATGGAAGCCTGATGGACGTTATATCTCCTTGCAACTTGATTTTGGCTTAATCCTTCTTGCAAAAGAACAACAATTTGTGCACATTGAATTTCATTCAAAGGCATTGTTAGACGATTATGTCACTTGTTTTATGAATAAACAATACACGCAGTACAGTGATTGCAATACTGTGAAGTTTTGTACGTACTGAAGTAAGTACAGTACATAACTTCACAGTACTGCTTCAAGTACTACTTCACAGTATTGCAATCACTGTACTGCGTGTATTGTTTATTCATAAAACAAGTGACATAATCGTCTAACAATGCCTTTGAATGAAATTCAATGTGCACAAATTGTTGTTCTTTTGCAAGAAGGATTAAGCCAAAATCAAGTTGCAAGGAGATATAACGTCCATCAGGCTTCCATCTCTCGAGTGTGGGCT